>CM050166.1:69165248-69660248 GCA_027410445.1 Discoglossus pictus
CGGTATAAATGCGTGGTATGATTTTATGTGTATCTCTTCTTCGTTGTCGCCATAGACCATTTACAAATACATAGTGATATGGTATCTCTATGTATAAAAATTGTCTGGCCTGCGTATCCTGACAGTTTAATTTAAACCACGCAGTAAGCGTAGTATCTCTGTCTTCACTTTGATATAATGCAGTTCTTTCATTTCCTTGAGTAAAGCAAACCAACTGACTTTGAGGCAAATGCACAGCTAAACGATAGATAGCATGTGACCGATCATGCATCTCAAATTTCAAAAGGCGCCACATTGCTTCAGGAGCACTCACATACCGAGCATCTAAATAATTTGATAGTTCATCATGTAAAATTGGATTTTCGTTTTCATTTCCAACACCTTGTACAACAACAGTAGCTGCATCATATCCTTTGTATATATATTTATACACATACTTAATTGATTTAATCGAAGTGCAAGCTTCCACATTGATGTGTGCATTTTACTTAATGAGCAAATGTGGATTGTATGGAACGACAAATCTATTATCAACCTTTTGGCCCCGGATAATAGCTGTTTGTCCTTGTGTTCTTTTATACAAAGGATATACATCACAATTTGCATAAGTTTGCATTTGAAATTGTTTTGGAAATTCTTTAGTACATTTTTTATTTTCCATACATGGTGAATTCGGATTCATCTCTCCACATGGGCCATGAATCATTCTATGTGTAACAATCTCCCAAAGTTTTTTATATTTTTCTTGGTCTGGCAATTGTGCAGAAATTACTGAATCCAATCTCTCTGCAGTGTTCAACTTGTCTTTTTCCTGCAGTATTAAAAGTATGTGAGCATGTGGCAATCCTCTTTTTTGAAATTCAATGGTGTAAACAAAAGCCACACATTGTCCAAATAAGTGTGCTTTAGTGATATCATGAATAAATGAATTGAGTTTGATTTTAAATACTCTTGCCACTAAATCTGGTCGGTCAGAAGTAGTTTGTCCCAGATTCAAATTTTCCTTGATCTCTGGCCATTGTGGATTACACGTGAATGTAATAAATAAATCTGATTTTCCAAATTTTGTAACAATAGCCATGGCATCATTATACCTTTCTCGCATATTGCGAGGAGATCCTTGGAAAGAGGATGGCAAAATAATTGCTCTTCCAGCTGGAATGTCTCTGTTGGAAGCTAAATCTGCCACATAATCCATTAATCCACAATACTGTTCTACTCGTAATTTATTTTGTTGATATTTAATAACATTTAGATTATTGGCTTCAACTTGTAAATATGAATCAATAATCCATTGTTGAGTGAGTTTTCCTCCATGTAAAATTGGATTAAAACAATCACGGATAGCAGTTTGTGCCACTTTATATTCCAGCATGGAAATATTAGATCTAATACGAAGTTTAGTATTGGGATAACTTTCCAATTGTAATTTTGGTTCCCATCCTGGTTCCCCATTTGGAAAGAAAATGGGATATGTCATTGGATCTAAATTACAGCTTAATATATTGATGTTGATAAATGGTTGTTCTTCATTGCGTGGATATATTCTAATATCCAGCTGAAAAGGTGGTTCACCATCTTCATTTTTAAACACCATGGCAACCTCATTTACATTAGGTAAATTATATCTTCTTTGATCAGTGTTGCAATCTCTTTTTAACACCATATTGACTCTTGGTGTAGGCAATTGATGTCTTTCAGCATGTTCCTGTTGTTCTTTTTCAAGCTTTGTTAATTGTTTGTTTGCTTGACTATATGGTTTTTTTCCCATAATTTTTTCAAGCTGTTCAAAGACTATGCGCAAACACTGTCTATTTTCTGGAAGTGTCATTCTTTGTTCCACAGCTTCCATCGTATCTAAGACATATAACTGTGCACATTTCCTTTGCTGTCCTTCTTGTGGGTGTAAATGTGAAGTTCGGTGGTATATTTGACCCTGAACTCTGAAACAATAAGGACCATGTCCTGGTACATTTTCTGCTAATGTTGCACCCATTGAAGCAAATGAAATTGCACTGTTATAAGACCTTATGTTTTGTTTGAAATTATTATAATTTGGAAATGTTGGATCACTCATAATGCATTCTAAATAATATGGAAATGGGTGTCTTAGTGGAAGTTTCACCTTTCCTTTCTGACAGCAACTAATGAAATTTCTGTCAGTAGGTCTTTCCTTTATAAAATGATAGGCCCCACAAAACTGACAAACCACATTAAGTAACCCACAATAATGAGTATCTTCTTGTACTGCAGTAGTAAACACATTATCATGCATTTCTTCAACATAAATATTAGACCCACTTTCTATATGTACATTTTTTTCTTGTGTGTCTACATTTAAGTCATTCTGCAAAATAGAATCATTGGACAATGGTTCACAGAGATGTTTTTGTTTACTTTTACGTTTCTTGGAAGCCCCAACACACTCACTTGCGGCTTTCTTACTCATCTTTCTTTTATTTAAAAGTCTCTGTCGATCTTCTTCTCGCAAGCGTTGTGAAGTTTCCGGTGTCTGAGCATCTCTCCACCTTTGCTTCCTTTCCCTTGCCAATCTTCTTTTGCGTTCAATTTTGTCTTCTCCATTGTCCGCCATTTTAATCTGTAATTTTAAATAGAGATGTAATTATTGTTTGTTCTTTGTTTTATATACATTTTTTTTTCCGATTTGTACTTTTAGATTAAAGTAGATGAAAAAACTATTAAAACATTTTCAATTGTTGCACTTTAGTCAGAAAGAAATGAAACCATTTTTCAAAGTATTTTATTGACATATATGAAATCGGAAATAGCTGCACATATCTATCTTCATATTATTAATCCTTCAATTAAATTCCTTCTTGATTAAATTCACAGCATACCATCCTTTTTTTTTTTTGCAAGTGTTGTAAGCTTCTTATTTTCTTTAAATATTATTATTACTTAGTATTGTCTTTTCAACTTTTTTAAAGTTTTGACTAAATATCATAAATGAATGACTCAATAAGTACTATTAATTTTCAATAAATTTCAATTTTCACCAAATATATAATACATAGCCTTTTTCTATGCGTCACTACAAAATAACATTTTATACCTGTGAAGATGATGTTGATGTTGTTCAAAGGCTGCAAACGTCACACTGTCTGTTTATTCCCTTGCAGATCCGAATAAACTGTAAAATCAAATATATAATATTTTTAAACTTTTGCTTCATCAATATCATTAAATAAACATCAACAGACATATATTTGGCTACATTAAAAACCTCATCTTTTTTTAATATTAGTAATATAATTAAAATTCTGTACCTGTCCAAATTATCCTTATGATGTTCAATTTGTGCAAACGTCACTATCTCTGGTCATTCACGTAGAGTTCACTGCAATTATACAAAATAGTAAAGTGAATGTATAATATGTTACTTCATCTGTTTAATCAATGAGGCTTAACATACCTATTTTTGCATAGATTAAAAACATGAAATAAATATATCAATAAATCAGCATGAACACACATATGAAAGCATAGATTATAAACATACACTCAATATTACTGTTATTCTTAAAATAAGAATCAATGAATCTGTATTAATCTTAAATGAATGTCTGACTAAATATAACATCAACACAGAAGCATGTTCTCTTTATTTTTCTTAGAGTGGTATACAAAATATATAAGAACTGAATTATTTAAATAATGTACATACATTAATAATTAATTAATTAATGTGTTCCTTTTTTTATGCACATTCTTAAACGTTAACCTTTTTTAATATTAATGATTAGTAATGATACATTAGGAATGTTATTTACAATTCTTACCCCCAGGTAATCACGACATATCACAAAATAGTTCTTAAATTAATGTACATTAATAATTAATGAATCAATGTGTTCCTAATTAATTAATGTACATTATGAATGTTATTAACAATTGTTTCACACAGGTAATCACGACATATAACAAAATAATTGTTAAATTCATGTACATTAATAATTAATTAATAAATATGTTTTTTTATTGACATTTTTAATTTTGATATTAATAATTAATTCATTAATTAATGTACATTATGAATGTTATTAACAATTGTTTCACACAGGTAAGCTCAATATTATTTTTATATTAATTACATTTCTTATTTCTTATTTATTAATTAAGTACCAATTTATTAATTAATAATTATAAATAATAAGCACAATATTTTTTTTCTATTAATTAAATTTCTTATCTATTATTTATTAAGTAAGTACCAATTTATTAATTAATAATTATAAATAATATATTTACCTTTTTTAATGTAATAATGCTGAAGCAGTATACTGAAGAGCTAACAATCTCTTGCGATTTCCCGGCATCATAAAACGTCCAGTCAGACTGTCATCACCTGAGGAGAAAGTGTGAGTCATGTGTGAAATGTGCCCTATATATAAGCTTTGTGCGCGAGACAAATGCATTGTTTTAGGCTGGAAATCCGCAGTTGCGCGAGCCAAATGCGTTGTTTTCCGCGGGAAATCCTATGTGGAGCGAGACAAAGGCGGGAAATCTGTGTTAATGCGTAAATCGGTAATATCGTTTCGTAAAATGTACTCGCTACTGTCTTTTTACTCATTGCGCGGTTAATCCGCATCCTTTATCTCGTTGTTTTTCAAACACATACGTCTGTGGCTGTATTTTACGCAGTTCATAGTAATATAGCCTCGTTTTCATTTTTTTCAGCGGCCATTTTTTTCTCGCTTAGCCGATTTTCGATCTTTGTAACTCGGCTAAATCGATCTAAATTGCAGTTCCAACTCACTTTTTAGACGTCCTGCCTGGTTCCCCATGCTGTAAGTGACCTTTGTTTTATTTTTTTGTGTGTATTTAGTGTTTTTTTTACTGCTACGATTTAACAGCTCGTCTTGCTACGCGAGGCTCCGCCAGGCTATGGCAAAGTCGTACGATCGGCAAAGTGGTACGGTGTATCGGCTCGCCTCGCTGCGTGAGGCTCGCCGGGTGATGAGCGCCTGCGGCGCTCATCGCCAAGTCGTACGCACTACGCAACGCAGCGTGACGACGAATCGTAGTTAGACAATTATAATATGTGATGATGAAAAAGAAGAAATAATAGAATGTAATAAATAGCAATATAAAAGATATAGGAAGAGGTTATATTGAGCAAATAGAAGTAACAGAAGAAATAATTACATCTTCTAATACTGCTTTTTTTTATTGCATTCATTACCACGCTCATTATGTTTAATCATTCTATAATTTAATGTATTGCATGTGTATAATGGAAACAGAGGTTTTACATACTTGGGACTTGACCAATATCCCCTACGTATTGCGCACATTAGGTATTGGTCAAGATCACTGCTACACTCATTTTGTGGTGTTTACTAGCAATATGTAAACCCAACTACCATCCATTAGTAAAAAAAGGGAGATTAAATAACATATTGGCAAATTAGCCAATTTGTGTTGTTTTCTCATTTTTTTTCTGCACAATAGCCATAGGAAACAATAGAAAACACGAATGTCATATACAGTAAATTGGCTGGAACAGGAAATAAAAGAGGGAGTTTCCCTTCCAAACACTGACTATATTGAAGCTTTTTCTGGTGAACATGCAGATCTTGGAGTTAGAGGGTCTTTGTGCTGAAAAAGAGGGAGAAGGATAGTTTCTGTTTAATTTGAATAATGGAGTTATTATTTTAAGTTGATTATGCATAATGTACTGTTATATGTTGCAAAAATATAACTTAAAGGTATAAGGAAGATCCCCTTGTTTTTAATATTAAAATAAACTACCAGAAGTGGCAGCAGTGGGGGTCTAGGAGTACGAGGAGTGTAGGAGAGTTTGGGGGAGGTAGGGATGCCACCCAACAACAGTCACACAGAGTTCAGGGAAAGAGGGGGAGGGCCTGATCCCAGTGGTGGGGGAGTGATTGAGAGGACAAGCTAAGGGACAGATGAGGGAGGCCAGGATCCCCAGGCACACTCAGGAGGACAAGAGGTTTTACACAAACACAGGGCCCCCGACTATACATTCTATGAGCCTCATTCATTTCAAACACGCAATTTGTAGCCTGTAACATAGGCCACGACTTACGTGCTTTTCAATTAGACAAGGTCATGCCTGTTCACAGAGTAGAAGATCATGGCCTATGTGATGGTGATATTTAGTAACCATGTGACTACCCACCATCACATAAGCGATATTACTTTTCTCTGTGGACACATACGGTTATGATTAACATTTCAACAATTACTGGCTGAGAAGAGATGATGTAGTGCTTATTTTTTTTTGTTATCAATGAATGTATCTGTGTTTTTCTTTTTATTTTATTTTAGGCAAACTTCACATCCATTAAGGCAGTTTGTTAAACCATATATACAGTGGCTTTCATATAGCCGTTCCATCGATGACAATTTCCCAGCAGAATTGTCTCACACACCATAAATTAATACATAAATCTAAGCACCATGATTGATGTTACTTTTAATTTGTACGAATGCACCCAGCAGTTATAGAGTGCATGCGTGAGATGAACATACCGTCCTCTTCAAAATATGAGACCAGATACTTATATTTCTGATATAATTAAAAGACATTAAGGCTGATGACCTTTGTTTTAAATCAGTAATCATGTGTACATGTTAATAGGTCATGATATCATAAGAAACTTTTATCATCTGATAACACCTGTATACCTTTAACACGTGATATCAGTGCAGCTTTAGTCATGGCAACCAATTTCTCATGATAGATGGAGCATGGTTTGCACTGCTTGTAGATGAGAATCAGGTAAGTTGGTTTATTATTAACTATACAAATTAGCCTGTTTTAAAAAGTCTGATATTAATCAATGGTCAGCTACATTTATGACTGTGCCCTATGTATATAATACACTTATATTATTATAATAGAGTAATTCATGTGTCTGTGTGCCTCGGTTACTGATTTTGGACATAAACATACGTTACATTGGTTAAATGATCTGATTTGTGTATTCAAATCATATTTCAGTATACCCATCCTATTTTCCTATTATAGTGGATATGTATTTTCATCTGCATGTAGAGATTAATAAGATATGGATAACTGCATAATGTATTTATATCTCAATAATGGTTGATATTAATATATGTCTGGACACCTATTTAGTCATGCATATGATTACTGTAATATTATGCTATCATCATAATTTAGCATCAAATCACTTATTGGTGCACACAACACCTGCAATTGAGAAATCCCCCAAACAGCCTGGCCTTAGACAGACTTGCAGTGACATTGAAGGAAAAAGTGGTGGTTCCAGAATCTGACAAGTCTGCTGGCTTCATAGAATTAAGCGCATTGTACATTTTACATGATAATAACATCGAGAAGAAAAATGAAATAAACCTAATTAGAACATTTACATAAAATAAAATAACATAAAATGCCCCAAATGCCCCATTAAATCATTTATACAGATGTTTCTTGTTAGTACTTTAATCGCACATGTATTCTTCTGTGACTGGGAGCAAAGGAGTCACTTTGAGGTTGTTTGAAATGTCTCTCAATGCACTCTAAATTTGCACTGTTCATATTTTGAGTTTTGCTTGTGCATTTGAAATGTCTTCAAGCTGTAAAATATAGGAATATGTGGAAATTTTGGATGAGAGAACAGAGAACTGTTGCAAGATAATTAATAATCTAGTGCTCATTTCATCTTTTAATCTCTTATGATACTAGATCAACTGAATATATCAAGGGATACTATTTTATGTACTGTGAATTGGGTTCTATAAACCGATTAGCAAATATGAAAACAAATATGTTTATAGTAGTGATTTGATTATTGAAGAGAAACATCAGCTTTTTTGCAATGACAAGCCATTATCCAGGTCAAATTTCTGTCGAACAGATAAGTGGGGGAAATAGAGACGCTTTGCTTTGACACTGACCCTAAAATGTTATAACAGACATAATCTGAAGGTTTGTATCTAAGCAACAATGTGTAAGGCTATAGAAGAGTAATAACTAAACCAATTTTAAACTATGTTAAGTAATATTATATTAGAAAGATTTCACAGTTTACCACATCAAATGAAAGACAGATAGCTGAAACTAGTTAAATTTTTTTGGCAAATCTTTTTCTTCTTACATTTTCATACACATAGGGCCTCATTCAATTTTGAAATTGTTGCTTATGGGAGCCCGTAATGTAGCCCGTAAACTAATGTGCTATTCAATTGGCGTCTTTTTGTAAAACCGCAAACAATCTATTGGGTTACAGGCTTAAAATCCCTGCGGTTCTTACAACCATAATTTACACCCCATCTAAGCGTTTGATATTTCACATCCGCAAGAGTTACGATCCTTAAAATCGCTAATTGCTATTCAATTACTAAAATTCCACAAGCCGGCAAATGTTTTCACACCTGTAAACGGCAAATGTAGAAGAAAATCCTACGGGTACCAGATGGGACCCGCAAAGGAGTTAAAGACATGTCAGTAGCACTGTAAATGCAAATAAAAAATCAATACTGCACTGTAAATGACGGGGAAAGCAATTACATTAATTGCCCAACAGTCTCATGCTCGCAAATCAGTAATAAAAAATAATTTATTTTTATGTTTCACTTTGGGGTTATATCGATCTTCGAAATCAATGAGTTAACATATATCAGGCCACCCATATGGACTAGAACAGTATTGGCATTCATTTTTATTATTTAGTATTTTTTGGCTTTGCGAGTCCGATCGCATATTGGACCTCTAAACGCTTATTGATTGACATGTAACCTCCATCTTATTCTGCTGTAATGTTGACAGTCTCATTTTCTATTGGTTTCTGACTAGGAGTTACAGCCTTGCTTAATTGATTCCGGTCACGTTCTGAAATGCTACATACGAGTGCATGGTTTATGTTTTTGGATTGCTTCGTAATTGCAGCAAATCTCAAGCCCGCAGCAAGCCCGCAGACATACGGCGAATTGAATGAGACCCATAGCCTTGTAAATTAGTAATTTACTGATGCAAATCAATTGGCTGCCAGTCTTACTAAGTTATTGAAGGTTTTCCAATCATTTTCATTCAAACGCAATTTAATGCTTGCGTTACAATGCACTCACAAAATACTGAAACTTAAGGAGATTTTTGAAGAAAAATGTATGTTAATTGAAGAGAACCCTTAAGTGCTTTTAAAAGCCTTGCTGAGACCTGTCAAAATTAGTTAAAGAGACAGTAAAGCACAAAAAAATATATGTAAAAGCATGTAAGTGAATTAGAAATTAATACTTAACATTTCCATAAGCACATATGTTCCATAAGCAAAAATGCGCAATTTAAAAATATAATTATTTTTCATAGTATGTTTGAGTCAATATACATGTTAGGAAAATCAATGCATTGCTGAGAACTGCAAAAGCAGTTAAAGAGACAGTGCAGTACTAAAAAAAGCATTGGAAAAATGTAACATTAGAAACCAATACATTACAATCCCATGGGCACAAATATAATATCAAATATATTTTTCAATGAATATATCCAGTATATATCTGGGAACATCAACTATTGGCAATAATTGACTGACACATAACATATATCAACTTCAGGTGTATCATAGACCACAGTACACAAGAAGTTGATGCAAATCAGGGTGTAGAACAAATGCTCTAATGCATTTGCTTTTAAAGGCCAAGCCACACCCCAAACAATGGTATGGATCCTGACTACATCACAGTATTGAGAGGGATCAGGTATGACACATCCATAGGGAGGTATGTCATCTACACAATACCGTTGGGTTTTCACACCCTGGTGTCATCATGGGCAGCCTGAGATCTTAAATAGAGGAGTGGTTGACAAAGATTGTAGCTAAATTGAGATTGCTAATCCATACTGGAGATGAACACAATAGGTATATCACCATATAGAACAGGCCATGCACTGGATTATCATAGGGAACATGTAAGAAACAGGGTGTTATAGGCACAGGAACATGGGGATATAGGAACAAATCATGACAAGGGGTATTGCATTAATGTGTATTAGCTATTAAGGAAGGCCAGCAACAGCACAAGGAGGCTGTGGAGAGGCAGGTGGAGCTCCAGGGAACTTACTTCCATTGGGGATCCGTGGTACACCCACACCATTGCTGTTGTGCATGTTACAATATGTATACATATAAGAAATATATTAAATCATAGCTAGTGTTCTTATATTATATTTACAATAAAATTACATGTGTAAAATCACTTAAGCGGAATGGTGATCCAGAGCAGAGTTATAACATACTGATGGTTCAATTTTAATGTAGAAACGTGTTAATACTTTGGGCATATTATTACAGCCCACATATGGAAAACAATGCCTGTGTCCCTGTTATGGCCTGTACAGATCACATGACAATGTTTTTCAGAGTAAACAGGGCTAAATATTTCATCATGATGTCAAACTTAAATCATATTTTAGGCATTATGTGTACCAATATGTGAATTGATGTTAAATTGTGATGATATTAATATCATATTTAACATGGAAAGTGCAAACACTTGGCCATAACAACATTAATTATTAATTAACATAAGATTAGTGACATGGAAACATGGGATTACATAGTTACATAGTAATTGGGATTGAAAAAAAGACTTTTAGTCCATCAAGTTCAACCTTTGTAGATCTCCTCTGATCTACAATATGTGGATTAATTCATTAGTAATTGATCCAGAAGAAGGCAAAGAATGCAAATAGAAAAAATACCACAGTTAGTAGAGAATTCCAGTTAAACTACCCTTACTGTGAAGAACCCTTTTCGTTCTTTAAGGTGAATTCTTTTGACTTCTAACCTCAAGGATGTCCTCTTGTTAGTTGAAAAACTTAGCACAAAAAGTTCACTTGACAAAGCTTTATATTGATCCTGGATATATTTATATAAGGTAATCATATACCCTCTTAGACACCTTTTTTCTTCATAACTTAGCCCCTCCTGTCCACCTTGTTAGTTTTGTTGGCATCCTCTGTACTTTTTCCAGCTCTAAAATGTCAATTTTATGAAGTTGGGCCAAAAATTGTACTTTATATTCCAAATGAGGGCTTATTAGGGATTTGAATAGTGGCATAATTATATTTGCTTCTATACCCATCTTAATATATGGTAATATTTTTTTTACTTTTGCAGCTGCTACTTGGCATTGAGCACTGTTACCTAGGTAGTTGTCCACAAGCACTCCCAAATCCATTTCAATATCTAATACCCCTGGATTTGCTTCATTAAGATTGTAAATTGTCCGATGAGGGGATGGAGAATGATTCACCGTTAGTGAATGCATGGGTAACAAATGTGATTTGTGTGAATGTTATGGTAGGCATAAGGTTTCGGAGGGGATTGGGGGGGGGGGGGAGTGGGGGGATAGCAAAGAACTTGAGGTAAAGGGTTTTTAATTTATGACGATCTATACAGATAAGGATAAAGAAGGTAGATTGAGAATTTGTAGTCAGAATGTCCAGGGACTAAACTTAGGTGTAAAAAGACAGATGTGCCAGAGATCGTTTGGATCTGGTTTAGCCGATGTGGTATGCCTTCAGGAAACCCACTGGCAGACAGGTAAGACTCTTAATTCTACATACAAGAAAAAAGCCCGGAGTCTCAATACTTTTAACAAGAATTAATTTTGATGGAAGAAATTTCTATAATAGATCCCAATGGTCGTTATATAATATGGGGAGGCCTAATAAATAGTGAGAAATTTACAATAGTAAACATGTATGCCCCAAACCAAGGCAAATTAGCTTCCTTAACAGAATATTCAATTTGATAAGGCGATATAGCTCTGGTGCACTCATTATTTGTGGGGACTTTAATCTATGTGTGGATGCGAATCTAGATAGAAATTCCCATAAAGGAATATTTTTAGATTCCCACACTCAACAAAAAATTAATCTCTTTCATAATATCTTGATGAAATATCAAGTATATGATTCATGGCGAACTTTTCATCCTCAGGAAAGGGATTACTCCTTTTATTCCCATCTACATGATACGCATGTTAGATTGGTCTACATACTTGTCAATAGTGTAACCTTAAAAAGAGTGATCAAAACAGAAATTGGACCTATATTGTGGTCAGATCACGGGATGGTCTCTATAAATATATCAACGAGTCATATAGAGACAGTTAGACCACCATGGAAACTAAAAATTCCCTTACTCAAGGATCCACAAATAAAAAATCTCTTAAAAAAAGAACTCAATAACTTTTTTAAAGTAAACAACCTGTCTGTTACATCTAAAGTTACAATTTGGACTGCCCATAAAGCCTCCATAAGGGGTCATTTGATTAGCTGGCAGGCTATGAAGAAGAAACTTAGAGGTCGACCTCTACGAGACCTATATATTGACTTGACAAACTTAGATAGGCTTAATAAAATTGGCTCAAATTATAAGATTGCAAAGAGAATGGAAGCAATAAGATCCCAGATTAAAAAAATAGAACAAGAACTGTTAGATAAATCCCTATGGTCATTGCAGCAACGACTGTATCATATGGGAAACAAATCAGGGCGACTCTTAGCTAATAAATTGAAGAATAAAACATCAAGTAAAAGAATAGATAGTCTAAAGTACAAAAATGAGACCCTGACAAAGCCTGGTGATATAGGAAATGCTTTTGGTCTTTTTTATCAAGATGTTTATAATTTGAGGGATGATAAAAAATTTATTACACCATCTAAAGAAGAGATATTAAAATTTTTGGACAAAGATACTTCCCGAGAGTTTCTGATGACGATCTGGATACTTTAAATAAAGAAATAACTGATAAAGAGATTTCGGAAGCTATAGATAGCCTGAAAAACTTCTCCTCCCCCGGCCCAGATGGCTACAGAAATTGTTATTATAAACTTTGTAAGTCAGAAATTTTAATTCCCCTTAAGAATGCTTTCAACGAAATTAAGATATCAGGTCGGGCACCGAAAGAAATGCTGGAGGCCTCGGTTATAACAATCCCTAAAGAAGACTATAAAGTACCATCATGTAAGGATTTTCGCCCGATTTCTCTACTGAATACTGATATAAAAATGTATGCAAAAATTCTAGCTACCAGGCTGAATGCAATTTTAGGGGAATTTATTTCTTTAGATCAAAAAGGCTTCCTTCGAGGGAGACAGGGATCTGACAATGTTAAGAGAATGGTCAATTTGATTTTGTATGCTAAACGAAAGGGAGGTCCCACCGTGCTCTTATCATTAGACGCAGAAAAGGCTTTTGATAGGGTGGGGTGGGAGTTCCTAGAATTATTGTTTGAAAGATATGGGTTGGGGGACTTTGGTTCGAAATCCATCCGGGCCCTATACACTGCCCCCACCGCAAAAGTAGTGCGTACAGGGTATAGTTCATTCAGCTTTGATATCTCGAATGGGACACGTCAAGATTGTCCCCTTTCCCCTGCTATTTTTGCCATGTTCATTGAACCCTTAATAATACTGATTGGGAAGGAGAAGGAGGTGCAAGGGATAAAGGTCGGATCCATGGAACATAAAATATCTGCCTTTGCGGATGACATTCTTGTGGCACTAGAAGATCCGTTAGTTTCCCTCGGATCTTTGTTCAAACTTATAGAGGACTATAGTAAAATATCAAATTTTAAGCTAAATATTAGTAAATCAGAAGCCATGCCCATTAATATTTCTTATGAAATGTTACTTAAATTAAAGTATCGATTCCCTCTCATATGGCAAAATTCTCTGAAACGCTTGGGAATAATATTGGAAACAAATTTGAAGCAGACAATAATAACTAATTATAAAAAAGTGTATAAAAATGTTATAGCAAAAATTAATTCATGGTCAGGCTTAAATATATCTTGGTCTGGCAGACTTATTGCAATAAAAATGGTAATTTTACCAAAAATTACCTATATTTTAAGAATATCCCCTGCCGAATCCCTACATATTTGTTAAACCAATTACAAAATAAAATTGATAATTCATTCATAAAGGGAAAAAGATAAGAATAAAAAAATCGCGAATGGGAGGGGAATTTAAACATGGTGGCTTGGCTTATCCTTTACTTAAGGAATATCGGGAAGCTATACTAGCGGCAAATATGTTGGAATGGTTAGAACCCACAAATGTCAATAATTGGGTCCAAATTGAACAAGAGCTAACAGGTTTAAATAATATTAAAATTCTCTTATTTCAAAAAAAGATTAATCTTAAATATATGAGACAGGGTGAAACTATGGTTAGTGGAAATGGTAATATATGCAACAAATTGAATGTTAAATTTAATTTGATTCTGTTTCCTTTGCCCATTACCCCGTTATTAGATCTAGCAGCATATATTGATTCTCCGACTTTAGGGAGGATAGCTAAAGCAGGTTTTAACCTGCTGCTCGAACTGTTTCCTGGAAATACATTTTCATTGGAGAATATAAAAATAAAAGCCCCTCAATTAAAGATCTCATGGTTAGAATTTCTTACGTTGTAAAAAGCTCTCAAGAAGTCAGAGTTTTATTTGACTAGTTTGAGAGATTTAACTAAATTTGAAAAATCGATTATGGCAGAATATAAAACTCATCCTATTTCAAGATGTTATGATATCATCAGAAGGCCACATATGGAGTATAAGTCTAAGTGTATGCAAGACTGGGAGGGTGAATTGGAGTATAATTGGTCCATAGATGATTGGCATAGATCATATGCAATTACGGATAGATTTGTTAAAAATCCCTCCTATAGAGAACTTCATTTTAAAATCTGCAATAGGTGGCATTATACGCCGGTTAGGATGGCAATGATTAGTGGGTCAGACCATGAGAAATATTGTTGGCGCAAGTGTAGCCGGATAGGTTCTTCCCTGCATATTTGGTGGCAATGCCCATATATCCAAAAATTGTGGGCAGAGGTTTTTGCCCAGCTGACTAAGTTATGCGAGGTAGAGTTAAGTCCACACCCAGAAATAATTTTATTCCATATTTTTCCTCCATTGCCTTTAAAAGTTAAAGCCCTTATGTTGCAGATTCTGATGGTAGCAAAATCATTGATAGCCTCCAAGTGGAAGCAGAAATATGTCCCGTCTTGGAATGAGGTTAAAATGAAAGTGGAAAAAAAATCGTCTGCTAGAATTAGACTTTACTGACTTGGGGGTGATAAAAAAAAGTAGTCTATCCCGGTCCCTATGGGATAAGTATTTCTCCAATACGTAATTAAGGAAGCCACTGACTTGACTTAGGACGTTCTGGCTACCTCTCCCGGGCCCATTCTCCTGATTTCCCTCCCGAGCCCCCACCGGACCTGAAGCCGTGTATGGAAGAAGTGTGAATAGAAGTGTTTTTAGTTTGAATTTATATTTTGGAATAGTAGTTCGCAATATCATTGTGATTCCGTTGGGATACTATTGTAGATCAATTTATTGAATTAATTTAATGATGCAAAGGACCAAAAGGAGATGGAAGGCTTTAGTAAGATGGAAATAAAAGAAGTGTAAAAGAAGAGGGAAAGGAAAAGAAAGTAAAAGACAAAATGATAATATTAACTTTGTCTAACTAGAATGATCCCATGTACTGTACTTTTGTGCTTCTTCATGTAACATTTCTTGTTCTTAACTTTCAAATGTAAAGAAAAGGGAAGAGGCACGTAGTCTTATTATATGGTTTTATTTCCTTATCCAATTGACAAGTTGTACAATTTACTCTGTCTGGTATATTGTTTTTTTCCTCCTGTTTGATGTGCAAATTTCCCATCGGATGACTAGATGATATGTTTGTTTTCGAAGTGTATGTAATTTATACTTTTCTAAAAGAAAAAAAAAAAAAAAAGATTATAAATTGCATGGCTAATTTTCCTTCTCAATGCATAAAATTACTTTTATTCATATTAAATCGCATCTGCCATTTACTTGCCCATTTCTCTAATTTATGCAAATGCAAATGGGAAAGTACATACTTTTCTGGAATTAATTTTTTTGAACAGCTTGGTATCATCAGCAAAAATATACTTTCCAGTCCTACTTTTAAGTCATTAATAAATATGTTAAATAGGAGAGGACCTAGTACTGAACCCTGAGGAACCCCACTTACCACATTAGTCCAATCTGAGTATGTTCCATTTACAACAACCCTGTGCTTCCTATCTTTTAGCTAGCTCTCAATCCATGAGCAGATATTTACTGCAATATCTGTATCCATTAGTTTGCACAATAGTCTTCCATGTAGCATTGTATCGAAAGCCTTTGCAAAATCCAAAAAGAATACATCCACTGCTTTGTTCCAAGTTCCTACTAACCCCCTCATAGAAATAATTAGATTTGTTTGAAATGATCTTTCCATCATAATCCATGTTCACTCCTACTTATAATCTTGTTCAAATAGACATATTCTTGTATATTATTCCTTATTAACCCTTCTAATGCTTTCCCACTACAGAAGTGAGGTATACAGGTCTATAATTCCCAAGATTTGCTCTTGCTCCCTTCTTAAATATAGATATCACATCTGCTTTTCTGTTTCACACTGTAATGTTCCTGTAGCTTCCCTTTTGGCTTTCTTCCCATTAATATATTTACAAAATATTTTAAAGTTAGTCTTACTCTTCTTTTTCATTTTCTATTTTAGCCAACCTAAAAGACCTTTTGCAAGCCTTGCTGATTTTCTTGTACTCACATATAGCAGTCTCTGTCCCCTCTTGTTTGCATGTGATTTACTCCTTTTACTTTTATTCCCACATGGTATATGGTTATAAGTATGTATATCTCAACATTTGATACCATATCAATATTATTTGTGATAACTAAATCCAGGATAGCCTCATTTCTAGTAGGTTCTTGTATAACCTGGGCCAGATAATGATCTTTGAGTGTACAGTAATCACATGCGTGAAGACATAGGAATCAAGACATATATTGCCATAAACCAGTATTGATATTTAAAGGACCACTTAATTTAGCCCAATTTGGACTACATCACTGCAAAGATCTCCTAAAATCATTTTAAAGTAGTTTTTGAATTGTTTAAATATGTGCATTTTTCACTTAGATATCAAATAAATAAAATCTCTGGTTACCACATACCACCCGGTTCTAGAAGAAATATGCAAAATATTTAAGGATTTAGAGCCACTACTAACAGCGGACGCAGAATTAAAACATGTATTAACCAAGCCTCCCATTCTTCCATCTACTGTATGTGAAAGAGATTTTTACATCTGGAAAACCAGCCGAAGCCTGTATCTAAAGATGAATCTGCCTTTCCATCAAAAAGCACAAAGAAAAGCACAACTGACCTATATATTTGTTTATGTTTAGTCATTCAGTCTTGTCCAACTATCTAAAATAAAACAGTAGCTCACAAAAGTGAGTACACCCCTAACATTTTTGTAAATATTTCGTTATATCTTTTCATGTGACAATACTAAAGAAATGACAATCTGCTACAATGAATAGTAGTAAGTGTACAGCCTGTATAAAAGTGTAAATTTGCTGTCCCCTCAAAATAACACATAGCCATTAATGTCTAAACCGTTGTCAACAAAAGTGAGAACACCTCTAAATGGAAATGACCAAATTGGGCCCAAAGTGTTAATATTTTGTGTGGTCTCCATTTTTTTCCAGGACTGCCTTAACCCTCATGGGACTTGATCAATATCCACTACATATTGCGCAGATTAGGTATTGGTCAAGATCACTGCTACACTCATTTTGTGATGTTTACTAGCAATATGTAATCCCAAGTACCATCCATTAGAAAAAAGGGTGGATTAAATTACATATTGGCAAATTAGCCCGTTTGTGTTGTTTACTAATTTTTCTGCTGCACAATAGCCATAGGAAACAATAGAAAACACGAATGTCATATACAGTAAATTGGCTGGAACAGGCAATAAAAGAGGGAGTTTCCCTTTTAAACACTGACTGTATTGAAGCTTTTTCTGGTGAACATGCAGATCTTATAGTTAGAGGGTCTTTGTGCTGAAAAAGAGAGAGAAGGATAGTTTCTGTTAATTTGAATAATGGAGTTATTATTTTAAGTTGATTATGGATAATGTACTGTTATATGTTGCAAAATTATAACTTAAAGGTATAAGGAAGATTCCCATGTTTTTATTATTAAAATTAACTACCGTAGGGCCAGAAGTGGCAGCAGTGGTGGTCTAGGAGTACCATGAGCAGTCACACAGAGTTCAGGGAAAGAGAGGGAGGGCCTGATCCCAGTGGTGGGGGGAGTGATTGGGAGGACAAGCCTAAGGGACAGATGAGGTAGGCCAGGATCCCCAGGCACAGTCAGGAGGACAAGAGGTTTTGCTCAAACACATTTTCAATTGGCCAAGCCGGGGTGGTTAGCGAGGGGGATCAGAGCAATTGAATATTGATTTGCGATTTTAGCGATCGTAACTCTTGCGGCCGTGAAAGATCAAAGGCCTTAACTTGCGATGTTAACCATTGCAAGGAATCAGAGGCCGGAGCCCGTAACCTGATCGGAGCCTGCAACAAGACTCCTATTGAATAGCAAAATAACTTACGGCCTCCATTTCCGAAGCCCGGATCTCCCAATGCCTCAATTGAATGAGGCTCTAAGAGACTATGGTCCTCCTACGCACTATCTATGTCAGTCCAGATATTCTACACAGGGGTAGGGATATGATGCCTGGCCATAGGGCTAAGATGTGAAAGGAGGAAACTCAGGAGGTCAGTGCACTGGATGTCTAAGTGAGGGATGTGAGGTCAGTGAAGCATCGCTACGGCTACTGCTGGTACAAGGTCATGCCTGTCCACAGAATAGAAGATCATGGCCTATGTGATGGTGATATTTAGTAACCATGTGACTACCCACCATCACATAAGCGATAATACTTTTCTCTGTGGACACATACGGTTATGATTAACATTTCAAGAATTACTGGCTGAGAAGAGATGATGTAGTGCTTATTTTTTTTGTTATCAATGAAGGTATCTGTGCTTTTTATTTTATTTTATTTTAGGCAAACTTCACATGCATTAAGGCAGTTTGTTAAACCATATATACAGTGGCTTTCATATAGCCATTCCATCGATGACAATTTCCCAGCAGAATTGTCTCACACACCATAAATTAATACGTAAATCTAAGCACCATGATTGATGTTACTTTTAATTTGTACCAATGCACCCAGCAGTTATACAGTGCATGCGTGAGATGAGCATACCATCCTCTTCAAAATATGAGACCATAAACATACGTTACCTTGGGTTAATGATCTGATTTGTGTATCCAGATCATACTTCAGTATACCCATCCTATTTTCCTATTATAGTGGATATGTATTTTCATCTGCATGTAGAGATTAATAAGATATGGATAACTGCATAATGTATTTATATATCAATAATGGTTGATAGTAATATATGTCTGGGCACCTATTTAGTCATGCATTTGATTACTGTAATATTATGCTATCATCATAATTTAGCATCAAATCACATATTGGTGCACACAACACTGCAATTTGCAAAAGTGTGAAATCATGATGAAATATTTAGCCTTATTTACTCTCATATTGTCATGTGAACAGTACAGGCGATAAAAGTGACACAGGCATGATTTTCCAGATGTCTCCTGAATTAATATGTCCAAAGTATGTTCAAGCACTATTTTATATGTTATTAGCAAATATTTCTACATAATGCATGAACAACATTAATACTTATTTTTGGGAGGTAATACTATCAAATCATTACATTATATCCCCATTACTATGAAGGGAAGTGTTAACCAGATCACATGTAATATTCGTAATTAATTAATACAATAACACTATCTATAATTTAACATATTTATTATATGTATATATATATATATTGTCACACGCACAACAGAAGTGGTGGGAGACTTAACAGGACAGTTGTACCCAAGAAGGTGAGTTTCTTGGTGCTCTTTCTGCCTCTTGTTGGCCTTCCTCGACAGCTAAAACACATTAATGCAATACTCTTTGTCATCATTTAATCCTATGTCCCTGTGCCTATGCCGCCTCGTCCCTTACATACTCCCTAACACAATCCTGTGCATGGCCTGTACTATATAGTAATATTCTTGTTGAGGTTCACATCCAGCATGAATTATTGGATCACATTTAGAAGCAATCAGTGCCCACCACTGCTTTCTTCCAGACCTTAGGCTGTCCATGATGAAAGTTCTCACACCAAAGTATATAACAGTATTGAGTAGATGACCTACCTTCCTATAGATGTGACACACATGATCACTCTCAGGACTGTGACATGGTCAGGATAAATGCTGTTGATGACCATAGTTTATGGTGTTCCTAGTCTTTTAATAGGTGATACATGTATTCACCTGTTGTAGGCCATGTGGATTTCCTAATTTGTATTAACCTCTCAAGTACAAGGGTCTATGTTACCAGTGAAGTAGATATATGTTATATGAAGGCTTATTATTGCCAATGGTTGATGCTCCCAGATGTATACTGACTCAAACATAATGATTACATTTTTTTTGTATATTACTGTCTCTTTAACTGTTCTGACAGGTCTCACCAAGGCTTTTTAGAGGCCACATGGGTGGTATTTAGTACACGTAACGTTATGTTTAAAAATCAGCTACCATAAGGCCTTACGCAGGTTCAGTAACTTGTGTGAGGACCATCAAATAGTGCTCGCCTTTGAGTGAAAATGAATATAACAGCAGACCATAACTTGGTAACACTAGTCATTTCAGGCTATTTTGCGGTGCTCTCATACAGCCTAAATTGCTACGTGCACCGTAACTATTTTAAAAAATAATTTGGTTGTGCTTTTTTTTACAGTTTTTTTTTTTTAAAGAAAACTATGTCAGGTTGTACTGTTTACTGCTTCTGTCAGTCAGCTTGAGACACTGAGTGAGAAATCCCCCAAACAGCCTGGCCTTAGATAGACTTGCAGTGACATTGAAAGAAAAAGTGGTGGTTCCAGAATCTGATCTGCTGCTAGTCTGCTGGCTTCATAGAATTAAGCTCATTGTACATTTTACATGATAATAACATCGAGAAGAATAATGAAATAAACCTAATTAGAACATTTACATAAAATACAATAACATAAAATGCCCCAAATGCCCCATTGAAGCATTTATACAGATGTTTCTTGTTAGTACTTTAATCGCACATGTATTCTTCTGTGACTGGGAGCAAAGGAGTCACTTTGATGTTGTTTGAAATGTCTCTCAATGCACTCTAAATTTGCACTGTTCATATTTTGAGTTTTGCTTGTGCATTTGAAATGTCTTCAAGCTGTAAAATATTGGAATATGTGGAAATTTTGGATGAGAGAACAGAGAACTGTTGCAAGATAATTAATAATCTAGTGCTTATTTCAACTTTTAATCTCTTATGATACTAGATCAACTGAATATATCAAGGGATACTATTTTATATACTGTGAATTGGGTTCTATAAACAGATTAGCAAATATGAAAAAAATATGTTTATAGTAGTGATTTGATTATTGAAGAGAAACATAAGCTTTTTTGCAATGACAAGCCATTATCCAGGTCAAATTTCTGTCAAACAGATAAGTGGGGGAAATAGAGACGCTTTGCTTTGACACTGACCCTAAAACGTTATAACAGACATAATCTGAAGGTTTGTATCTAAGCAATAATGTGTAAGGCTATAGAAGAGTAATAACTAAACCAATTTAAACTATGTTAAGTAATATTATATTAGAAAGATTTCACAGTTTACCACATCAAATGAAATATATTAAAAAGGATGGAATAGTCGTATTGATGTACTATAGCTGCAACTAGTTAGATTTTTTTTTTGCAAATCTTTTTCTTCTTACATTTCTATACACATAGGGCCTCATTCAATTGAGAAATTGCATCTTATGGGAGCCCGTAATGCAGCCCGTAAACTAATTTGCTATTCAATTGCCGTCTTTTTGTAAAACTGCAAACAATCTACGGGTTACAGGCTGAAAATCCCTGCGGTTGTTAAAACCATAATTTACACCTTATCTAACGGCAAATGTAGAAGAAAATCCTACGGGTACCAGATGGGACCCGCAAAGGGGTTAAAGACATGTCAGTAGCACTGTAAATGCAAATAAAAAATCAATACTGCACTACTGCACCTCAAATGACGGGGAAAGCAATTACATTAATTGCACAACAGTCTCACGCTCGCAAATCAGTAATAAAAATATAATTTATTGTTATGTTTCACTTCAGGGTTATATCAATCTCGGAAATCAATGAGTTAACATATATCACGCCACCCATATGGACTAGAACAGTATTGGCATTAATTTTTATTATTTATTATTTTGCGGGTTTTCAAGTGTGATCGCATATTGGACCTTTAAACGCTTATTGATTGACATGTAACCTCCATCTTATTCTGCCGTAATGATGACAGTCTCATTTTCTATTGGTTTCTGACTCGGGAGTTACAGCCTTGCTTAATTGATCGGGTCACGTTCTGAAATGCTACATACGAGTGCATGGTTTACGTTTTCAGATTGCGGGCCGCAAGTTGCGGCCTTGTCCTATGGAAACGCTCTGTAATTGTAGTAAATATCAAGCCCGCAGCAAGCCCGCAGACATACGGCCAATTGATAGCCTTGTAAATTAGTAATGTACTGATACAAATCAATTGGCTGCAAAAGAGCCACGCACATGTCTCTAGAAAGACCAGTCTTACTAAGTTATTGAAGGTTTTTCCAATCATTTTCATTCAAAGGCAATTCAATACTTGTGTTACAATGCACTCACATCGGAAAACATGTAACATCAGAAATCAATACATTGCAGTCCATAGGCACAATATAATATCAAATATATTTTGTAATTAATATGTTTAATCCAGTATACATCTGGGAACATCAACTATTGACAATAATTCACTGACACATAACATATATCAACTTCAGGTGTATTATAGACCTCAGTACACAAGAAGTAAATGCAAATCAGGGTGTAGAACAAGTGCTCTAATGCATTATCTTGTAAAGGCCAAGCCACACCCCAAACAATGGTATGGATCCTGCCGACATCACAGTACTGAGAGAGATCAGGTATGACATATCCATGTATGTCATCTACACAATACCGTTGGGTGTTTTCACACACTGGGGTCATCATGGGCAGCCTGAGATCTTAAATAGAGGAGTGGTTGACACAGATTGTAGCTAAATTGAGATTGCTAATCCATGCTGGATGTGAACACACTAGGTATATCACCATATAGCACAGGCCATGCACTGGATTATCATAGGGGACATGTAAGAAACAGGGTGTTATAGGCACAGGAACATGGGGATATAGGAACAAATCCTGACAAGGGGTTTTGCATTATTGTGTATTAGCTATTGAGGAAGGCCAGCAACATCCCAAGGAGGCTGTGGAGAGGCAGATGGAGCTACAGGGAACTTACTTCCATTGGGGATCCGGGGTACACCCACGCCATTGCTGTTGTGCATGTGACAATATGTATACATAAAATAAATATATAAAATCATAGCTAGTGTTTTTATATTATATTTACAATAAAATTACATGTGTTAAATCACTTAAGCGGAATGGTGTTCCAGATCACAGTTATAACATACTGATGGTTCACGTTTAATGTAGAAACGTGCTAATACTTTGGGCATATTAATACAGCCCACATATGGAAAACCATGCCTGTGTCCCTGTTATGGCCTGTACAGATCACATGACAATGTTTTTCAGAGTAAACAGGGCTAAATATTTCATCATGATGTCAAACTTAAATCATATTTTAGACATTATGTGTACCAATATGTGAATTGATGTTAAATTGTGATGATAAAAATGGAAAGTGCAAACACTTGGCCATAACAACATTAATTATTAATAAACATGAGATTAGTGACATGGAAACATAGGATTACATAGTTACATAGTAATTGGGATTGAAAAAAAGACTTTTAGTCCATCAAGTTCAACCTTTTTAGATCTCATCTGATCTGCAATGTGTGGATTAATTCATTTGTAATTGATCCAGAAGGCAAAGAAGGTAAATAGAAAAAATACCACAGTTAGTAGAACATTCCACAGTTAAACCACCATTACTGTGAAGAACCCTTTTCTTTCTTTAAGGTGGAATCTTTTTACTTCTAACCTCAAAGGATGTCCTCTTGTTAGTTGAAACCCTCTTAGCACAAAAAGTTAACTTGACAAAGCTTTAGATTGATCCTGGATATATTTATATAAGGTAATCATAGCCCCTCTTAGACACATTTTTTTCTTCATAACTTAGCCTCCTTATTCCCCTTGTTAGTTTTGTTGCCCTTCTCTGTACTTTTTCCAGCTCTAAAAGTCCTTTTTATGAAGTTGTGCCCAAAATTGTACTCCATATTCCAAATGAGGACTTATTAGGGATTTGGATAGTGGCAGAATTATATTTGCTTCCCTTGCTTCTATACCCATCTTAATACATTGTAATATTTTATTTACCTTTGCAGATGCTACTTGGCATTGAGCACTATTACCTAGGAGGTTGTCCACAAACACTCTCAAATCCATTTCAATATCTGATACCCCTAGATTTGCTACATTAAGATTATAAATTGCATGGCTATTTTTCCTTCTCAAATGCATAACATTACATTTATTCGTATTAAATCTCATCTGCCATTTAGTTGCCCTTGTCTCTAATTTATGCAAATCCCTTTGGAGGGAAAGTACATCATTTGCTGGTTTAATTATTTTGCACAACTTTGTGTCATCAGCAAAAATATACTTTTCAGTCCTACGTCTAAGTCATTAATAAATATGTTAAATAGGAAAGGACCTAATACTGAACCCTGAGGAACCCCACTTACCACATAAGTCCAATCTTTACTCCAAATTGAGTATGTTCCATTTAATACAACCCTTTGCTTCCTTTCTTTTAGCTAGCTCTCAATCCAGAGATATTTACTGCAATTCCTGTATCCATTACTTTGCACAATAGTCTTCCATGTGGCATTGTATCGAAAGCCTTTGCAAAATCCAAAAAGAATACATCCACTGAGTTGCCTTATTCCAAGTTCCTACTAACTCCCTCATAGAAATAATTAGATTTGTTTGAAATGACCTTTCCATCATAATCCATGTTCACTCCTACTTATAATCTTGTTCAAATAGACATATTCTTGTATATTATTCCTATACTACAGAAGTGAGGCATACAGGTCTATAATTCCCAAGGTTTGCTCTTGCTCCCTTCTTAAATATAGATATCACATCTGCTTTTCTGCTTCACACTGTAATGTTCATGTAGCTTCCCTTTTGGCTGTCTTCCCATTAATATATTTAAAAAATATTTTAGAGTTAGTCTTACTCTCCTTTTTCATTTTCGATTTTAGCCAGCCTAAAAGACGTTTTGCAAGCCTTGTTGATTTTATTGTACTCACGTAAAGCAGTCTCTGTACCCTCTTGTTGGTATAATTGAAATACCTGTTTTTTACTCCCTATCTTGAACTTTAAATCATTCTTAAGCCATATTGCATGTGATTTACTCCTTTTACTTTTATTCCCACATGGTATATGATGATCAGTATGTATATCTCAACATTTGATACCATTTCAATATTATTTGTGATAACTAAATCCAGGATAGCCTCATTTCTAGTAGGTTCTTGTATAACCTGGGCCAGATAATGATCTATGAATGTACAGTAATCACATGCGTGAAGACATAGGTGTCAAGACATATATTGCCATAAACCATTATTTATATTCAAAGGACCTCTTAATTTAGCACAATTTGGATTACATCACTATAAAGATCTCCTAAAAGCATGTTGAAGTCGTTTTTGAATTATGTGGATTTTTCACTTAGATATCAAATAAATAAAATCTCTTAATATTTATGGATTTACAGCCACTTCTAACAGCGGACGCAGAATTAAAACATGTATTAACCAAGCCTTCCATCTACTGTATGTGAAAGAGATTTTTACATCTGGAAAACCAGCCAAAGACTGTATCTAAGAATGAATCTGCCTTTCCATCAAAAAGCACACAAAAAAGCACAATTGACCTATATATTTGTTTACGCTTAGTCATTCAGTCTTGTCCAACTATCTAAATAAAAACAGTATCTCACAAAAGTGAGTACACTCCTCAAATTTTTGTAAATATTTTATTATATCTTTTCATGTGACAACACCAAAGAAATGACACTTTGATACAATGTATAGTGTAAATTTGCTGTCCCCTCAAAATAACTCAACACACAGCCATTAATGTCTAAACCGTTGGTAACAAAAGTGAGTACACCCCTAAGTGGAAATGACCAAATTGGGCCCAAAGTGTTAATATTTTGTGTGGCCACCATTATTTTCCAGGACTGCCTGAACCGTCATGGGCATGGACTTCACCATAGCTTCACAGGTTGCCACTGGAGTCTTCTTCCACTCCTCAATGATGACCTCACCCAGCTGGTGGATCTTAGAGACCTTGCACTCCCCCACTTTACATTTGAGGTGACCAACAGATGCTGTATAGGGTTTAGGTCTGGAGACATGTTTGGCCAGTCCATCACCTTTACCTTCAGCTTCTTTAGAAAGGCAGTGGTCATCTTGGAGGTGTGTTTGGGGTCGTTATCATGTTGGAATACTGCCCTGCGTCACAATCTCCGATGGGAGGGGATCATGCTCTGCTTCAGTATGTCATAGTACATGCATTCATGGTTCCCTCAATGAACTGTAGCTCCAAAGTGCCGGCAGCACTCATGCAGGACCGGACCATGACACTCCCACCACCATGCTTGACTGTAGGCAAGACACACTTGTCTTTGTACTCCTCACCTGGTTGCCGCCACACACTCTTGACACCATCTGAACCAAAAAAGTTTATCTTGTTCGCATCGGACCACAGGACATGGTTCCAGTACTTTTTGCGGGCTTTCTTGTGCATCACCTTTAGAAGAGGCGTCCTTCTGGCACGACAGCCATGCAGACCAATTTGATGCATTGTGCGGCGTATGGTCTGAGAACTGACAGGCTGACCCCAACACCTCTGCAGCAATGCTGGCAGCACTCATACGTCTATTTCCCAAAGAGAACCTATGGATATGACGCTGAGCACATGCACTCAACTTCTTTGGTCGCACATGGCAAAGACTGTTCTGAATTAAACCTACCCACCGCGCTGAAGCTCAGTTTCTTAGGGCTTCTTATAGCCTAGGCCATATTTATGTAGAGCAACAATTCCTTTTTTCAGATCTCAGAGAGTTCTTTGCCATGAGGTGCCATGTTGAACTTCCAGTGACCAGTATGAGAGTGTGAGAGCGATAACACCAAATTTAACACACCTACTCCCCATTCACACCTGAGACCTTGTAACACTAATGAGTCACATGACACCGGGGAGGGAAAATGGCTAATTGGGCCCAATTTGGACATTTCCACTTAGGAAGTGTACTCACTTTTGTTGCCAACAGTTTAGACATTAATGGCTGTGTGTTGAGTTATTTTGGGGGGACAGCAAATTTACACTATTATCCAGGCTGTGTCATTTCTTCAGTGTTGTCACATGAAAAGATATAATAAAATATTTACAAAAATGTGAGGGGTGTACTCACTTTTGTGAGATACAGTATAGATACTGAGATCCCGCTCCATGCTGATGATAGCCAGTAAGCTTGAAACAGCTGTACATGGATTGGATAGTCAGTCTGTGTTTATTAAAACCTTGGCTTTGCATTAAAGCTGTGTAATACAGCATGCATAAGCTTAAAGGAAGCCATGTTTGATAATGGCTACGGAATGAAGAGCGAGGCCAGGTACAGCCACTAGCAGGGAGTCCCTGCCTTGTTTTTCAGCACCACAATGGAGTACTCTGGAGCCTTTTGTGTGGTTTAACAGATTTTACTGAAAGACTTGCCAGCATATGACAGAAAACAAACAAAAAATAAATACCTAGCTTCTCTTTGAAGCACTAACTATATTCTTAGTTGCAGTTCCCTCACTGTCAAAACATCAATCTAAGAAAACAATCTAATTCACATGAGACAGGCCTGGGCACTTATCTGCTTCAGAAGTCCTTACTTTAGGGCTCTGCGTTCAGTCTGCTGTGGGGGCCTAGTCTCCTTCCCGTCCCAGGTTGCTGAACACTCTTCCTAGTGTCTTTCATTTTGCTGTCTGTATTCTCCACACAGTCTTGGTCAATTTCTATGTCACACAGACCTCTCTCACTGTATCCACACAGAGCTGGGCTCAGGATCTCCTTAACAAGCAGAAGCTGAACACTCTGCTTAGTGCACAGCAGTCCGCTCTCTCTCTCTCTCAATGCAACACTCCAAACAATATTTTCCTGGATTCAGGCCCCTACTGCAGCCACATCCATGCATTTTAAGGTGTGTGTTAACTGTCTCACTCCTGGGGAGGAATTGTGAAGTGCTCTCTTCTGACCTCTGGTGACACTTCATCACATATGCTCCACCCCAGCTCAACAAAATGGGGTTGAGCGTCCAACGCTGTGAGACCATGTCTGTGATCTGACGCATTTTCTGTACCATCTGTGATCTCTCTGCACTCTTCTCGTCACTGTGGTATCAGTGAGACTTTATCTTATTTGCCAAAGCTATCGCTCTCCCAGCCGTCTCATCATCTAGTGCTCTCTTTCTTGGTCTGGTAGGAGCATCACCAACACGTCTCTTTACTAATTTTTCATACTGCACTTTGACAATTCGGCCTACTTCGCCGTGCCATTTATTGTCACTGCCCAACCTTCGCAGGTAGGACACTGGTCTGCTCCGTCTCTCCTAGTGTCCTACCCCAAGGACCCTTGAAAAGTACTCTTCGTACTTCCGTATGAGAATGTGTTTCTCCATTTAGTCCGCTCTCTGGGGGTAAATCAGAGACATCATTAGTTTCTGTTACCTTGTCTTTCATTTGCTCCTGTAATTCTTCTGTTAAACGTTCTCTCTTTTCCATAAGGTTATCCACCACATTCTCGTCCCTATTTCTGTCCTTTTCTAATGCTTCAGCATTAGTCTTATTTTGCTTTCACTCTTCACTAGTGATGTCCCAAACAGTTCGCCGGAGAACTTTTTGCGGCGATTTTTGCATGTTCGCTTTCGCAACGAACGACGAACACATGCGCTTTTCGGTCCACCCCCTATTCTTTATCATTGAGGAAACTTTGACCCTGCACCTTACAGTCAGCAGACACATTCCAGCCAATCAGCAGCATACACTCCCTTCCAGGGACTTCCATCTGAAGGACAGCCTCCATTTTAGAATACTTCTGAAGCTACATTCGTTGAGAGAGGACATATATTCTACCTGCTGCTGATTTAATAGGGAAATAGATAGCCAGGCTGTGTATTTAGCTTTCACTACACACCTGAAGGACTCATTTGATATCTGCTGCAAGGACAGCAACCCAAAAAGCCATTTTTAGGGCTACAACATAATTTACTTTATGTTATTGTTTTTTTCTGTGTAATCTAATTGCATATACCTGCCTGCTAGCGTGTGTGTGAGGCCTATTGCATCTACTTTGCCAACTTTTGCCAGTGCACAGTGACACTCATATCTGGTGCAACCGTAGTGTACAGTGACATAAAGCAAACCTTTTTTTTCTGTAATCGAATGAATATCAGTTGCCTGCCTACAGGTGTGTGTGTGAGGCCTATTGCATCTACTCTGCCAACTTTTGCCAGTGCACAGTGACACTCATATCTGGTGCAACCGTAGTGTACAGTGACATAAAACAACACTTTTTTTACTGTAATCGATTGAATATTAGTTGCCTGCCTACAGGCGTGTGTGTGAGGCCTATTGCATCTACTCTGCCCACTTTTGCCAGTGCACAGTGACACTCATATCTGGTGCAACCGTAGTGTACAGTGACATAAAACAACCCTTTTTTGACTGTAATGGATTGAATATCAGTTGCCTGCCTACAGGCGTGTGTGTGAGGCCTATTGCATCTACTCTGCCAACTTTTGCCAGTGCACAGTGACACTCATATCTGGTGCAACCGTAGTGTACAGTGACATAAAACAACACTTTTTTGACTGTAATCGATTGAATATCAGTTGCCTGCCTACAGGCGTGTGTGTGAGGCCTATTGCATCTACTCAACTTTTGCCAGTGCACAGTGACACTCATATCTGGTGGCACCTTAGATTGCACGCGCAGTGCCCCAAATTTGAAGTGGGAGGACTGACCAAGCATCTTTTTCCATCTCCCGCTTCCAAAAATCCCTGCCATATACACGTCCCCTAATAGTGGACGTAACAGGGATTAAACTGATAGGAATAAATAGTACAACTTAATACACCACTCCTATCTGGTGGCACATTACATTGCACGTGCAGTGCCCCAAATTTGAAGTGGGAGGACCGACCAAGCATCTTTTTCCATCTCGCTGTTCCAAAAATCCATGTTATATACACGTCCCCTGATAGGTGACATAACAGGTATTAAACTGATAGGAATGAATAGTATAACTTAATACACCACTCCTATCTGGTGGCACATTACATTGCACGTGCAGTGCCCCAAATTGGAAGTAGGAGGTCCGACCAAGCATCGTTTTCCATCTCCCTGTTCCAAAAATCCATGCGATATACACGTCCCCTAATAGTGGACGTAACAGGGATTAAACCGATAGGAATAGTACTACTTAACAGTACACACCTTATAATAATGCAGACAGAGGCAACGCAGAGAGAGGAGTCTGAAGAAGAGTCAGAGGAGGAAGGTGGCTTTGAGGAGGTGGAAGACCAAACACAGCAGGCGTCCCAGTGGGCTTGTTGACACCTTTCGGGACCCTTGGTGGCTGGGTGGAGGAAGAGACCTTCAATGACATCAGTGAGGACAAGGAACGGGACATGGCTAGCTTGGTATCCAACCTTGTGCAAATGGGGAGTTTGCGGTTGTGCAAAGCGACTGTTTGCGGTTGTTTGCGGTGCATTAAATGGGGAGATTGGTCTGTTACTGTGAAGCGGGTGTAACCCTTACGCTACCTGATCGATACAACATCATACCTGATGTTTTAAAGCATGTTATTCCAAACAATTTAGGAATGTTAGGTGATTTATGCCCTTTATGGCTTAAAACTAGACTCTGAATCAACAATGTAATTTTCCTTGGGAGTTTTGCCATGGATCCCCCTCCGGCATTCCACAGTCCAGGTGTTAGTCCCCTTGAAACAACTTTCCCATCACTATTGTGGCCAGAAAGAGTCCCTGTGGGTTTTGAAATTCGCCTGCCCATTGAAGTCTATGGCGGTTCGCCGATGTTCGTCCGTACGCGAACATTTGATGAAATTTGCGTCCGCGGTTCGCAAACCGAAAATTTGATGTTCGCGACATCACTACTCTTCACACTTTGCCTTCAACTCCGCTGTCTCTTGTCTCACATGGCTGAGGTACTTCTCCCTCTTATGGAGTTTGGCATCTTTCTCTCTGGCGAACTCTTTCATATTACTCAGTCGCTCCCTCATTACAACCAGATGGGGTTTAGTATCTGGCTCAGATAGCAGCTGACTCTCTGCTATCACTCTGTAGAACTCTTGGTCAAATTCTGTGACCTCCTGAACTTGTCTAGCTCCCTTTCTCAGGCCATGCTGTAGAGTCTCCAATTCTCTCTCTTTAGGCTCACCAACAACCTCGTTTCCACCTTCCCGATGGAACAGCAACTTCTCTAGTTGCTTTTCTTCCCTTCTTTCCTGTGCTCTCTGTTCCAGGTGCTCCAATTGGCTGGCTGATAATTCTCACCAGACTGTATCAGCTTCATCCAGCCATCTTGCTCCTGTACAGTATTCTTTATAGATTCCAAAGGCAGGTCCTCTCCCATGGCTGCTTCTTGCACTTGGATCTGTACTTCATATTTCTTTCTTTCAGGGCAGGCCTATTCGTTACCACTGCGCTTTCAGTCCTGCAAGATTTGTGACTCTTTATCTCTGCCAGGAAGGAACTCTCAGACTCAGCTGTTCAGCAACTTCAAGCTGATACTCAACAGATAGTAGTACACATCTCACTAGCCTCTTGATTTTTGGATTCCTGAAAATCCAAAAATCTTTTGATTTCAGCATCCTCAGCTTTCACCTGTGTTTCTTCCACGCTTAACGGTGTCTCTGCCTGCTTTTTCTGCTTTTCTACTTGCTTTGCCTCCAAGGCGTCCAGCTTTTCATTTTCCTCGGCTTCCTTCAGCCGCAGTTTCTCCTCATTCGCTTTTTGCAACTCCTGTTCACTCTGCTTGTACTGGATCTTTTGCTGCATATTCAACAGAGTAACCTCCTCTGACTTTTGCATCAGGTCCTCCCTGAACATCTTTGGCTGCTCAGCCATGTTTTCTTCACCCTTCTGTCTCTCCTGTGCAGACTCCTTCACTATGCCTCGCATAAGGGCACCCTGCAAACCTCGCTCTGCATTAAATGTAGCATATTGTGAACACATTTCCTTTTTTTTTTTTCTAATTTTCTTTATTAATTTTTCAAAATCATAACAATACCAAACCCAAAACTACATACAAGTCATACATATTTTCGCAGATAATAACACTTCAAAATACATAACATCCTTACACAATTCGAGGTAAACGTATGCTCCTAAACACTTCCAGCAGAGAGCTTTCCTCACTTCTAAATGAATCCAAACCCAAATGTATAAGGTCTTACAATCCTATCAGCTTTTATATATATACTAGCGACTTGCCCGTCAAAAAATGACGGCAATAAAATTGTAAGGCAGGTAATGTTTGGTGGAGACGCACGGTGAATGGGTTTTGTGTTTATTGTGAGACTTTTTTTTTGTGTATATTTGTTTTTTTATGCTAAATAAATAATTAATACATTATTAAATTAATATGCTTTACCTATTTGGAAGTAATATATGCAGGAAGCATTGTGCTGAAGAGCTGACAATCTGTTCCTGCAGCATATAATGTAGGTTTGCACTGTTGTGTCAACAATGTGTGCAGGCTGCGTGTGCGAGGTGTAGCTGTATACTTCCGCATTGTGTAAGTTAGTGTTGCAAAATGGTGGCGAATGTGTATGTGGTACGCAGCTGTGTATTATGTAGCATCCTTGTTAATAGTGTATCTTGTACCTCGTACGGCTTTTTGGAAAATCTGTATGTGCTTGGTGGTGTTTTGCGTGTTTAGGGTCCTGTAGCCTCGTTTTCTTTTTTTTCGTTGGACATTTTTTCTCTTGCTTAGGGGATTTTCGTGTGTCTAAACTCTGGAATTTGGACTGGGTGCCCCCTTGCTGTGGGTAAGCTTTTTATGTATTTGTTGTGTGTATTTATTGTGTTTTTAATGTTTTCATGTGCGCGCGGTTCGGGCGTTAAGGTCATATTTTTGCGAGCTCGTAATGTTTTTTTTTCTAAGTCCCGAGGCTCGTATTTTTTTATGCTAAGTCCGTAAATTTTCCGTTGTAAGTCCCGCCTGCGGCTCATTGCAGCCGACGTGGGAGTCTCCACCTCCGCAACTGTGTCCCCTCGCTTCGCAAGGATCCACATTTGCGGTCCGAAGGTCGTGGGGGGTCGTAGGGATGAGCGCCTACGGCACTCATCTCGAACAGCACAAGGAGAGCCTTCGGCTTTGCGAGGGCCGCAGTTACGGCGGGCTCACTATGCAAGCCCACAAGCATTAGCAACAACCCGCATGCTTGCAACTATATATGTGATTCCTTATCCGTAAATGCTGTTATCAAGCACCTCCCGAATTCTAACCTCCCTAAACCTTCCGAGGTTAACATAAAACCCCAGACTCTACCAACAGAAGACTAGCCTTGAAACAGGGTTTATTCAGACCTATCCTATCATAACCCACAAACTAATTGGTTATTATTATTCTGTTTATCTATTTATGCTTCCCAGACTATTATTAGTCATGAAATCTCTATTTCTATTGATTAGCCATTCGATTTCTTTTAAAGAAGAAAAGTCTTCTGATTTCCAATATCTGCTTAGTAACCATTTCATCACCATTAAGGTTGGTTCGTTCTCTGATGAGCACCTCTGACTTTGTTGTTCTGTATATGCAAATTACCTTTAGTGTTTAGTCTCCCTAAGGGTAATAGGGGACTCCAGACGTGGACCCCTTGCTCACTGTGTCTTAGGGAGTTCAGCTGCACCTCACTGACGAGGCCCATAAAGGCCGAAATGCGTCTGGGGTTTGCTGTTTCTCCTGTTCAGGGTAGAATTGCCTGGTATTTCGGGGCTGGGTCACTCTTTTTAGTGGCACCAGACTGATATACTACAGGATATTTCTCCCTGTGAAGGGCACAAGTGAGCTAAAAGAGGTTGCTCTCAGAGTGGCGTATCATGGCTATAAAACTCACCTATTAAGGTTGGTTCCTTCTCTGATGAGCACCTCTGACTTTGTTGTTCTGTATTTGCAAATTACCTTTAAGGTTAAGTCTCCCTAAGGGTAATAGGGAACTCCAGACGTGGACCCCTTGCTCACTGTGCCTTAGAGAGTTCAGCTGCACCTCACTGACGAGGCCCATAAAGGCCGAAACGCGTCTGGGGTTTGCTGTTTCTCCTGTTCAGGGTAGAATTGCCTGGTATTTCGGGGCTGGGTCACTCTTTTGAGTGGCACCAGACGGATATACTACAGGATATTTCTCCCTGTGAAGGGCACAAGTGAGCTAAAAGAGGTTGCTCTCAGAGTGGCGTATCATGGCTATAGAACTCACCTATTAAGGTTGGTTCGTTCTCTGATGAGCACCTCTGACTGTTGTTCTGCATCACCAGTAATATATGCGATAATAGATATTTACACCTGGGGTATTTCGCTGTTATCTTTAAATGAAGGATAATGATTTCTGGGTCATAGGGAAGACTAATTCCCAGAACCTCTTTAAACCATTCTATGCCACTCTCCCAAAAGTACTTCACCTTTGTGCAATTCCACTTACATGAAGTATATCTCCAGGAATATCACACCCTTTCCAACATTTCCCCATTGGCTCTCTCAAAAATGTATTCAAGGCTGCCGGGGTCCAGTGCCATTGATTAATTATTTTAAAGTACAATTCTATGTATGAATTTGAAATTGCTGATGCATTTATTATTTTTATAGCATCTAACCATCTTTCCTCCTCATGAGAGGAGCCTAAATATATTTCCCATAAAATCATACTCATTTGTTTTCTCAAATGGTTCGGTCTTTCCAACTTTTTTTTGGCACTTAGATATACTGTGTGCCAAATTTTGATTGTATACATGTATTTTAAAAGTAGTTAACAGGTTCATCTGTTTTCGTTTAAACCCCAATTGTTTTAGTATTTCTTTTAATGCCAAGATGCTCAGCCACATACTGTTCTCTAAATTATATCTATAGTGTATTTGAGGCCACTCCATAAGGTTTCCCTCTATATAAAGATCATTTATATATTTTATACATTTATTTTTCCATAGGTTCTAATTTCCCATTTTTTGAGATAGGGAAACTATCTCAATCTGAGTACCTAGGGAGGGATAGTCCGATAATTTCCTGTTTTCCTAATCCTCATCCAAAATTGTAATAATTATTTTACTCCTCACAGGAAAAATATGTTTTTCATTACATCCAAATTTGGTAGCCAAATTGGGTTAACTTTTTCTCCCTGAAAATAGGGAGCAAATTATAGGTGCGTGTTATATGCCAATATTCCCTCCCCCTCCTCATCCTCAACCTCCCTCCTCATTCTAACCCCCCCTCCTCAACCTAAACCCCCCCTCCTCAACCTAAACCCCCCTCCTCAACCTAAACCCCCCTAAATAACTCCCCCTCACTTACCTGCTTCTGTTCCGGCCTCCCTCCGCTCCCTGACCCGGCGCGCATGTGACGTCACATGTGCGCCACGTCATTAGCATATACCGGGTGCCGACAGCCGGTATATGCTAATGACGTGGCACACATGTGACGTTACATGCGCGCCGGGTGAAGGAGCGGAGCGGGGGGCGGAACAGAAGCAGGTAAGTGAGGGGGAGGTGAGGAGGGGGGGTTAGTATGAGGAGGTGGGTTGAGGTTGAGGAGGGGGGTTGAGGAAGGAGGATGAGGATGGGGGGTTGAGGAGGAGGGTTTGAGAATGGGGGGTTGAGGAGTAGGTTTGAGGAGGGGGTTGAGGATAGGGGGGTTGAGGAAGGAGGCAGAGGGGGGTTGAGGGGGTTTGAAGATGGGGGTTGAGGAGGGGGTTTGAGGAGGGAGGTTGAGGAGGGGGTTGAGGATGGGGGGGTTGAGGAGGGAGGATGAGGATGGAGGTTGAGGGGGGGTTGAGAAGGGGGTTGAGGATGAGTATGGGGGTTGAGGATGAGGATGGGGGTTGAGGATGAGGAAGGGGTTTGAGGATGAGGAGGGGGTTTGAGGATGAGGAGGGAGGCTGAGGATGAGGAGGGGGTTGAGGATGAGGAGGGGGGTTGAGAAGGGGAGTTGAGGAAGAAGGATGAGGATGGGGTGGAGGAGGGGGTTGAAGATGGGGGGTTTGAGGAGGGGGTTGAGGAGGGAGGATGAGGAGGGAGGTTGAGTAGGGGGTTAAGGAGGGGGTTGAGGATGAGGAGGGGGTTGAGGATGAGGAGGGAGGTTGAGGAATAGGAGGGGGGTTGAGGAGGGGGGTTGAGGAGGGGGGTTGAGGAGGGTGGATGAGGAGGGAGGTTGAGGAGGGGGTTGAGGAGGGGGTTGAGGATGAGGAGGGGGTTGAGGATGAGGAGGGAGGTTGAGGAATAGGAGGGGGGTTGAGGATGAGGAGGGGGGTTGAGGAGGGGGGTTGAGGAAGAAGGATGAGGATGGGGTGGAGGAGGGGGTTGAAGATGGGGGGTTTGAGGAGGGGGTTGAGGAGGGAGGATGAGGAGGGAGGTTGAGTAGGGGGTTAAGGAGGGGGTTGAGGATGAGGAGGGGGTTGAGGATGAGGAGGGAGGTTGAGGAATAGGAGGGGGGTTGAGGATGAGTAGGGGGGTTGAGGAGGGGGGTTGAGGAGGGTGGATGAGGAGGGAGGTTGAGGAGGGGGTTGAGGATGAGGAGGGGGTGGAGGATGAGGAGGGAGGTTGAGGAATAGGAGGGGGGTTGAGGATGAGGAGGGGGGTTGAGGAGGGGGGTTGAGGAAGGAGGATGAGGATGGGGGGGTTGAAGATGGGAGGTTTGAGGAGGGGGTTGAGGAGGGAGGTTGAGGATTTTGCTTCAAAGTTCTTTATTTGAATTTTTTTCCCCCTGAAATTTCCTTCTTAAAATGAGTTGCGTGTTATACGCCGGTGCGTGTTATATGCCAATAAATACGGTATGTGTTTGAAACATCTATCTAAATTTACTTTTAGAATATTTTTTATATTAAATGACAAATAGATGCCCAAATGCACTATGTGATATGAATCCCAGCTATCTCTCAAAAATGCTTTCTCCTCCGATTTTAACCCCCATATTATATTAGTCTTTTCCCTATTTATTTTAAAGTAGGACACATTACCAAAATCCCTTATTACTTCATCCAATTTTACTAAAGGAGCTATCAGGATTAGTAAGGGTAATTACCAAGTTGTCTGCATATAGTGAGGTTTTATATTCCACTAAGCCAATCTGTATAACTTTTATTTGATTAGTCATTGTATTTTTTTCCACCAGGGGTTCCATAAACATAATAAACAAAAGGAGGGACAGGGGACACCCCTGTCTAGTACCATTTGTTATAGGGAAAAAATCTGTGTCAATATTAGGACCAGAGATCTTTACTCTCGGAGTATGATATAATGTGTCCATAATATTAGTAGCAAAGTCCGCTAAGCCAAATTTGTGAAGGACCGTCCTTAGGAACTCCCAGCTGACCCTGTCAAATGCTTTCCCTGCGTCCACAGACAGGGCCAGCATGGGATCTCCTCTTCGTACTCCTACCGAAAAAACATCCAAAAGCCTTCTAACATTGTCGGCCCCTTGCCTTCCCTTCACAAAACCCGACTGATCCCTATGTATCAGGCTTGGAAACCACCTTAGATAAACTATTTACCAATATTTTACAGTAGACTTTCAAGTCATAATATATCAATTAATGAAGATCAGTGTTAGTCTCTTCTAAACAAACTCCACTCTGCTTCAACTGTGCCTCAATGTCAGAGAGTATGTTCACCCTCTACCTTTTTGGAGTATGGAACAGCATTTCCTTTTCAATTACAACTGCTTCCCTTTGGGACATACGGCCACTGAGGAGGTCACGCTTTGCCTGTTCGCCACCGTGCAGCAGCTTCTGCATCAACCTCCCATTTAGCTTGGGTATGGGGGAACTCTTCCTCTGCTCCCAAACAGACATCTGTGTCTTCTTCCTATAGGACACTCTGTTGTCCTCACACGCAGGCTTCCTTCTCCATTCAGGAATAAAATCATCCTGATAACCTTAATTTCAGTAGCAATTTGCCCGTCTTCTACTTCAGGCTTTTCAAGTCCCACTGGGATAGAGATCATCTGCAGTCCTTGCTTAACTTGTTTACTGTCTGACTTATCTTTATAAATAGAGCTTTGTTTTATGGCTAACTGCGACAGAACTCTCTTGGGATACTTCATAATTTTATAAGAACACATCTCCATGCTCTGCTTCATATGTCCTCTTAGAGATGGTGGTTCATCTTTCATCATCTCAATCTCCATACTCTTTTCCTTCACATCTTTTACTTTAGTAAGGTTTCCATTTTCTTCATCATATTTAGGACATTCTTCGTTTGTAAGAATACTTGCTATATTCACCCATTTGATCTCTCCTTTCTCTGGGTCAGAGATCTTTGTCAGGCACTTTCTTTCTCTAGTATTCTCCACCTCAACCTCAGGAGTATCCACCAAGGACATGTGGCTGTTTCTGTCCGGGTTTTTTATGGAGTCATCTTCATTGCTCTTACACAAAAGGTATCTGCATCGGTTTGGATTCAGACCTTCACCAAAGATTTGATCAGCATTTTTCTTACTGAGGCTGGTTTTGCACTCAGTCAGTGACAATACTACATCCTTTTCTCTTTGACCGTTGTTCACAACTTTAATTGCTTTTAGATCATCTGCAATTTGGACAAGGGGCAAAGGTTCTTTATTTGCACCAGCAGCCTTTTTTGCTTTCTCAGCAAACTCTGTTACTTCTCAGCAGTCTCATTTATGCTCTCTGTCATCTCTTTGACGCCCTCTGTCATCTCTTTGTTGCTCCCTGCAGTCTTGTGCTCTATATTTTAGCAGTCTTTTGTGCTATCTTAGCAGTCTCCTTTGCTCTCTCACTCTCTCTTTCTGCAGTCACTTTTGCTCCCTCTGCAGTCTCATTTGTGGCTTCTGCCATCTCATTCTTAGCACAGAACTTGTTTTATTTTCCACTCTCTCTGCGATCCACCAGGTCTCTAACTCCTGAATTGCTTCTGCTTCTGCATCAGGTTTGGTTTGCCTTCTCTTAACAGGGAAACTGCATTTTAAACTTGGGCAGACAAGCATGCCCCTTGGGTAGCGATAATCCTGTCTGTCAAAACAATCCCAGGAGAGCAATCTCTGTACTCTTTTCACTCCCACTTCTTATTTCAGGATACAATAAGTAGTTGCCTTTTCTTCAGGCAAAAAGCAATATGCTTTCTGTTCTTCTTCACACAGATAGGGGCTAAGGATTGTTGCCCAGTGCTTCTTAGGCCAACCTTACCTAGTGGCAATCTTCTCAAAATTCAGCAGGTATGTTTCAACATCATCCTGAGTGGCCATTTTCTTTAGTTAGCTATTAGGATCCATGCTTTTTACTTGATTCTGTAACCCCAGTGTTTGTTGCAGACCTCAGTTGCTGCACCTGTGCTTTCTTTGCTTCTAAAACCACTCTCATTTGGACTCTGTCCTCTACCGCTTTTCTCTGCCAATTCTCTGTGGCCTTACTCATGCAGATTCTACCCTCTTCTGCTTGCCTCTGCCATCTCTCTGTGGCCTCTCTCAGGCATGCAGCAGCATTTCTTAGTTTAGCATAATTTGCAGCATGGGCTCTGTCCTCTGCAAACATCTCTCTCTTCACTTGCTGGTTCTCACCAACTTAGCAGCCAGTATTCTGTTAATTTCTGCCTGCTGCATGTTCATTATTTGGTGTGCTGCAGTGGCTTGTAAACAGGCCATTAATGCATCCTCCATTGTTACCCTGTACAGTGGGATGCCTTCTTAAACACAGACAATATTCCATTCCACTTCTGACACCAGTGTGACAAGGCACCTCCACTAGCAGGGATTCCATGACTTGTTTTCCAGCACCACAATGGAGTACTCTGGACCCATTTGTATGGTTTAACAGATTTTACTAAAAAATTTGCCAGCATAAAACAGAAAACAAACAGAAAATAAAGACCTAGCTTCTCTTTGAAGCACTAACTATATTCTTATTTGCAGTTCCCTCACTGTCAAAACATCAATCTTAGAAAATAGTCTAATTCACATGAGACAGGCCTGTGCACTTATCTGCTTCAGAAGTCCACACTTTAGGGCTCTGCCTTCAGTCTGCTGTGGTGGGCTGTGTCTCCTTCACCTTCCAAGGTTGCTGAACATTCCTGCTAGTGTCTCTCATTTTGCTGTCTGTATTCTCCATGCAGTCTTGGTCTATTTCTATGTCACACAGACCTCTCTCACTGTATCCACACAGAGCTGGGCTCAGGGTCTCCTTACCAAGCTCAAGCTGAACACTCTGCTTAGTGCACAGCAGTCCGCTCTCTCTCTCTCTCTCTCTCTCGATGCAACACTCCAAACAATATTTTCCTGGATGCAGGCCCCTACTGCAGCCACATCCATGCATTTTAAGGTGTGTGTTAACTATCTCACTCCTGGGGAGGAATTGTGAAGTGCTCTCTTCTGACCGGTGGTGGCACTTCACCACATATCCTCCACCCCAGCTCAACAACATGGGGTTGAGCGTCCCACGCTGTGAGGCCGTGTCTGCGATCTGACGCATTATCTGTACCATCTGTGATCTCTCTGCACTCTTCTCGTCACTGTGGCACCAGTGAGACTTTATCCTATTCGTTGAAGCTATAGCTCTCACAGCCTTCTCATCATCTAGTGCTCTCTTCCTTAGTCTGCTAGGAGCATCTCTCAAATTTTTCATACTGCACTTAGACAATTCGGCCTACTTCGCCGTGCCATTTATTGTTACTGCCCAACCTTCGTGGGTAGGACACTGGCCCGCCCCGTCTCTCCAAGTGTCCTTCCCCAGGGACCCTTGAAAAGTACTCTTCGTACTTCTGTATGAGAATGTGTTTCTCCATACAGTCCCTACCCTGGGGGTAAATCACCGACATCATTGGTTTCTGTTACCTTGTCTTTCATTTACTCCTGTAATTCTTCTGTTAAACGTTCTCACTTTTCCATAAGGTTATCCACAGCATTCTTGTCCCTTTTTCTGTCCTTTTTTGTGAAGTGCTTTCTTCTGACCTCTGGTGGCACTTCACTACAATATTTATATATATATATACACTCACAGAGCTTCAATAAAAAAATATGTTTTTCTGCCTGTTGATAATTATTTCATAACTACTTTTATTAATACAATTTTCCTACCTATATTAGTTAATTTGAGTACAGGGGTATGATTGCAGAAATAGCATACACACACATGCCTGGTGCAGCTCCTGGGTCTTTTGATACAGCTTTTGTTCTCTGCTTTCGGGGTGGCTCTCTGTTCATTGGCTGCAAGGGGATGATTGACAAGCTTAATGCAGCACTGATGCTTTTGTTGGGGTAAACTGTTTCAATCACACTTCCCCTACAGAGCCCCATTCACAGTGATCTGAGATGCAGTGGTAGGCTACACTTCACACATCTCATGATGATTTAGTATGAGGGAACTTGAGGAGGGCAGAAAAGAAGAGCTGGCATCAGGGCAGAGTGCCGCTGGCCTCTGCCCCTCAAGTCCCCTCAGTGTGTTGCCCCATCACCACAGCGAAATATCCAGGTGCCGTAACTGTTTATTGTGGGTGGGCTGCTCTTGCACTTTGTTGTTGTGGAGGGGCTGCTCTAGCACTGGTTTATTGTGGGTTGGTGGATCGTCTAACGGAGGCACTGACCGGCAGAAGGTCAGGTGCCTGGTTAGACTTCCCCCAAAAGGGGAGATGTGTGACGAAGTGCCCTTCCCCACTTTGTCTTCGGAGGACTGTTTGCCAGCCTCCTGCCCTGCGACTATGGCCCTGGTACATATTGCCCTTCAAACACAGTATTCGGCCATACCAGAGTGTATGTCACTCATTCTGGCCCTTTACATACAGGGGGGGGGTCATTCGGTACTTGCCCTGTGTGAACCATGATACCACAGATAACTATGCCATGAAGCCCATTCATATGATGAAAGACTATGGGAAAGACTTTAGCTACATGGCAATTGAACTGTGTGAAGATGATCTGAGCGCTATTCGGTAGTTTTGTGCGCTCAGATCCCAGCTGTAACGGAACCCATCACTGTTTTACCCTGTTTATGGTTATTTAATTCTTGGTTAAAATATGATCCTAGTAATATACTGTATGTGTGTTGGTTTGTGCTCTGCAGAATATTGGCCCCAGGCTAGTGCAGACCTTGGCAGGAGAGATAATCCTGTTACAGATAAGGGAGTCGATTGTGTGGAGTGTTTTCATTCTCAGATAAGAACAAAGAGGGCTGATTTAATAAATGTCTGATTATATCAAGTTGCCTCAGGGAGGGGTGACCACACCTATTGTCCTATATGTGTATTGTGTGGGGGATATGTGAAATGTCTGTGTGTTATGTGAAAAACATACTTTTACTAACTTTTGAACCCCTGGTCTGATTCATGCCATTTTTTAATATGTTGTTCACCTGGGTGAGAGATATTGAACGGTGCTGGACTTAAAGGTGTACCCCCTGTTTTTGGGGTACATCAGGAATTTCTGTCTGTTGCAGTAATCAGTGTACAGGTGAGAGTGGGTGTGGCTTGGCCTGTGTAAGTTATATCTGGGTGCATTTGTGTGAGGTCCGGTTTGAATCCGCTCTGTAAGTCAGTGCACAGTTTTCTGCCTGTTGCAGTAATCAGTGTACAGGTGAGAGTGGGTGTGGCTTGGCCTGTGTAAGTTATATCTGGGTGCATTTTGTTGTTTTCTGTTGAATCGGTTCTGTGGGGCAGGACAGTGTTTTCTATCCTGTGCTCATTTATCATTGTACAGGCGAGTAGGCGGGGTCTATTTTAACAAGGGAAGAGCGAGCTTGGCAGCTTGCAATCATTTCTAATGTAAGTGTAGTTAGTGTGTAGGAGATTAAATAAAAGGAGGAAATCCAAAGAAAAGGGGTATTATAAGAAAAAACAGAAAACAAACGTATATATTGTTTCTGTTTTGTTTAGTTTAAAGTGTGGAAAAGAAATCTTTATACAAATACATTGATTTGTTTTCTCACTGTATTTTTGTAACTGATAATCATGAGTCAGTCCAGTGGAAACCTCACTCAGTGTCCATCCTGCCAAATGTATGCACTACTGGAACAGATGATCCCGGGTCCATACCTCTGTGACAGGTGTGAGCATGTTGCCTCTCTGGAAGCTCAAATTGAAGATCTGGAGAGGAGAATTGCAGCACTTAGTGATACTGCTCCACTGGAAAGGGAGGTGGTGCTCACGGAGCACAGTTTAGCTGGGCCTAGTATGGAGGTAGGAGCTGGGGCTAGTGAGGGTGGCCAGAGGGTAGCTGGGGTACAGTTAGAAGGGGAATCAGGGGGAACAGGAGGAGGCAGGCCAGTTCTGAGTTGGCAAACACCAACAGATTTGCCAGATTGAGTGAAACTGTTGGGGATGTCCATTCAGGAATGGCAATGCCAGATAGAGCTGTTCCCTCTAACAGCCGGGAGAAGAGTTCTACTGGAGGAGAGGGAGGGCAGAATAGGCAGAGCAACAGACATGTTTTAGTGGTAGGGGACTCTATTATTAGGAAGGTAGACAGGGTAATTTGTCACCCAGATCCCAGCAATCGAACAGTTTGCTGTCTCCCGGGTGCTCGGGTTCGGCATATTGTGGATCGGGTGGATAAATTATTGTGAGGGGCTGGTAATGAACCGGCGGTCTTGGTACATATTGGTACCAATGACAAAGTTAGTGGAAGATGGAGCGTTCTAAAGAATGATTTTAGAGAATTAGGGAATAAGCTTAAAGCAAGGACCTCCAAGGTAGTATTTTCTGAGATACTACCAGTGCCACATGCTAGCCCATGGAGGCAGAAGGAGCTTAGGGAGGTTAATGCGTGGCTAAAAAAGTGGTGCAGTGCAGAGGGTTTGGGGTTTTTAGAGCACTGGGCTGACTTCTCACTTGGGTACAATCTCTATAGTAGGGATGGATTGCACCTTAATGATGAGGGCGCTTTTGTGCTAGGGGATAGGATGGTAGAACGGCTGGGGGAGTTTTTAAACTTGTAGGTGGGGGGAGGGACTATATAGAAGTATTGGGGTAAATAGGGTAGAGAGGGAAAGGGATGAATTAGTTACCCATGGGGGAGGAGAAGGGGGAGGGTTACAATAGAAAGTAGGGAGGTATTAATAGGGGCCTCAAATACAGTGGCACGCACTTCACAACAGCAGAACCATAGCAACATAAATTGTATGATTGCTAACGCAAGAAGTTTGCCTGGGAAAATGGATGAGCTAGAAATATTAGCAGTACAAGAAAAATGGGGCTCAATAGGCATTATGGAAACATGGTGGGATGAATCTCATGACTGGACTGTTAATCTGGAAGGTTATAACCTATTTAGGAAAGCTAGGGGAAATGGTAAAAGAGGAGGAGGGATCTGTCTCTATGTTAAGCCTGAATTTAAGCCTATAGTCAGAGAATATATTTATGCTGGCACTAAGGGCATCATTGAATCTTTGTGGGTTGAGCTAAATAGTGGAGGAGCTAAATCTAAACGCATATTGGTGGGAGTATGCTATAAACCCCCAAATATAGCTGAAAGTGAGGAAATACAATTATTGTTACAGATTGGAAATGCAGCTAAGCATGGGCAAGTTCTAATAATGGGAGACTTTATTTACCCTGAAATAAACTGGATAAATGAGACCAGCAGCTCAGCTAAGGGGAGCAGGTTCTTGAGTACACTCAGGGATCATTATCTGGCCCAGGTAATACAAGAACCTACTAGAAATGGGGCCATCTTGGATTTAGTCATCACAAGTAATATTGATATAATATCAAATGTAAAAATAGGGGAACCCTTGGGGAACAGTGATCACAACACAGTCTCATTTGAGATTGAATACAAAAAACAGAGTTGTAAGGGGCCAACAAAAACTCAACATTTTAAAAGGGCTAACTTTAATGGGCTACGGGCAGCAATACAACATATAGACTGGGACAAAGAACTTACAGGAAAGAATACTGAAAATAAATGGACAACATTCAAATCCTTACTAAATAAACATACTCATCAGCATATACCATGTGGAAATAAAATGAATAGGAGTAAATCACATCCTATGTGGCTTAAGAATGAGTTAAAGATCATGATGAGGAAAAAGAAACATGCATTTAAATTATACAAGAAGGAGGGAACAGAGGCAGCTTTATGTGACTATAAGGAAATCAACAAGTCTTGCAAAAGGGCTATTAGACTAAAAAAAGAAAATGAGAAGTCAGTTGCAATGGAAAGTAAGACTAACCCTAAAATATTTTTTAAATATATTAATGGGTAGAAGGCCAGGAAGGAATCGATTGGACCATTACAATGTGACACAGGCCATCTGATAATTAGTGACCAGGAAAAGGCAGATGAGCTAAATAGGTTCTTTTCTTCGGTATACACAAGGGAGGTATCAGTGGTTGGGACACCGCAACATAATGGGGCTACACTACCTTTACTAAATAATTGGTTAACGCAGGAAGTAATACAAAAGAGGTTGGAGAAAATAAATGTTAATAAAGCACCAGGTCCTGATGGAATACATCCAAGGGTATTGAGGGAGCTGGGTTCTGTAATAGCCAAACCATTATATCTAATCTTTCAAGACTCACTCACTACAGGGTCTCTACCAGATGACTGGAGAAAAGCAGAGGTGATACCTATATTTAAGAAGGGATCTAGAGCAAATCCGGGGAATTATAGACCAGTGAGCCTCACTTCTGTAGTTGGGAAGCTTTTAGAAGGGTTAATAAGGGACAGAATACAAGAATATGTCTATTTGAACAGGATCATAGGTAGCAGTCAACACAGATTTATTAAGGATAGGTTGTGTCAGACCAATCTAATTAGTTTTTATGAGGAGGTTAGTAGGAACTTGGATTAGGGCAACTCAGTGGATGTAGTCTTTTTAGATTTTTCAAAGGCATTTGATACAGTGCCATATGGAAGACTAGTGAGCAAACTAAGGGATACAGGAATTGCAGTAAATATCTGCTCATGGATCGAGAGCTGGCTAAAAGACAGGAAGCAAAGGGTTGTTGTGAATGGAACATACTCCGATTGGTCTAATGTGATAAGTGGGGTTCCTCAAGGTTCAGTATTAGGTCCTCTCCTTTTTAACATATTTATTAATGACATTGAAGTAGGACTCGAATGTAGTGTCTCCATTTTTGCTGATGACACGAAGTTGTGCAAGGTAATAAAATCAGATAATGATGTACTTTCCCTACAAAAGGATTTGCATAAATTAGAGAAATGGGCGGCTAAATGGCAGATGAGATTTAATACAAATAAATGTAAGGTTATGCATTTGGGAAGGAACAATAGCCAAGCAATCTATAATCTTAATGGAGCAAATCTAGGGGTATCAGATATTGAAAGGGATTTGGGAGTACTAGTGGACAAGCACCTAGGTAAAAGCGCTCAAAGCCAAGCAGCGGCTGCAAAGGCTAATAAAATATTAGCATGTATTAAGAAGGGTATAGAAGCCAGGGAATAAGATATAATTCTGCCACTATACAAATCTCTAGTACGTCCTCATTTGGAATATGGAGTACAATTTTCGGCACCACCTCATAAAAAAGACATTTTAGAGCTGGAAAAAGTACAGAGAAGGGCTACAAAACTAATAAGGGGAATGGAGGGTTTAAGTTATGAAGAAAGACTAACAAAATTAAACGTATTTTCACTAGAAAAAAGGCGTCTAAGAGGAGATATGATTACGTAATATAAATACATCCAGGGTCAAAATAAGGCTTTGTCAAGTGAACTTTTTGTAGCAAGAGATTTTCAACTGACAAGAGGACATCCTTTGAGGTTAGAGGAAAAAAGATTTCACCTTAAACAAAGAAAAGGGTTCTTCACAGTTAGGGTGGTTAAACTGTGGAATTCTCTACCAAAGGAGGTGGTGACAGCGAATTCGATAGACAACTTCAAAAAGGGGTTAGATATATTTTTGAATAAAGAGGGCATTCAAGGCTATCCTAGATAACTAGCAAAGGAATATTGATCCAGGGACAAATTTGATCGCCAGTTTCTGGGGTCAGGAAGGAATTTTGCTTTTTTTTCCCCTTATGAGACAGTTGGCAAAGTTTCAATGTTTTTTTTTTTTCTGATTGCCTTCCTCTGGATCAAATAACAATTAAGAATAATAATAAATAGTCCACATTAAAAAGATCAATAGAGATCTAAAAAGGTTGAACTTGATGGACTAACTCTTTATTCATCCTCCAATACTATACTATTAATAAATATTTAATCAATAATTTAATTGATAACTATTCCGCATATTGCAGATCAGAGGAGATCTTAACAGGTTGAACTTGATGGACTGAAAGTCTTTTTTCAACCTTAATTACTATGTAACTATGTAACTATGTAACTATGACAAGAGTAAAAAATGTTGTTTTCAAACTGCAGTTATCTCTTCTGTTTCTTTTTTCTCCTGGCCGTCAACCACCTCCGCCTCATGTCACAGTGGATGATATTGACATGTATACTATTCTGGGCTTGAAGGGGTATGAAGCTGCTGATCACAAATGGGATCCTGCAACTTACATTCATATCTGCTGGTCTGCTTGAAAGTTTCCATGATCTGTATCCTTCTAAGTCTCTTCTATTTAGAACTAGTCTGAGAAATCTCAGTTTGTCTGCTGTATGTATCTACTTGGTGGTGCTCCTAAATCTCCTGTTGCTGATTCCTTGTGTACGACGCTTGGCTGACATTTATTCTCAGGCTGTTTAACCCATTGGTTTAATGATTCACTGTTTTCTACTCTCCCAGATTTTGGCTTGGATTACCAGTTACATTTCTGCCTTTGGTCTTTCACTGCTTCTCCTCAGCAATCACTGTTGCTACAGGTCTCTGGTCCAGACCTATCTGTGGAGCTACAACATTACAAGGTGGCAAGTGATGGGAAAGTGATGTGATTACGTGAAGTTAGATTAAAAGGTATACTATCCTAATATTTAATTTTATGTGCTGTGTGTTTTCTTTAATAATAGAAAGTGGCAGTAAATCAATTATACATTATGTATATATATATATATATATATATATATATATATATATATATATACACATACATCAAGCAAATTACTTGCTTCTTGTATGTACATGTTCATGTGTAAGGCAAATCAGATAATTTACTTACAGCTCAAAAAAGCTCAAAGACTATTAAGTATCAAATCATTATTTGGTAACAGTTGAGGTCTTCCTAAGTTTGACATTAAAGCGACAATATAAGGAAAACTATATGTCCCAAATAGTGCATTATAGGAGAAGGGCAGCAGGTTATTATAATGTATTACATGTTTAATAATAAAATAATAATAATAGCCCTCTTAGGTCAATAATTTAGTTAGTATTGCTATCTTTTAATATACTGTAACTCATTTTGTTTCAAGCGTGCCACTGTTTGAGGCGCGTGGGAAGTAAATTGTGAACCATTTCCACGTTACAAGGAAACACTTAATGATGTTAAGTACACATGACAGAAGTAAGAGGCTTGACATGATAGAAACCTAAAAACGAGAAAATGGGAAACCTAAAAATGGGAAAATATTTTGCGAAACACAAGAATAATGGGTCTTTAAATGAAGTTGGAGGGTGGTAGATTTAGGGATAATGTGCCTAAATAATACTTTATAGAAATGGTGCAAGATAAGTGCAAAAGCATTCCAGTAGATGTTTAGGGACAAACACATAACATGAACTCATGCCTGTGATAAGCATAAGGCTTCCCATTTTACAAAAATATATAATGCAATTGCTAAAAATGTTCTTGTATATTTTTACATCTATAAATTAATGTATGTAATAAACTCCCTTATTTCTGTATTGCACTTAACAATAAATGCATGGAGAATACTGGAATTGCTATCCTTCAATTCCGTGGCACATTAGGAACTAATATTAGAGCATTTGATAATACCTTAATAGTTGTAGAATGCAAAGTAATTTGTAATAGCAAAAAAGAAAATGATGAGGAAATAGCTACTGTAGAAATTATTATTATTTTCTATACACAGTAATGTAGTTGCAACAAGGTCATGTTGAGTTTAGTAAAAAGCCATTTATAGTAAACTGAGCAGGTTGAAAACCTTACAGAATAATTATAGTGTACCTAATATTGCTTGGGATTAAATAAAACTGATTTAACAAGTATTGTCCAATGTTCTCAAGGAGATTACAAGTCAGAGAGGAGACAGGGACCATAGTAACAGGCATAAAAAGTCATATTTTGGCTATATTTAGCAGATTAGGCAAAGCTACACATGTTTAGGTATACAATAAACTTATAACAGTAGCAGTTGTGCAAGCCGATGGCATAATAGCATGTTCAGAGAAAATGTTGGTTTTAGCAGACTACTAGTACATAGAAGCTTATATGACAGAAATGTCTCTTACCAAGACATGAGGGGTAAGCAAAGAGCAGGGTGAGCAAGGTTTGCAAGTTTATTTGCAACTGCCTTTCACTGAGCATGTGCAGGTGAGAAGGAAGATCTTGAATAATAAAATCAAATCTGAATCAGACTATGTCTCAACAAGCCCCCCTCCCTTCTTCAGCTTCTGAATAGATATTATAAACAAGAGAACACACTCTCCTAGGCTTCAAGCTAGTAGGAAAAGTGGAAGAAATAAAAATAGTCCATTAGACACAAGCAGAGTATGATTTATATTTTTTCTCTATAAATTCCTTTATGCCAATGGCTTACATATCTGCAAAAGTTGTTAATTTATTACTTACCGTACTTCACAAAAACATTCAAGTATTTTCCCAAAATATAATGGTCATTTGAAGCAACACACAAAGCATATTTTTTATTTGTTAAAAGAGGTATTTCAAAGTATTTCACAGTGCATAACTGCTAACTATTTATGCCCCGTGCTCCATTCCCCATTTTATGTATTTGTTTCCATGAAGATTGGTTTCAAAGAAGAAAAATAGAGCACATTTATACTGCTAGAAATAGGATAGGATATAAAGAGAAGATGCTTAACTAGCCTGGCCATGACTACAACATCTTGGAGGCTTATTAATCAAATGTTCTTATTAATCTCACAAGAGATAAATAAGACAGCTTCCCATGTTATTCTATATAGCTTATCCATCAATGTGTTGAAAATAGCATACGTTTGATGAATAAGTTCAACAGAATTACATAGAAAGTTGTCTTATTTATCTCACCAGACATAAATAAGAAACCTTTGATGAATATACCACAGCAACTCTACTGACAGGGGAATAAGTCATCTCATCTATTGGTTAACACTTGTAATAATGGATCCATCAAACTGTCTACCTTTTCAGCATTCCCAATTTATTATGGACATGCCAACCTTTTTTTTTCAAATTATGCACAAGCCTCATTTTGGTGATTTCCATATTAGTCACATTATTGATTATTTTCTGTTCTAATTTTCACAGCAATAATATTGCATAAAAAGAATTAGCTGCTATCAACACCAGCTTAAAGGCCCAGTGCATATATTCTTTTTCCTGACTGTCTGTTATATGGACCAACCATAGATAGGCAACTCTGAATAGTCAGCTCTGCTTGGATAATATTAAAGAGATTGCTAGTATTTCAATCCCTTTACACTGATCTCCTGAAAAGTGATTGACAGCTACTTAAGGAAATTAGTGGTCTAGAAAATCTGTATAAAAAGATGGAGGCAAGGCCAAAATGCATAATTTGTTACAGGGATATCCTCGTAAATGGGCTCCTGTTACATTAGGTAAGAAGCAAGATTTCTTCAATTTGGAGTGCTTGCTTATTAGAGCTGAGGATTGAGGACCACAGCATCATATGACAACACTGGATCAGTCAAAGGTGTTGTATACATTAACTTTTTTTTTACAGGTTTAATTATTTTTTTATTTTGATATTTTTTCTATTTAATTTTTTAGGTATATTTTTTATGTAATGTTTTAATTGGAATGTTTGTTTTTTAGAATAATTACTAGATTAGGCTTGGGGCTATTCTTATGGTTCATTGGGGAAAGCGACCCCCATGATAGTGGGCTCAGTTTAGGGACAATGGGAGTCCGTAGGGACCTCAATAGGGAGATTCACCATGGAGTTCTTTAGAGACCCTAAGCCACTTAGAAGCTAAGGATGATGGTGGTTGGGGTCATGATCAACCCTAAACTCTTATGACAGTTAGGAGTTCAGTGGATTAGGCATCATGATGATCTCTCAAGATGGGTTTGAGTATGTTGGAAGACAGTATAAATATAAGAGGAACCTTCCTCAGTGCAACTTTTTGATAAGGTATGCATCATTGACAGCTGTCCAGAATACACTGAGATGAAAAAAATTAAACCATAAAAATGCCTTGTAGGTTTCTTCCACCTCAGAGCAATATTTAGTACGTTTCTGGATTGTGGTATATATGTACAATTGATAAGGGATACCAATATCATCCCCACAAAGATAAACTTATTAAAATTCCATCTATGAAGATTTAATGATCCACTTCAATCATTAAGGAGCTGCTGGTTGTGCCGATTGCATGACAAGGTACAAAGCCTTATTAAATTGCGATTTGGCCAATAGAATAGGGCTCTATATAAGCACACACCATATTTTTTTTACAAAAATTCTTAGTGAAGACCTTGCTTTTGGATAGAAGTTCACTAACTAAAAACGTCTGTAAAAAAAAAGTATCTCTGCTTATATAGAGCCCTATTCAATTGACCGAATTACAATTTAATAAGGCTGACAATCTGGAAATTTACAGCTTAAGGCCCACATATCTCACAAAGAGACCCATGTTTTACCGCCGCACATTAAAATGTCTTTCTTTTTATTTACAATCATTGTTTTACTGATTCTACCTTTCTCTCTTTTCCCATTCACTCTTGGGTGTGTTTTACCCTTGGCTTTTGGCTGTACATTTTCAGGGGGCAGCAAGCTGTTTGCCAATGCAATGCCAGGGAATATGCACTTGAAATGTCTATGCAGAAAATATTCTGTTTATAAGTGTAGCACTAGCACTTACCCATATACCCTTATGATTTTCAATATAGGCTTTTTAAACGTATGACTTGGATATAACAAGAGGAAAGGAGGGATAGTAACTGGGTCGCTGGGGGTGCATAAATCTGAATGAGCCTACGGAAAAGGAAAACGGAAATACACCCCTGTATTCACTCATTATTATTTTACCAAATATGCAGTTTCTTTTCCGGATCTTTTTTTGTCGTTTGATATTTAACTGTGTTATTTAAGACTCGTATTAGATTTATAGTCTTCTGCTAGGAGATAATATCAAGTAGCAATTTCCCATCTGCGGTAGTGACATGTCTTCCAGATGGTGCTTGTGTTTTCTTCTGTGCTTTTTAAACATCTGTCATCCTGAGAAATTGAACACATTTTCCTTACCACGAATCATTTGGATCATTATTTTAATGTTGAAAAAGCATTTGTTTACTGGAAGGAGACGAATCAACAGACACAAGAAGGGTAATAAACACTCAATTGTTATGATGGTATAATAGTAAGGCATACAAAGAGAATCCCACTGTTTCTTTTGATAACATTATTTAAGGATTGAGCGTCTGTTTTTGAGTGTGTACTTTAAATTATAGTATCTTATTGCATTATGCCAAGCATGCCTCATTGTCAATAATCTATTTAATGTGATATTATTGGTGTTTTATGCCATTATCAGTAGTAGTCCTGTGGACAGATATATATTTACTATAATACTCTGTAGCATTGCTACAAATTAAACTGTAAACCTAAGTAAAAATACAAAATATTGTATCATATTTCAGATCTGAATAAAAACTTGGATAAAGACGTTGAATCTTTCTTAATGAAACACTGTGCAATGAAAGAAATATGTTGGAAATCTTTCATTTTGACTAAATGCATAACTAGTTAATTAAAATCATAGATATTGATTTTAAACAAAGCAAAAAAATGATGATGCATCTGTTGGACCCAGGAGGCACCCATGATGCTTTGGTGATATGTGTAGGAGAGGGGTGTTTACTTTTCTGGTGGGTATGTTGGATTTTATCTTTTTTTATTTTAAGCATGTGTGGGAAGTGGGTGGATTTCAAATTCAGTGAAATCCAATGATCTAACAGATCCACCTCATCTCCCCCTCTTCCCACAACCCTCCTCCACGGACGTTTAGAAAACAAACTCTTCTTGCACCAGCTCTCAGGAAGTAATTAAACAAAGACAAGATGAATTATTTTACAAATGAACAAAATGTCTAATGTTTTATTTTCATAAATTACACAGCTGCTAATTTTAGTGTGCTACATACTTCATAAACAAGTCCTGTTTCTCTTGAACTACAGTAGTCCTTTAATTTTCTATAATAAAATCATCACTGCTATACCAATTTGCTATATATCAATATTATTATATACAATTATTTTAAATTGTGTGATTTGCAGTTAAGTGGATGTGTGAGTGTGATGCACAAACACTATAATCCATTAGATACCACATATATAGTTGTGAGCGTACGAGTCGTTGCTCACGCTTGCGGGCTCGCGTAGCGAGCCCGCAAGAACTGCGTCCCTCGCGAAGCGAGGGACGCAGTTCACCGCAAATGCGGGTCCTTGCGAAGCGAGGGCCCGCATTTGCGGTTGTGGAGGCTCAACGTCGGCTGTGTTAACACACACATACACACACACGACTTTTTTAACAGAATAAACCCAACCGCCCAGCCAACAAAAACCCAACAACGTCCCCGCAAATGCGGATCCTCGCGAAGCGAGGGTCCGCATTTGCGGTGGTGGGAGCATCCCAACATCGGCTGTGTTAACACACATACACACACACACAACTTCATAACAAAAAAAAACTCAAAGTCGCCTCACACCCGCTTACACCCAGACACACAGACGCAAGACTTAACAAAAAAACAGTAAAAAAGGCCCTTCACACGCTCTTAACACACATACGCACGACTTAGAAACAAATACACTGCGTCGTACACGTAAAAGCTAACTGCGTATATCGCAAAAAAATACGGCAACATCGCAACAAAATACGGCCGCATCGGAAAAAAATACGGCCGCGAAAGACCCATTCCAACCGCCGCGCATCAAAACATCACAAACACAAGAAATAAACACAACAAACACATAAAAAGCTTACTTACAGCACGGGGGGGCATCCGGCACCTCCAAAAGTTCATTTACACGTCCATTTAAGTCAAAACAAAGAGTTTAAACGACCGAAAATCGGCTAAGCGAGAGAAAAAATGGCCACCGAACAAAACGAAAACGAGGCTCCAGACGTAACTACACTACACTTACTCGCAATAATGAAACACATACTATGCGGAACGGATCACACTCATATTAAACACCATTTTAACCACTACTACGCACAAAATGGCGGATGGAACGCAAATTGTAAGCTGGAACGCAAATAGCGCATGCGAAAATCGGCTAAGCGAGAGAAAAAATGGCCGCCGAACAAAACGAAAACGAGGCTCCAGACGTAACTACACTACACTTACTCGCAATAATGAAACACATACTATGCGGAACGGATCACACTCATATTAAACACCATTTTAACCACTACTACGCACAAAATGGCGGATGGAACGCAAATTGTAAGCTGGAACGCAAATAGCGCATGCGTATTACGTTCTAACGGTCTAACTTTCCAGAATGTTCTACAAGTTTATAAATACTGTCTATTTGACAGAGAAAAATACATTTCTCCTCAGGTGATGAACAGAGTGACTTCGGAGATAACTGCTGCTAAAACTTGAGAAGATAATTCTTTCCTAATTTACTACTTTACATTGTGCAAATTACAACTGAGAGGTAAGCTATAATATATTACTTATTTTCAAGACAGGACATCAAAAAATAAAATTAAAGAAGACAAAGAGGTTTATGTATACTGACAAGTGACACGCACATATATGCGTATAATGTATACTGACATGTGACACGCACATATATGCGTATAATGTATACTGACAAGTGACACGCACATTTATGCGTATAATGTATAGTGACATGTCACATGCACATATATGCGTATAATGTATACTGACAAGTGACACGCACATTTATGCGTATAATGTATAGTGACATGTCACATGCACATTTATGCGTATAATGTATACTGACAAGTGACACGCACATTTATGTGTATAATGTATAGTGACATGTCACATGCACATTTATGTGTATTGCCCCTGCAACAAACTAATTAAACAACTACATTTAAATTACATTACAAAAAAATAAGTTGGGACTATTAAAATACTATTAAAATATGAGTCATGTATACTGATATGTGACACGCACATATATGTGTATCATCTATAGTCACATGTCACACACACATTTATGTATGTTGGCCAAAAATAAAAATAAGGTTAATTTAACAATTAAAATATGATTCATGTATAGTTATATGTCACACGCACACAAAAAAATTACTTTCAACTATGGAAATGTGCTTCATGTATGTGACATGTGTGTAGACCCCACCAAAAAATAATGTTAATTCAAATTAATTACAGAAGTATATTTCAATGAAATTAATTTACTGCAATTTAATAGATCACCTAAAACTCAATCTTTCAACTTTTTTTAATATTCAAACAGACTCTGCATCAACAGCGTCTCTCAACAATTTGCACCGTACACTGTGAAGCACAATCCCTTTTAAAGAACACCAACAAAGAAGAAGAGGTAAGATACAAAAATACTTTAAATGCTGAAAAGGCCATGCTTTGTTAAATACAAATAAAAAATTCTATAATTCACTATTTCACTTTATTTTTCAAACAGACACTACAAGAAGACCGGCGGATTAAGATTGGCAGGAGGGGACCCTCTCTCATTCCACACTTCAATCAAGGTACAGTATTAAGTATAAAAAAGAACCGAACCATGAGCCTTATTCAATTGTGAGTTGGCTAATTGAATAGGGCTTTATATAAGCACATAATAGATTTTTTAGACAGACATTTTTAGTTACTGAACTTCTAACCACAATCAAGGTCTTCACTAACTAAAAACTTCTGTCAAAAAATATTTTATGTGCTTATATAGAGCCCTATTCAATTGGTCAAAACGCAATTGATTCAGGACCTAAATATGTTTAATGGCCGAGGGCCTCATTCAAATGTGATTTGCCCATTTCAATAGGGCTCTATATAAGCACATTTGGCTCAATTTCACTACAAACTTCTGTTCAAAAATATGCTCTGTGCTTATATAGAGCCCTATTGAAAAACCAAATTCAATGAGGCCCTCACAATATAACAAATCCAGCAAACAAAGGCCCTCATTCAATTGATATTTTGGACAATTCAATAGGGCTCCAAATAAGCACATTTAGAACCCTATTGAATTGGCCAAACTGCAATTGAATGAGGGCCAAAGTATGCAACATATGGTACACACAAACTGCTACACACAAAACAGGATTGTAACAAACACATAGCAAACTACATTTATATTCTTTTTGTTTAACAACCTATAACCATTAGAAAAAACACTACATAAGTATAACAAAAGTGGTGCCCATCAAACAGGATTGTACGAAAACTCACACAAACACATAGCAAACTACATTTAAATTCTTATTTTAATCTTTAACAACCTATAAGCCTTAGAAAGAAGCCTAAATAAGCATACCAACATTGGTGCCCACCAAAAGGATTGTATGAAAACTCACACAAACACATAGCAAAATACATTTAGATTCTTATTTTATGTTTAACAACCTATTAGCATTACAAAACTACATTAATAAGCATACCATCAGCGGTGCGCATCAAATAGGATTGTATGAAAACTCACACAAACACATAGCAAACTACATTTACATTCTTATTTTATGTTTAACAACCTATAAGCATTACAAAACAACATTAATAAGCATACCAACAGTGGTGCGCACCAAACAGGATTGTATGAAAACTCACACAAACACATAGCAAACTACATTTACATTCTTATTTTATGTTTAACAACCTATAAGCCTTAGAAAGAAGCCTAAATAAGCATACCAACAGTGGTGCGCACCAAACAGGATTGTATGAAAACTCACACAAACACATACCAAAGTACATTTAGATACTTATTTTATGTTTAACAATCTATAAGCCTTAGAAAAAGGCCTAAATAAGCATAACAAAAGTGGTGGACACCAAACGGGATTGTAGAAAAACAAAGAAATAATGTCATTTTTTAGTTCATACAAATACATTCAAATAAAATTACATTTTCATTTTTATTTTATAACAGATACTGCGTCAAGAACATCGGACCAGGAGTTTCAACTGAGGACCAGACCAGCGGACGAGGACTTTCAACAGAGGACCAGACCATTGGACGAGGACTTTCAACAGAGGACTACACCATCGGACGAGGACTTTCAACAGAGGACCACACGATTGGACGAGGACTTTCAACACAGGACCAGACCATCAGACGAAGGCTTTCAACACAGGACCAACAAAGATTCTGCTTCAAATCAAACTTCAACCAAGGTACAGTATAACAAGTAAAAAAAGAGAAAAATTAATTAATATTCTTCTTTAATGTTTAACCACCTATAAGCCTTAGAAAATAGCCTACAGAAGCATACCAAAATTGTGGCGCACCAAAAAGGATTGTAGAAAAACACAGAAATAATGCCATTTTTTCATTAATACAAAGACATTCAAATAACATAACATTTTCATTTTTATTTTATAACAGATACTGCGTCAAGAACATCGGAACAGGAGTTGAAACTGAGGACCACACCAGAGGACGAGGACTTTCAACAGAGGACTACACCATCGGACGAGGACTTTCAACACAGGACCAGACCATCGGACGAAGGCTTTCAACACAGGACCAACAAAGAATTTTGCTTGAAATCAAACTTCAACCAAGGTACAGTATAAAAAGTAATATCTATCATCTATCTCTTATTTGTCTTTTAGGGCCAATAATCTTTAACACTAAATACAAACTTCAATGTAAACTTAAAAAATAAATTGGCATAGTCCAAAAAAGTCTAAAAACACAGAATCTATACAATTTGTCATTGTAACATTCCAGTCCTAAACCCTAATTTAATTGCCATTTGACAAATTGAATAGTGCTGTAAAAAAGGACATAACATCTTTTTTAAAATACCTTTTTAGTTACTGAAACACTTGCTTTTGGATACATGTTTAATAAATAAAAATTTCTTTAAATAATTATCTGATGGCCTTATTTAGACTTTTATTCAATTGACCGCATTGAAATTGATTAAGTATAAAATGTTAACACACTATTGATAACTATTTGTCATGAAAAACAACTTAACATCTCAAAATAAACTAATGGTACATTATTTTATTTTTACAGATTAACATGGCTGATAACGAGAGTAAACAAGAAAAGAAAAGACGCCAAGCTAGAGAACGACGACAGAGAGCAGACAGCCAGCAGACACCGGAGAAGAAGGAAATTCGACGAGAAAAAGAACGCAAAAGAATTGCAAGCAAAAGACTGTCACTTGCAGAAATTAAAGATATGTAAAAAAAAACAACAAAGAAAATAAAGCATTTACAACCTGTTGCTCAAACATCAGATGACATTTTACCAGAAAAAATACAAGAGATACCAAAAAAAGCAACAAAGAAAACAAAGCATTTAGAACCGTTTCATGAAACATTACATGACATTTTACCTCAAACAATACAACATATACCAAGAAAAGCAACGAAAAAAACAAAACATTTAGAACCTGTTGTTGAAACATTATATGACATTTCACCTGATGAATATGAAAGTCAAAATCCTATATGCTTTGCAAATTGTCCTCTACTCAAGTCTTTAGCAGTAGAGGTTCATAGTTGTGGGGACATGACTACTCAATGTCAGTTTTGTGAGGCTTATTATTTTAAACAGGAGAGACCCAGAGATGGACAATTTATTAGTTGTTGTCAAAAAGGCAAGTTCAAACTTCCAGAAAGGAAAGAATTTCCAATTTATTTACAAAATATTATGACTGAACCTACTTTTCCAAACTACAAAAATGTTAAGACAAACATAAGATCCTACAATAGTGCCATATCCTTTGCATCCATGGGGGCAACATTAGCTGCTAATGTACCAGGACATGGTCCTTACTGTTTTAAAGTCCAAGGACAAATTTATCATCGCACTTCCCATTTACATCCAGAGGAAGGAAATAAAAGAAAATTCGCTCAAATATATGTCCTAGATACAATGGAAGCTGTTGACCAACGTATGCAGATGGAAGAAAATAAAAAATGCTTACCCACTGTTTTCATAGAGCTAAATAACATTATGGACAACAATCCCTACAATAAAGCTTATAAAAAATTGGCAGAAGTAGAAAATGAACAACTACTTCATTCACAAACACATCAATTACCAATGCCGAAGGTTAATATGGTGCTTAAAAGAGACAGACATACTGATAAACGTCGTTATAACTTGCCAACAACAAATGAGGTTGCAATGGTGTTTCAGAATGATGAAGGAGAACCACCATTTCAAAGAGACATTCGAATATATCCTAGAAATGAGGACCAACCGTTTATTAATATGAGTATCTTAAGTCCAAATTTAGATCCAATGACATATCCCATCTTTTTCCCACACGGAGAAGCAGGTTGGCAACCAAAATTAACTCTTCCCAGTTACCCAAATGCTAAAGCCAGAATCCGAAATAATGTTTCTATGCTTGAATTTAAAGTAGCTCAAATTGCCATTCGCAATGTATTTAATCCAATTTTATGTGGTGGGAAACTAACACAACAATGGATTATTGATTCATATTTGCAAGTTGAGGCAAATAATTTAAACTTTATCAAATATCAACAAGATAAACTCCGTGTAGAACAATATTCTGGACTCATGGACTATGTTGCTGACGTGGCTACAAGCAGAGACATGACAGCTGGCAAAGCCATCATTTTACCATCTTCCTTTCAAGGATCTCCTCGGAATATGAGAGAAAGATACAATGATGCTATGGCTATTGTGACAAAATTTGGCAAACCCGATCTATTTGTGACATTTACATGTAATCCACAATGGCCAGAAATTACACTAAATCTACTTCTTGGACAAACTGCTTCAGATCGACCAGATTTAGTAGCCAGAGTTTTTAAGATTAAATTAAATGAATTAATACGTGACTTCACTATAAATCAGTTATTTGGCAAATGTCTTGCTTATGTATATACCATTGAATTTCAAAAAAGAGGCCTTCCACATGCACATCTTCTAATAATACTTCAAGAAAAAGATAAATTAGATACTTCAGACAAAGTGGATGCAGTCATTGTTGCTGAACTACCAGATCCAGAACTATATGGTAGACTATATGAGATTGTTACTCATCGCATGATTCATGGACCCTGTGGTGACCTTAATCCACAATCACCATGTATGGAAAATAATAAATGTTCCAAAGAATTTCCAAAAGATTATAGAGACAAAACCTATGCCAATTGTGATGGATATCCACTTTATAAAAGAAGAGAAGGAGATAGTGCCATTATTCGTGGAAAAAAAGTGGACAATAGATATGTAGTACCCTACAATCCACATTTACTCATGAAGTACAACGCCCACATCAACGTAGAAGCCTGCACTTCCATTAAATATGTCTACAAATATATTTACAAAGGTTACGATGCAGCTACTGTAGTCGTCAAAAGTGCAGACAACCCTGAAAGTAGTGAGTTAGTACATGATGAACTTGCATCTCATGTAGATGCTCGCTATGTCAGTGCACCAGAAGCTATGTGGCGGCTTTTAAAATTTGAAATGCATGATAGATCACATGCAGTATATAGGTTAGCAGTACATTTGCCACAACGACATTTAGTCTATTTCCATGCTGGAAATGAAATGAATGCATTGGCCCAAAGTGAAGATCGTCACACTACACTAACTGCATGGTTTGCATTAAATTCCACTGATGCTGAAGCAACACAATACTTATATATTGAAATTCCATATCACTATGTTTTTGTGAATGGATTATGGAGACCAAGAAAAACCAGAGGCAATAAAATTATTCCAAGAATTTACACAGTCAGTCCAAGAGATGTGGAACGTTTTTGCTTACGGATATTACTTTTAAATGTTCCTGGAGCACAAAGTTTTGAACACTTAAGAACTGTTAATGACATTGTATATGAATCCTTCCATTTAGCTGCAAGACATAGAAACTTACTCGCTGATGATACAGAGTGGGAAAGATGTTTAGAAGAAGCAGCACAATGTCAAATGCCACGACAGATGAGAGAACAATTTGCTTTTATTTGTATCTTCTCAAATGCTCCAAATGCATTAGCTTTGTGGGAGACTTTTAAAAGTAATATGGCTGAAGACTTTATACGACGATACAATGAACCCATTGCACACTTAAAAGCGTTAATGGAAATCCAAGAAGTCTTTTTAACTCATGGATTAAGTTGTGCAAGTTTTAATTTGCCTGATCCAGGTCTTATAGATGACATTAACTTTGAAGACTATGACATTCAACTACAAGCAGAAAGAACAGAAGAAAGACTTGCAACTTTAAATACACTACAATTGCAAGCATTTCATGCCATTAAAAATGCTATAGATGATGACATGGTGACAGAGCGTTATTTCTATCTTGATGGACCTGGCGGATCAGGAAAAACATATTTGTACAATTTATTAATGAGTTCAGTACGAGCCCAAGGAAAAATAGCAATGGCGTTTGCCACTACTGGAATTGCTGCACTTTTATTAGAAGGTGGAAGAACTGTTCATAGTGGATTTAAACTGCCAGTGCCTATTTTAGAAAATTCTGTGTCAGATATTCGCATGACATCCTTACAAGCAAAGAAATTGAAGAAATGTAAATTAATTATAATAGATGAGGCCACAATGATGTCATGCTATGCCCTCCAATGTATTGACCGTTTGCTTCGTGAAGTCATGGAGAATACTTTTCCATTTGGTGGAAAGGTAATGTTGTTGGGTGGCGATTTCAGACAAACATTACCTGTCGTTGTACATGGAAATCGAACTGACATTATCGAAACATGTATAAAGTCAAGTATAGTATGGAAACATTTTACCCATCTTCAACTGCAACAAAATATGAGATCAGAAGGCCAAACTGATTTCAATGATTGGCTTATTAAAATTGGAGAAGGCAGAACAGAAAAAATACTACATTTACCTGATGACACTGTAGAGATCCCACCTCATATGATTTGTCAACAAGATATTATATCGGCTATATTTGAAGGGAGCATAAATAACGAAGAATATTCCGAGCTTGCAAACCAAGTCATACTGACGTGTAAAAATAAAGATGCATTAATCCTCAATAATGAAATCTTTAAAAAAATGTATGCACCACAAAGAAATTATCACAGTGCTGATTCTGTACTTGCTGATGACAATGAAAGTCAGGCTAACTTTTCGACTGAATTCATAAACTCTTTAACTCCTTCTGGAATGCCACCACATATTTTGCAGCTAAAGAAAGGTGCAATTATCATGTTACTGCGAAATATGAACCCCAAAAAAGGCCTATGCAATGGCACAAGATTAATTGTTCAACAATTAAAGGACCATTTTATAGATGCTGAAATTTTAACTGGGACCCATAAAGGAGAGAGAGTTTTCATACCAAGAATAGATTTAGCACCAAGTGAAAGTAGTCTCCCTTTTATACTTCAAAGAAGACAATTTCCCATTATTATGGCATTTGCCATGACCATTAATAAATCACAAGGTCAAACTTTCAAATCTGTGGGTATTTTCTTGGAAGAACCAGTTTTTGCACATGGTCAATTGTACGTTGCGTTGTCACGGTGCAAAAATCCACAGGCTATTAAAGTTTACATTGAAAACAATGAAAGTCAAGGTGATTTATTAGAAGATGGACGTATTTTTACTAAAAACATTGTCTACTATGAAGTACTATAACTTTGAAGGATACAAATTAACGATGCCAAGATTTTTTTAAAGCATTGCAAAATACATAACAATTGGTTGTTTAATTCAGTCATAATTAATGGAAGTCATGTTTATGAATGATTTGCCTCACAAAATACTTGCTTTGCATTGTTAGTAAAAATTATGTTAAAATGTTAAGTCACTATGTTAATGTTTCTAATGTTACAAGTTTCAAAAATATATTTTCAAGTTATTTCATTCAACAGATTACAAAGTGGATGTTAAGAGGTCAAGCACCTTTTAAGTCACAATGTAAATATTGTCTGTTATCTTAAGATTACTACCTGCATTAATGTTTATCGCCAGTTTATGTGCTCAGTAATAAATTACTTTAATTATGTACGTTTTAAGAAGAGTTTTACTGTATGCCTTACTCTACATTCAATGTATATTCAAGTTAACAATTATTCTGATAGAAATTGAATTTTAATACTGATTAATTTAAATGTCAATTGTTTTTACATTCAAATGTTAATACTTTTAATAAAAAATTAGGTTACAAAATGTATTCACTATGTTCCTGTTTATAATGTTCAAAATTATACCAATGTTTTGTTAACTTCTAAACTTACATAAAAAATAAAGTTCAAGTTTAAAAATATATACTTTGATGGTTATTGCTTACATATAGTTTAAACTTCATGTTAAAATTCGCGACGTTTAAAGAAGGCTTTTTACTTTTTGCTTGCCTATTCATTCAATGTATATTAAAGTTAACAATTCTTCAGATACTAATTACATTTAAAAAAACCATTACATCAACATTTTACAAAAATACACGTTCATATTAAAATACTTACAAGTGTCAAAAATATATGTTAATAACTAAACAACTTGACAAACATATACATCACATTGCCGTCATTTTTTGACGGGCAAGTCGCTAGTTATAATATAAAAAGCCTTGAATGGGATATGTCCAAGGACTGCTATCGTCTTCTTAAAAAAAGGTAATCAAAGGTAACTTTTATGTAACTAAGATAAAAAACTTAGAAGTTTAAGAGTTTTTTAATTATGCTCCATATTATAAGCCTGGCAATCGTCTAAGTACTTCAAAAGAAAAAATAAACAATCTTTAGCTGTTATACTCTGAAAATAATGTCTAATTTTGTAATATGATGGTGCCATTTAGTGATATCCAACAGAACTAAAAATAATGCAATATGCTCTTTCAAAAAATAGCTAATTATTTAAAATAGTGATTTTAAAGTTAAAAGCGCCCAATAAACTTGATTTCTTCAAGTCAGTTATTTTGTAAGTTCAATTTGTGGGGCTAAAGAAGAATAAAATTCTGTAAGCATTTATTCCAAAACTTAAGCACTTTACTATAGAATTTTCGAACTTGCCCATTAATAGTACCTTTCAGTTGTGTATGCTACAGAGATCCAGTTACCTTTTTATTAGCAAAAACTGCATTAAAGTATAGTTAAGGTTGCAGCACAGGATGGAGTAACTTAAGGCTGGAAAAATGCAGGAAATTGGGAAGTTAAGGTAAAAGTTAAAGTCTAAATAACCTTAACCTTAACTTCCTATGTTCCCAGCCTTAAGTTGCAGTGTTTTTCTCAATTTCATCATAATGAAAATATTTTAGCTAACTAACTTCATTTTCTTTATTTGTAATGTAAATAATTATACTGCTTTTCCCTCTCCTAAACAACAGACGCACCAAAATATATGGCTACACGTAAAAGTCAAAGCCTTTTAAGGTCCTCTATGCTCTTTAAAGAAACAGACCACTCTATGCACATCATTGTATTTACTCTTTTTAACAGAAACAAAAGTTATTTATTAACATTAGGTATGGCTGGCTATCAAAGATAGGAAAATTAGTTAAAAGTCTCTCATGCGAGGTTGGCTTTGATGAAAAAAAGACCTGAAAATTACAAAAGGGGCATACCTGTAGGTAATCCCTCAGCAGAACAACAAACATGTATCCTATTTGCACTTGGACAGTTATAAAAGCTATCACAAAAAAATGCTTCTTATGAGAATAATGACACACAAGATAAGCACATCCCACTGGTATATAGAGATGTGGAACTGAAGCCAACAACATGACCTCCGGGTGCTTGTTGAGGAGCATAACTCTGTCTGGATTTAACTATTTTCCTGGTTGTGCGAGCAGCAAAGGATTCCTGGTGTAATATTATTTATAAGGATTTTTTATTAATAAAAATATTTAATAATATCAGTTTAAAATATATTCTTCAGATACACTCAGTGTAGATTAGCTATTACCTAATGAAGATCCTATTCTGGGACCTGTCTAGATGCCCTAGTATAAAGTGCAGTGTGTAGTGTCTGTATAGGGACAGTAGAGCTTGCTCTTTTCTGTATGAAGGTGCAGTATCCAGATGTTGTGTATGGTGTCAGAAATAACAGAGCTCACACTGTATGTATGATGGTGCAGTATCATGGTGCTGAGTGTAGTGTCAGTATAGGAATAGAAGAGTTCACAATGTATGAAGTTGCAGTATCATGGGTCTATGTGTAGATCAGGAATAGCAGCGTTTACACCATCTGTATGAATGTACAATATCAGAATGGGTGTGTCTAGTGTCAGTACAGGAATACAGAGCTCACTTTGTCTATATGGAGGTGTAGTATCCAGATGCTATAGCAATCCTATATAGCCAGATCTCTGTCTCTCCCTATAAAACCACCAAAATCATCACCTGACCAATCAAAATGCATTGAATCTGAGCATGCTCATTAAAGCTATCTAAAATGTTCCAAAAAAAGGCTGACTCTGCTCTAATAATACTAAGTGATCTGGTTTTGACGTTTTTTCTACTTGTTTTTATCGATGTGCAATAAAAATTATGTTTTGATGACATATCCCATCAAAGCTCTTCATGATCTAATAATATGTAATATTTATATATCCAGTGTCTACTGTATGATTAACATGTATATTATTGAGTAGGTTTTTTTATTGAGCTTTTTCATCTTTGATCTGATTTATACATTCACAGCCTTATTAAATTGCTATTCTGTAAATTTAAAAGGGCTCTAATTAAGCACACAGCATATTTTTTACAGAAGTTTTTAGTTAGTGAACTACTATCCAAAAGCAAGGTCTTCACTAACTAAAAACTTCTGTAAATAAAATATGCTGTGTGCTTAAATAGAGCCCTTTTAAATTCATCGAATTGCAATTTAATAAGTCTGAAAGTGTACTACTGATGTGTTGGAAACATGACTACAGTATTTTCATTTTACTCTTGGGGTCAAACCCATTATTATAGATACATTAATAATTATATGTATATTTTGAAGAACTATACTTAAAAATAAGCAACATGTTCTTAGAATCCCAAAAGATCTGATACATCATCTAATTTATTATCTATTTGTGTAGTTATATTGCTGTGTAATATGCTTATGGAGATCAACTGCTGAGGTGGGATGAGACTACACATGAAGTATCTCTCTGCACAATGGTTTACATCTAATAGGGTTCTCAGCAGGACCAAATGGATGTTCAAGAATGAACTCACGAGTAACACCAAATAAAGCAAAATAGTGGAATATGGTGTATAAGAATAATTGCATGCAAAAGCTGTAAAATACAAATGTTGCTTTTTTTTTTTTTTTCTACAAATATTTTGCCAAATGTCATGCTAAAAAAAAACAACCAATAAAGAGAAAAATGACCACTGTGGTCCTTTAAAATTAAACATTTGAAAAAACATACTTGTTAGTACTGCTTTATAAAATAATGATTAACATATTAATAAAACAGGAGCAAACAACAAAATGCATGCATTTTTTCTGATATTCATAACAATCTTAAGTAGGACAAGATGAGATTTGATTTTAATGATCTGTCCAGTGAGGAATGAGCTCATGAGTGTTATGAGCCCACCAATCATTAAAACAAGCCCAGTATACGTTAATGTCTTTTGGTAGGAATACAAAGCTAATTTTCAATACTCTTGCTTCTTTCCAAAAAGCAAATCTAACAGTAGAGTAGGGATAAGAAGACAGTAGTTGAATGTGCTAATTGTTTAATGTGGCATAAAAAAGAAACAGTACGTTTACAAAAACATTGAATTTACCCGTACTAATCTGATCAGCCACAAAATGTTGTTTTGCAAATTCAGGCTTATAACAATGTTCTGTAATTTGCTCTTCTTGGATATTGAAGAATTAAAGGATCACTGTGGTCAAATATTTTTTAGGGGCAACATTGTTTTAGAGAGCAAAAAAAATAAAAAAATAAAAAAATGTTCTTGTAAACAAAAAGCACTGGTAGATGTAACTACCACATTCCATAGTGGAGACAAAGGCCCCTATTTAATTGTCCAAATCACAATTACTTGAGCCTGTAATGGAGCACATAAATGTTACTGATATTTAAGTGGCTACATTTTGCTTCTCGCATTCCAATTGCGAGTTACAGGCTCCAAAGCACTGAGGTTGTCGAAAACGTAACTCTGTCCTATCTCCTCCTTTAATGTTTCAAGCCAAAATCTGTATATTAATTACAATTCACCAAGCCCGCAATTGCCTTCAAACCCATAAATGGCCAATGTATCAAAGAATTATCCAAGTACTAGGTAGGACTCGCAAGTAGATTAAACACCTGTTCATAACAGTGCAAAAGCAAATAAGCATATCCGTTAATGGGATCTACTCAATGTCTCTTTGTTGCTTCCTACTATGTTTACTTTTTTTAGACTGTAAATTATTTATGGTTTGTGTTGTCTAATGAAAATTAAGAAATATTAGAGTCTATCAATTAATCTCTAATTATAAACTTTGGTGCAAAATATCTTCTTATGTTTGTAAGTGCCAATAGTAGCAAACATGCAGTCTTGTAGTCCTTTCAGTCTCAAATACATTACATTTATTTTTTGTTTCACATCCTTTCAAAAGGTTTTCATATTCTTACATAATGTCAAAAATCTGGTAAACCCTTTCTCGAATATAAAATTTTGCATTGCCTTCAAGTGACAGGAATTTTGGTATTTTCTGTAGACTCCTTTGAAATTAATTCAAAGTTCAAGATCAGGAGATGAAGTGAACATTCAATACCTTTGTTAAGATTTCCCACAGACATGACTTTTATAAACTTGCAAGGTCAAGCACACGTTAGCTGATAATATGATTTCTCTTCACCCAGGGTGGTACCATTCTGTTAGAGTAGAATAGAGTAACCAATGATTAACAGATTTTTACAGATCATTATATTGGTTCTTCAAATCTTTTCGTTAGTAGGATGTCCCAGTATCACCAGCATGGCAATTCTCAAATATTTGAAGTTTGTATTAGCAACATGTCAGAGTTTAATAGTATTACTAGTCATTTCGTCAGATAAGGTAGCTCAATTTACTTCAAAAGAAGTGAGATCTAAAACATTACCTTTACATGTTAGGTGTATTATTAAGGGCCATTGTGTAATGAAAAATACTATGCATGAAAAGTTTGTCTAAGAGCATAATTAATCAGGAAAAAAAGTTATGAAGTTAGATTTTAATAAGAAAAACAATTAACATTTTGATTAATTCATGATACATTGGTTGAAGTTGTGTGCAGGTCTATCTTTTGATGAATGGCTTGATTCTGGGCAAGTGAGGGGGATGAGGTCAATATCAATTGTATCAAGTCTCTATACCTCTGCCTCTTCCTTCCTCCCGTACTCACAAATAGCTCTAAGGGTATGACGTAACAAGCACAAAAAGGATTCTTGCGCTCTTAAACAAAGTTTTACAAATTCAGATTTTTAGATGTATTTTGATAGTAAGAGACAGAAAACCCCCCCAAAAAAACAAGAAAAACGTTATAAATTGATTTGCAGGTTAGTGAGGGAAATAAGTATTTGATCCCCTATCAATCAGCAAGATTTCTGTCTCCCCGGTATCTTTTGTACAGGTAACGAGCTTGTGTCAAAAATGTTTATAATGTCATCATTTTGTAGTGCTTTTTGTGCTACAGTGTGACTTTAAATGCTGCTGTTTAAAAAAACTTGTGAGTGGACTTTGGTACTCGTAAATCGCTCTTCTGCTTTTTGCAGTTACGGCACTGCCCTGATTTGTGAGTGATCTGTAACATCTTATTAGCATATCTTAAAAGATATATAATAAAACTTTTAAAGTTGTACATTAGCTGAGAATCTGTTGCTTTAAGACATGTGCAGCTAAAGCTCTGCAGGAGTAGGCCTAATTTTGTGTGTTTTAGTCGACAAAATATTACTTTTTACAAATAAAACCATCTATTTGAATCCAAGATCATAACAACCCATATAATAGACCAAATTAAGGAAAAATATATATTCTCGTTGCCGAATTCCCACCTTAAATACCTTGGATTAAATATAACCCCAGAATAGTCCGATCAATATAAAGCCACCTACACACCCCTCTTGAAAGAACTGTCCGCAGGCCTCCCTAAATGGAATCAATTGTTTGGAACTGAAGAATAAACGCCATTAAAATGAAGATATTACCTAGGATCTTATATTATTTCAGATCATTACCTATTGCAATTAACAAGCTTTTAGATTAATCTGGCAAAATAACCGTCCAATGAGGAACAAAGCTCTTATGCATAGACATAAAAAATTCGGAGGGCTATCCTGTCCCAACTTTAACTTATATTTTAGAGCTGCACAAATTTCTTTTATCCCTCAGGCACATTCAAAAGTCAACCATTATGGGTCTGTATTGAAAATCTCCAAATTACACCACTTCATTGGGATTCATTACCATAGGCTCTAGACTTACCATCCCCATGATTAAGTTATCCTTAAAAAACTGGGCTTGGGCCAACTCGAGAATTCAACTAACACACAAAATTTCATCTCTAACCCCCACTTGCACATCACCACAAATACTTAAAAATATGGGAGATGAATCCAAAGCATGGTGGTGTATTAACAAACTAGATAGACTAGAAGCTTGCCTCCAAGATGAGCAATTACTCTCAAAAGACCAATTTAAAGCCAAATGTAAATTGCCCCTGAAAGAGTTCTTTAACTTTAACAAAATCAGACATCATATCACCTCTATGATGCAGACTTGGGGAAAACCTCAATCCTCCTCGCTATCTCTTATTTGCAATAAAGCCCCACTAACCAAAGGAATCTTGGGGATCCTATATTCAATTCTAAATCATACTCTGACTAACCAAAAAACAACATTTATTAGACAATGGGAATAAGATCTAGGAGTCACATGGGACTACCAAAAGTGGGAAAAGCTATGTTCAAACTTAACTAAAGGATCAGTTTACTTATTTAGAAACAGCATCTAAAGTCCTACATAGAGCATATTTTTCCCCAGACAAACTGCATAAACTCAACCCACAAATCTCCCCTGAATGCTTCAGAAACTGCAAAAGAAAAGGTACCTTCCGCCATATTTGGTGGGATTGCAGACTAGCTCAAAACAAGTGGTCTAATATCACCAAAGTAGCATCCGAAACCCTAAACACCACAATCAAGCCTTCATTAGACCTTTCCCTTTTAGGTATACCTAACAACCCCATCACTAATAATCGAAATAATTGACTACAATTTTTAATGCTGACACAAAAATCACCAGGCCCAAAAATGGAAATCACCTGAATTAATAATATAATGATTTACGAAAGATTGGCCCACACTCTTAACAACACGTACCAAACCTTTCTAGAAATCTGGGGAAACTGGATTAATTCAACCTATGCGATCTCTTAACTTAAAAATGAACTAATACCTCACCACTCACATAAACATCTTCCAAAAACTATCATACCTCGGGCTCCGGTGTAGACCTCAAACCTTATAACAACCTTTCGACTACAATTCCAACAACAGGTAAAAAGCATTGAATAACTCAGAGGAAAAGTGTCTTTACTGTTGTTTATGTTTATTTGGATTTTGTTGAAAAAGGAAAATGGATTTGGAGAAGTTATAATGTTGTCTGTATTATGAAATTAATTAAGAAACCAATACTGTGTACAATACATAAATATACTCTTTTACCTAAATATCAGATTTGCTATATATAATACATAAACTTACTAATTGACCTGCGTGTCAAAATTGCTATATGTAAATGAAACAGACTCTTATGACAATAAAAATCTTTGAAAAGTTAAATTGTACATTAGCTAATATTATTTTAAATGTATTTAATTACAATGAAAACCATTGAAATGTCTTGGGCACGTTATACAATGGAGGCTGAAGGAATGCACTATGTCATGTACAAATTCTGATTAAAATGAGCTGAAACGTCACTTAGGGGCATAATATAACTGAATAGGTAGAATTTGAACATTTAAACGTAGGTACATTTTTAGCTATGTAGATTATACACTAAGTATTTCAATAATAATATAATAAATCATGTACAACAAGTAAAATATTTCTACAGATTTTCTTATAAATGAAATATAAACATTAAACCCATAACGCTATTTCTAGATAAGAGACTGTTGCAATAACTAATCAGATACCAATGCAAATGGCTGTAAAGCATCTCAAATATTCCCAATAACAGATGAGGACTAATGTGTTAATTTTCTTTTTGAATCTTTTCCTCTGCCTTGTCTCTTAATTACAGTTCTCCAGGCCAAAATCTGCCAGCTGCTGCCATTGCCAGGAATAAGCAAATCAACTGTATAAGGCACTTATCAAAATGTATTCAGAGCATAAAATGAACTCTGGAAATAGAAATCTTATTAGGCTGAAAGTTACTTATGTAGAGAAAGGTTAGACAGAATAATTTTCTGTTCGCATTGTAACTATTCTATACTTTTTGCAGATTAGCAATGCATTCTAGAATTATGCTTCTTATTTATATTGTAATATTAATGATTTGTGTACATTATGTTAAATTGGTGGTAGACTAAATAAATAATAAATATCAATAATCAATAAATGTAAATGATCAATCTGACATTACATGCTACTAGACTTCCTATTAGACCTCTCACGAATGAAAAATCCCTTATATAATTTATATTACACTAGAAACTTGCCCGTCATAAATGATGGTGTCATATATAGTATGTTTAATTATCTGTCTCTATGAGCGCCGTCTCTCTCTGTGTGCTGTGTCTAACTGTGCACACTCTGTCTCTCTCTGTGTCTTTTCTCTGCGGTCTGTCTCATACCCTCCCTTTCTCTATCCCCTCCTCTCTCCCCCTCCATTTCTCTCTCCCCCTCCCCTTTTCCCCTCCCTTTATCTCTCTCTCTCTGCCCCCTCCCTCTCTCTACCTCTCTCCCCACTCCCTGCCTTTCTCCCTCTCTCTCTTTCTCCCGGTTTTCCTTTCTCCCTTCCTCCTTGCATCCTCTCTCCCCCTCTCTCGACTCTCTGTGCCCCTTCATCCCTCTCCCCTTCCCTTTCTCCCTCCCTGCTCTCTCCATCTCCCTCTCTTCTCCTCCTCCCTTTCTTCCCCCTCCCGCCTGAAGGAATATATGTAAATGTATATGATTTAAGGGAGTCTGGCAAAAAATATATTTAGAAAATAATACTAGGACACTCTAGAGGAATTATGATTATAGATGGCCCTGGTTAAATATGTAAGTGTTGATAATTATAGGTGAACATGGCTGAGTATGTATACGTTAATATGATTATAGGTGAGCCTACCTGAATATGAATATGCAGTTTGAATGTAAACAGCAGATGCAAAGGGAAGTGGAGACAGCACCTGACATCATCAGGTAAATACATATAGGGGGAATCAACACAACATAGTATCAGAAACATATATACTGTACACATACTATTTATACATATATATCAATATATACACAAAAAAACAGAGCACTGCAGTCCACATTGATATCCAACTTGTTGGACAAATACATCACAAAGAGTGCCAAGCCTGTTATAGTAAAATAAGAAAAATTACTAGAAATTGTGATTATGTGTTTGGAAAACCCAAGTCCATATTAAGTCCTGTATTTTCAGTGTTGAAAATGTGATCATCGTTATTTAAAATGCTTTTCTCTCTTGGATTAGGAATTTAGCAAGCTTTATAAAGTTTGATCTTGCCAAAATATTTTTGTTTCACATAGAATTTTAGGGTGATGAAATTTGGCTTAATGGATTTATTTAAAGTTTAATTTTTTTTATAGTTTTAGCCATTTCTGAGGTATAACAATTTAACAATGTGATGAATACATAACCTTCTGTTTTGAGGCTTTTTGGCTGGTTAGTGGTGGTCAGGTGATTGTACCTTAAAAAAAAAAGTTTTCATTCTGTGGTTGTGGTGAATGTTTTGCAAATGTCTTCAGGTTTCAGCCACTTGATGTTAATAAGGTGTTCCCTCTGAAAATCTTAGTTAAATTAGCATAAAATTCACAATTCATTTTGGCCAATCACAGGCAGCAACGACATTGTTTCAATTATTGGAAAGTCAGTTTGTGCAGCAAAGCATCATAGAATATGTAGTCTTATTTTCCCGTACACAAAAAGAAGAAAGGAGGAGATCACACATTGCTATGTGACTTTCTTCATTGTGCTGCTGTTGGATTAAACGTTAGTATAAGGTAAAACATATCCAGATGCAGTGTTTCTATTAGTAGGTACCAGGTGCTTATGTAAGCAGATCTGGAGGTGTGGAAACCATGTTTTTAACAAAATAAGCGTTTATGTGTATAGAATGAGTCAATGTAATGTGTATTTCTGATATAAGCATCATGTGTTTGATTAGAAAAAGTTAAAAGCTTCCATATACTTTGAAGTTCTAACCTAGAGAGAATCTCGTTATTGAACAGTACACATAATATTTAGTAACAAAACAGAGACAATTTAGTTAATGCAATCAGTAGTTTGTGGCTGAGATTAAAATGACTAGGTTAGAAGGCAAAGTAAAAATAATAACTAAAATAACTGGAGGATACTTCTCTGCAACAGGAGATTGTCAGTACTGAACTCTCCCATTGTTTCAGGGTTGCTGAAGCATTGTGTCAGTGCCACAGTATTTTGTTTACCCCTCCATAGACTAGGCCATTACAGTATCTCTTAAATTACCAAATAACTACATATAAAAAATATATTCAAGGTATAAGCTGTTTTTTAACATGAACCTAGTGAAGCAAGCTGTTAGCAACAATTACATTGCACCCCATATTATAATAAGGCAACCAACTCTACAGAAAACTGAGTATACCCAGAACCAGACATGATGCCACCAGTACAACGAAACCCTTAATCTAGAGGTCCAGTCCAAAGCGTATAACCCACACAATCCTGAAAAGCACTTGGTGGGTTCATAGCAGACATATATTAGCATTCATTCTCTACTTTTGGCTGACAAAATCTATAGCAATTATCATGCTTCCTAGACATGGCGTATATAAATAAAATTTTATATAAAAAAATGTGGTTGCCAAATTTAGCAAACTCATTGTCAATGAGTGAAAGTTCATTTCATTTTCTGTCTTATATTTTATGTTTGAAGGTGTCATTATTTCTAAACCATAATGCCACTGATTTTGATTTAGACCGCTATTAATGAAGATATTTTTAAAATCACAATGTCATTAACTTTTTGGGGGTTCACCAGTCATGAGAAGATTTTTTTTTAATCAACAAATGTCATGTACAAACAACTTTTATCAATATCATTAACTCTTTTAAGTATGACAATCATGGACAAACAACTTTTAACTTAAAGTCTAGTCATTTGATCAGGTTCACCACTGACGGTGAACCAATATTTTTATGCAATGTCAGCAATATAAGTGTATCATGTAAGTACTTGATTATGTGGAAAAAAACATTTTTATTACATATGAATTAGTCTGCATCTGCTACTATATATTTAAAAAAGCTGAGCTGCATCTATTTACAATTTATTTGGATGCAACCTCACATTCCAGCTTTCCTGGATTTTCACACTTTTGTATTGGTCCATCATTCACTGCAAATGTATATATATATACTTTCTAACAATTATTGCAAAAAATGCAGACTATATTAGTATTATGTCTACACTCTCATGTGAGATTTTTGTGACTAAATGTAAAATTTAAGCTCCATGGTTTACAAGACCAAAGTGACCAAGGCTGAAATCCAAATTACGGTAACTAATACATAGTGAGATAATCTAAATATATTCTCCATCCTTTGTTAAAATTTATTTTTTTAGCAAAAGGTACACATAAAAGTTTTCTTCTATAGAGCTGAAAAACAATATGTTTGTGTGAAAAGTAAGACACTGTATAAAATAATTTAGCTTTTACCAATGATAGTTAATGATAAAACTTACACCTTAACAAACTAAAAAAAATATATATACATTTTATACAGAGGACACACACCTCTTTATAATGGAAATACTTTGAGTTGAGACAGTTAATTTAAACCTTATGGGCTCTGTGTACCTTGGTTAGTAATCAAATCACTCTAATTTGCAGTAATTCAGTATCAGACTCTTCATCTTAGAATACTGAATACATTCTGTGTAAAACAGTAAAAGACATTGGTTAAATTGACATTTAAAATGTGTATCTGTGCAGTTGTTTACTTTCTGCTTTATAATGTTCCCCTCTTCTGATACACTACACTGTTTCAATTTCCATATATTATTTAAAGAACATAGGGCCCTATTAAATTCTCCCTCGTAGTTCTCTCGGTGCTCGCAAAAGGTAGTTTTCCTGCTGTTTGCGAGAACCGAATCTCTCGCAGCCTGCTTTGCGATATGACTGCGAGAAAATGGCCGAGAATAGGCTCCGAGAGAGCTACGTAGCCTTAAATCTATGCACGAGTCTCGCATATCGTAAGAATCCCTACGTGGACAAAAAGTCCACGCAAGGGATCCGAAAGCCTCTACGTGCTGCCTCGGAACAGCCCCGAAACAGCAGTGTGAGGCTCCCCCCTGCACCCTATACACATCCCCATGCTGCAGGGGTCTCTATCAGGACCCCTGCAGCACCCCCACATTAACCCCTTGCAGCGGGGGTCCCCGATCTGCATAGATCAGGCCCCCCACTGCATTTAAAACTTTTAAATTCCCCGCCGCGGCTCCTTAAAGGGGCCGCGGCACACTATTACCCAATCCCGGCCGCGGCACTTAAAATTAACCCCCCTCTATGCTGGGGGTCCCCATCGGGACCCCCGAAGTGTCCCCACATAAACCCATTGCAGGGGGGGTCCCCGATCTGCATAGATCCGGCCCCCCGCTGCATTTAAAACTTTTAAATTCCCCGCCGCGGCTCCTTAAAGGGGCCGCGGCAAACTATTACCCAATCCCGGCCGCGGCACTTAAAATTAACCCCCCTCTATGCTGGGGGTCCCCATCGGGACCCCCGAAGTGTCCCCACATAAACCCCCTGCAGCGGGGGGCCTCGATAGGCACCGATCGTGACCCTGCTGCAATTCAATTTTAAATTTCCCGCCTCGCGGGTCCTCAAAGGACCGTAAAGGTACTGAAAGGACTCGCACTAAAAATATTAACCCCAGGCAACTATAATTACCCCATTAACTCATGATGGTCAATACAGACCACCATAAGGCCTAAATTAACCCATTAACTCATGATGGTCAATACAGACCACCATAAGGCCTAAATTAACCCATTAACTCATGATGGTCAATACAGACCACCATAAGGCCTAAATTAACCCATTAACTCATGATGGTCAATACAGACCACCATAAGGCCTAAATTAACCCATTAACTCATGATGGTCAATACAGACCACCATAAGGCTCTATTTAACCCCATCAGTCCCATAAGGGTATATTATTACCATTATGGGCCTGTTACAACCCAACATTAACCACATAAGTGCCATGATGGTCCTCAAGGACCATCATGACACTAACTACAAACACTACACTATAACCCCCAATAAACCATTTAATCTAAACTAACCCCCCTCTACACTAATCTATTAAGACTTACACTACCTACCTACACTACCTACCCCCTAATAAACCTCCCCAACACTCTAATTACAAAAAACAAAAAACCTACAGTACAGAAAACAAAAAACCTACAGTACAAAAAACAAAAAAAACCTACAGTACAGAAAAAAAAAACAATTACAACCCCACCCCCCACTACAGAAAACAAAAAAATACATTACAACCCCACCCCCCACTACATAAAATAAAAAAATTACACACCTGAAAAGGAAAGACAGATAAACACAATACAATACATACATATAATACATTACATACATTACATACAATACATGACATTACATATAATATATTAAATATAATATGTTACATATAATATATTAAATATAATACATTACATACATTACATACAATACATGACATTACATACATTACATATAATATATTACATATAATATATTAAATATAATATATTACATATAGTCCAAATCAAATACCCCCTATCTATCTAACATACAATCTATTTAATTTAAAATAAATCCTAACTATATCAAATACATCCCCCTATCTATCTAATATACAAAAAATCCTAACTACATACACAGACCCTTATTCTAAAATAAAATAAAATAATTACAGTCCTAACTACATACACAGACCCTTATTCTAAACTAAAATAAAATAATTACAGTCCTAACTACACAGACCCTAATTCTAAGCTAAAATCAATAAATTAAGACCACTTACCTTTAAGATGTTGCTTCAGATCACTAACCTATGGGTCAAACAAAACAAAAAAATTAGTACAAAACATTAACATCCAATAAATAAACATTCTATACATTCTAAATATTCAACTCACCTTTACAGCATGTCCCGTCACTGTTTAGCTCTTCCGGCGCGGCCCTGTTAAAAAAAAAACACAATACATGAATACATTAATACAATATATAAACAATAAATAAAATACACAAATAAACATCTAAATATACATTTAACTTACCTCCCCGCGATGTCCCCGGCCTTCTCTCCTTCAGCCCCGGCTGGGCCGCGGAACCATCCGCGCTCTAAAAAAAAAAAAAAAAAAACTAACGGAGGTCTGCACTGGCAGACCTCCCCGACGCTACTGAACCTCCCGGAGTCGTTTCCGGGAGGAAATTGGCATTGGCGGCTTATGATTGGCTGAAAAAGCTGTCTATCAATTTCAGCCAATCAAAAGTCGTCAATGTGTGAGCCAATCAGGATGGGATACACCCCAATATCCCACCCTGATTGGCTAAAACACTTGTCTATCTTTCTGGGAACCAATCACAACGCTCAGATGCCTTCAGCCAATCACTATGGGATACACCCCCACGGAGTGATTGGTAGAAGACATCTGCGCATCCTGATTGGCTCCTACATTGACGACTTTTGATTGGCTGACAGCTTTTTTATTTATTATATTTTATTTTATGTATTTTATTTATTGTTTATATATTGTATAAATGTATTCATGTATTGTGTTTTTTTTTTAACAGGGCCGCGCCGGAAGAGCTAAACAGTGACGGGACATGCTGTAAAGGTGAGTTGAATATTTAGAATGTATAGAATGTTTATTTATTGGATGTTAATGTTTTGTACTAATTTTTTTTTTTGTTTGACCCATAGGTTAGTGATCTGAAGCAACATCTTAAAGGTAAGTGGTCTTAATTTATTGATTTTAGCTTAGAATTAGGGTCTGTGTAGTTAGGACTATAATTATTTTATTTTAGTTTAGAATAAGGGTCTGTGTATGTAGTTAGGATTTTTTGTATATTAGATAGATAGGGGGATGTATTTGATATAGTTAGGATTTATTTTAAATTAAATAGATTGCATGTTAGATAGATAGGGGGTATTTGATTTGGACTATATGTAATATATTATATGTAATATATTATATGTAATATATTATATTTAATATATTATATGTAATATATTATATGTAATGTATGTAATGTCATGTATTGTATGTAATGTATGTAATGTATTATATTTAATATATTATATGTAATATATTATATTTAATATATTATATTTAATATATTATATTTAATATATTATATGTAATATATTATATTTAATATATTATATGTAATATATTATATGTAATATATTATATGTAATGTATGTAATGTATGTAATGTATTATATGTATGTATTGTATTGTGTTTGTCTTTCCTTTTCAGGTGTGTAATTTTTTTATTTTCTGTAGGGGGGGGGGTTGTAATGTATTTTTTTGTTTTCTGTAGTGGGGGGGGGGGTTGTAATTTTTTTTTTTTTTCTGTACTGTAGGTTTTTTTGTTTTTTGTACTGTAGGTTTTTTGTTTTCTGTACTGTAGGTTTTTTGTTTTTTGTAATTAGAGTGTTGGGGAGGTTTATTAGGGGGTAGGTAGTGTAGGTACGTGTTAATAGATTAGTGTAGAGGGGGGTTAGTTTAGATTAAATGGTTTATTGGGGGTTATAGTGTAGTGTTTGTAGTTAGTGTCATGATGGTCCTTGAGGACCATCATGGCACTTATGTGGTTAATGTTGGGTTGTAACAGGCCCATAATGGTAATAATATACCCTTATGGGACTGATGGGGTTAAATAGAGCCTTATGGTGGTCTGTATTGACCACCATGAGTTAATGGGTTAATTTAGGCCTTATGGTGGTCTGTATTGACCACCATGAGTTAATGGGGTAATTTAGGCCTTATGGTGGTCTGTATTGACCACCATGAGTTAATGGGGTAATTTAGGCCTTATGGTGGTCTGTATTGACCACCATGAGTTAATGGGATAATTTAGGCCTTATGGTGGTCTGTATTGACCACCATGAGTTAATGGGGTAATTTAGGCCTTATGGTGGTCTGTATTGACCATCATGAGTTAATGGGGTAATTATAGTTGCCTGGGGTTAATATTTTTAGTGCGAGTCCTTTCAGGACCTTTACGGTCCTTTGAGGACCCGCGAGGCGGGAAATTTAAAATTGAATTGCAGCAGGGTCACGATCGGTGCCGATCGGGGCCCCCCGCTGCAGGGGGTTTATGTGGGGACACTTCGGGGGTCCCGATGGGGACCCCCAGCATAGAGGGGGGTTCATTTTAAGTGCCGCGGCCGGGATTGGGTAATAGTGTGCCGCGGCCCCTTTAAGGAGCCGCGGCAGGGAATTTAAAAGTTTTAAATGCAGCGGGGGTCCTGATCGGTGCCGATCGAGGACCCCCGCTCCAAGGGGTTAATGTGTGGGGGCTGCGGGGGTTCCTATGGACCCCTGCAGCAAGGTGTTCATGTGATGACACTTCGGGGGTCCCGACGGGGACCCCCGCATTGAGGGGGGGTTAATTTTAGGTGCCGGGGGGGGTATTCGGAGTACCCCCACGGCAGGGCTTATGTGGGGGACTGCCGCAGAGGTCCCTTTTAGGACCCCCGCAGCAATTGATGAGGAGTGGGAGCCTGCGATATCATCTCGCAGGCTGTCACTCCTCATGTACATTTACGCAGTGTAGATACGTACGGCCCTGCGGCGTAGCTCATACGTTGCTCGTAGCAGGGCTAATTTAATAGCATTGGAACTTAGAGAAACTTTGCAGTACGTAGGGCTTAAGTAGAAGCCTCTTATTTACGAGGCTGGAATTTAATAGGTCCCATAATTCCTAAACAATATTTTTACTTTAGTTTAGTCTAAGAATCATTAAAATGAAGTCATTATGTCATTTTCTATTGACTTTCCCGTAAATATTGTCATCCTTAAGGGATATGGAATTTATCAAACGCTGCTCATGAAAAGATAAGAAAAATATTTTTGACTCTACAATCTGACAAAGGACATATTAAACCTACAAATGTTCATGCATTTTGTTTGCTGCAACAAATAAATAAGCTTTTCTTTAGTTTTTCCAGATATTCTACCCCCCCCCCCCCCCAAAAAAGAAATGTTATCATTGCAGTGAAGAAATAATTGAAGAATTTAAATGGAGCTTCAGGTTCCATATATTGGTTTGTGCAACTAAACTGGAGATAACATCATAGTAATTAGGTACTTCGAAGGCTGAATTGTTTAAAGCAATAAGAAAAAAATAAAAATAAATGTAATTGTATCTCATACCATAAAATATAACAATGTACAACCTTGTGTCAAAATGAATTATGTCTTTTATAACCAAGTTTAAAAAATGTGCCTTGGTGACCACCTAACACTTAAAAGTCATGAAAGTTTCTTCTCTGTGCAAAATATTAAAACATATGTACAGTACATGCCACCTGTTCTAATTAATGTCTATCAGCACAACCGAAATATCATTATATGAAATAGCACACTGTTACGTAGTCAAATTGGTGTCCCGAAAATAAAGCGAGCGCCAAAAGCTCATCGTCAACAACGCGCCATTGGATGCGCCCACTAACTCCTGCGCGATGGAAAATAGTGAGCGACGACAATTGCACGCCGGTCTACAGTGCCGGTAAGGTGGTCTTAGGGTTACGGTTAGAGGGGACAGAGGTGACAGACACACACAGGGGGCACAAGTGACACACATACACACACAGGGGGACAGGGGACATAGGTGACACACACACACAGGGAAACAGGGGACACAGGTCACACACACAAAGCTTGCAAGAACAGAGACTGCCAGGGTAAGGAAGAATATATAGACTTCCAGGGCAAGATGATCTGAGAGAGTCAGGAAGGGCAAAGAAATGAAGGATACGGGAGGAAACAGACAGGAAAAGAGAGAGGCAGGGAAAGGGCGAAGAGTGAAAAGAAGAGAGACTGTCAAGGTAAGGGAAGAGAGAGATCAGACCAACCTACCTTATAATGTCATATACCTAGTGGGCCAAGGCCACCCACACCCATGATGCAGAACTCGGAGTGCCAGTTACACCATCCCCAGGGCTGTATGCAGCCGCGCTTTTGTGTCGAGGTGCCGTCGGGGCGGGCTATTAACAGGCACGACTATGAGAGTGTGCACATGCGTCAGTTCACATTTCTCATGCTCTTTAAAGTCGGGGTGCCAAATATTACACTTATTTTTCCGCGATGCCTCCGTCCTCCTGGTAATAGGGCTATATGTATCTAAAGTGAATGAAGCACTATTTAATATATTCTGTCACAGGCATTGTACTTGTGTAGTAACTACTATTTCTTTACTGATGATATATTAAAGAAATTATTTCACTTGCTACCTTCTCCTGTGCCTTCTACAAATGATGACACCATGTCCACCCTGACACAAAGAAGTGTCAAGCTGTTTTTTTATCTCTCAGGTCTAGTGACTAGTCTAGTGAAAAATAAAAAAATAACATGGCCAAAGAAAAAAAACAGCATAAGAACATAAAAACTAAAATAAAACAATAACCATTTTAGGTTGTTTGGCAATTCTGACTGTCCTTACATGATTAAAATAACCTAGTTGGTAGCAATCATTAAAAACCTAAAAAATTATAATGTCTCTGAAATAAGTACCTGTGTTTCTACATGTTAGTTTTAGTAAAATGTAATTTACCTCTTCTATAATTCTACAACAACTAATTAACGAACAATTTAAACCAGTCACTATGAAGTAGTCAATATTACATTCTAACATTTTCTCTGTCTTGAAGACATAAGAATTTTTCAGCATGAACCATTATATGGGCTTTTGTATAATAATAATATTACCTTGATTAATACAATTTGGGTAAGAAAATCTGGTTATCAATTGGGAATTTAGTATTGTTCATCACTAATTGTTTTTTTTTTAAAGATGTAATTTTGTATATATAGATCAATATTTGTACCATGCAAACCCTTTCTTTCACTATAACACCTAATTATCTTATTTCAAATTGTATCAAAATGACTGATTCTAACTCATAACATCTCTAGAGGAATTATTCCGCTTATTTGTTATGATACAGACATGTGTTATAATGTAAACTTAATACAATTCAATGAGGTATAAAGTTGATAAGATCTCTCCACTATTGTAATGTGTCAGTTTTAAATGTTTAGTTAGTAAAAGTGTCTTTTGCTAAGACCATGTCTTTGTCTTTTTTTAAAAAGAAAACACACTGTCCATAAATTTAAAAGGAAAGTTCATAAAAATGCATGATTGTCTGCAAAGTACTGCAAATTAATAGTAATTGTAATAATTTCTCTTTGACATCTGAAAAGCATTTTCATGGCCTTGGAACCATTTTTAACAAACATTGTTTATTTAATTGTAACCAAATTCCTTGAAATGTTGACCTTGAGTTACTGCGTGGGTATTTCAACTCACTCCCTTCAAGCTCTAGGTCTATGTAAATTATCAATTAAGCAACGTTTATATAAAAGATTACATTGTGTGCGAAAACTCTTCTTTATATTACTTGAGCATTCCCTCCCCCTTTGTAAAACACAGAAACTAAGTCTCTTTAACGAGCTGTCTTGTGGAGGATAGAACTTTAAACCAATATCAGTAATTAACATTTTCTCAACCCATAGCTCATAGGAATCGCAGTAACATAAAAACTTCAACATACAAGGGAAATACAGAACAGTTTGAATCGATGAAACTATATCAAGCAGAGGGTGTTTCACAATATATAAAATTGTTTGTCAAAGTGAACACATTTCTCATAGAACTTTTACTTCACTTACACTTAAGAAATACACTTAAGAAAAACTCTAAAGAGGATCCACATAAAACAAATATGACAAAATTGACAGAACTTATACAAACATAGAATACATAACAAATAAACTTTAACAAATAATGTGAGCTCACAAAAAACAAATTTAATAACTCACTCACTGTTTACAGATAATATGAAGGGGAGGTGGAGAAAAAGCAAAGTCTGTCTCTCACTGCATAGCCCATAAAAGTTTTTGATATTCAATTGGCCTCTTATAGCTATCCGATTTGCGGATTTGGGTCTGAGAATTCCTGTGGGTTGTCAAAATCTTCAATCTGGCCCATCTCCGCCTTTGATCTTTCAAGACTGCAAATGTTACAATCGCTAATATCGCAAATCGAGATTTAATTGCAACAATTCCGCAAGCCGGCAATTGCTTTCAAACCCCTAAATGGCAAATGTATCAAAAAATATTACGGTTTCCAAATAGAACCCGCAAGTGGGTTAAACACCTGTTTGTAACACTGTAAAAGCAAATATAAACACACTACTGTACTTTAAAATACCGGGAAAGCAATGAAAGGCATTGCACAACAGTCTCAAGCTTGCAAATCTACAATAAAAAAATATTATTTTTACGTTTTATTTCTGTGTTATATTGATCCTAGGAATCAAGGAATTAATACATATCAGGCCACCCACAATGACTAGAACAGATTATTTATTAATTATTATGGATTTCTGCATTTCTGGATTGCAAGTCAGATCGCAAATCGTACTTGTGATCACTAACTGATTGTAGTTTAAACTCCATGTTTTACTGATGTCATGATGATGGTCTCATTTACTATTGGTTTTGTCTAAATTGTAACTTACAAGCTTGCTTAATTGATCATGATCATGCCCTGAAATGCTACATTCTGGTTTATGGTTTGCATGTTGGGAGCCTGTACTTGCGGGCTTGAGTCAATTAAATACATCTGTAACTATAACAAATTTCTAACCCACAGACATACGGGTAATGTGAAGTTAATTGTGGGCTTGGTATTGAATGGGGCCTATGACTGGTAAAATTAAACTAATTAATTCTTCTGTAATTTAGAGTACAATTTAACATATGCTGCTCTTCTTACCCTACTACAGAAAAAAATATCAGGTAAACCATGTTGCTTCTACTGGGGCTGTCCAGGGACGGGGTTCAGCATCCTTGCCTTCATCTGGCTATATATATCATAATCATAACCCTCTTACAAATATATGATGACTATCCTGAGTTATACACTTATTGCATACAAAGTTAAAGGCTTTAATTCATTTAAAAGATGAAAGGCTATTATTTTCTATAAAATATACCACTCCTCAGTGCTATTCATACAAGAAACACACTTTGCAAAAAACTAAACATCAAGTTTATTCATAAAACCTACCCCATCTTCTACACGCTAGTCAGGATTCAGGAAAAGCAGGGGCTGCAAACATATATATACGGTACATAGAAATGTTCCACTCCTTCTCAAACAAAAACACACACTGATCCAGAGGGTCATTATATCATTCTAACTTGACATCTCCTGGATGTAAAATCATTGCTAATAACTTTGTATTTCCCCACTATATCTCCTCATGAAACTCTTATAAACCTGTTACAGAATATACAAATAATAATAGGATGAGACATTAATTTAACTTTAGACCATAATCTTGATCGCATTTCTCTAACCATCATTTTTAATAAACACCTTTTTATTAGACTCCACAACCTCAATAGAAATTCTAAAAACTCAAAAGAAATTCCTTGCTCATGATCAGACCACTCTATTGTTAGAATTTCTTTGAACCTTTCTCCACGTCCCAGACTCCCAAAATCTTGTAGATTAAATTAATCACTCCTAGTAGACCCTGATATCAAATATCACAAGATATTAAATTACTCTTTAATACTAGCATTACCTTAGAGTCCAACATAGGATGTGTTTAGGTAGCACACAAAGCATTTATCATCAAACTAGCCTCCAGTTATAAAAAATAACAACTTCAAAGACAAAAAGAGCTACAGGAAGAGCCAACTAGACTAAAAAAATCAACCAAAATAAACCCAACACCCATACAAGATAAACTATTGATAAAATTAGGACTGAACTCAACCTGATCCTTTCAAATTACACAGAAAAAGTAAGAAAGCTAACTCAACACAGAAATTTTACAAAAGTGAATAGACCTAATTCCCTTTCAGCCAGTAGTATGATCTAAATGATCTCAATCCAAAATCTACCAAATAAAAGCAAAAACAGGCTCTTTAATTAATAGTCTTACTACAAATATTTAATTTATATTATCAAAAGCTATTCACTACATCTAAACAAAATAAATGAAATTCGCTCCTTCTTAGCCTCTGGTGATCTCCCTAAACTTACCACTAACGAACGCTCCATCTTAAATTCAGATATAACTATTGAAGAAATCAAAAAAACTATAAAGAAACCATAAAGAAACTAAAGGCATGGAAATCTCAAGGCCCTGATGGCCTAACCAATATTTATTACAAAAAAATGGTTGATCTACTGTCCCCACAGTTAACCCTTCTCTTCAGTTAGATACTAGAAGAAAACCAAATACCTCCAGAAATGAATTATGCAGATATAACAATATTTCCTAAAGAACACAAAGATCCCTTAGAAGTGAAAAATTACAGACCTATATCCTTACTGAATGGAGTTACTGTATAAAGATCTTAGCAAAAATGATGGATGACAGAATGGCCCTATTCCTACCACAATTAACACATAAATATCTGGTTGGATTTATCCCTCACACACACACCGGAGATAACATTAGAATAATTATTTATATCTCCCACATACAGCCTCATTAAATTCAAGGCCTTGTGAGCCTCGCAGTGGCTGCGGGCTCGAGATTTAGCCTACTTACGTTGCTATTAAATTAGAATGGGCTGCAAGCTATGGGCGAGATACGCTATTTCGTAAACCAGTTTGTGGCCATCGGAGTTGCGTGCTCACACAAAATCAATTAAGCATTCACGTAGTTACAGGTTCAGATGGAGCCGATGGAAAAAGAGATTATTAGCATTACGTCACTGAAAAAGGGGAGGGTAGATTCAAAGTCCTACTTTCTTCCATTTCAGTTTGCGATCACAGGCACAGTCCAGATATAATGCATTATTAATAAAGTAGTAAATATGACATTCTTTTACATGCGAGTTATAGTATATGTCTTAACACATTGATTGCAGGGATTGATATAACACGAGTGACCACGTTGCTGGTATGGTATGGGTGACCACCTTGCAATTTAATAGCTGAATTTAACAATTAGCAGTTACGGGCTTGAATCAACGGATTTACATGTGCAAAGTTCTACGTAGCTCAAATTGTAGGTGATTTTCATTCATCCTGCAAGTTACCATGCAAGTCCGCTTCAAGCAACGTTACGGGGGCTAATTTAATAGATGTAACCCATAAATTTTGAGTTACAGGCTACGTTTTAAAATCGGTAACCAATAAACTCCAGCTTGTTTCCTGACCTTGAAACTCCCACGTCAAGCGTTTACTAACATTCAAATAGAAAGAGGAACAAGACAGGGCTGCCCCCTTTCACCTCTTCTTTTTGCTCTAGCCATCAAACTATCTGAACAAATCTTAGAATACATGGTGTACAAATAGGTCCACAAAACTCCAAATGTTGTCTCTTTGCAGACAACTTACAATGCACACTTACCGAACTCACCTCTCCCACAACAAAATCCCTGCCATACATGCATAAGGAGTAGTCTACATTCTAGTCGGCGGCACAGACTACTCCAAAAGCAGGAAAATCAATTCTTATTCAACAAAATTTTCTCTTCAAATTAGAATCCAAAAAGATTGATAAAGAGGGCCATTATTTAATCTTAAATGGTACAGTTTTGAAAACCAAGATAACCTTGGCCTCTATATATCCACCTATCACCTCTCCACATAAAACCTTACTCAAATTATGATGGACTCTTGCAACACAAGCTCAGGGTGCATTAATAATGGGGAGAGATTTTAATCTAACCTTTGATTTAAAGTTTGACCAATCAAATAGTCTCACTAATGACCTCTTTACCAACAAATTAGCTCAGATATCCAAAATGCTTAATAATCTAAATTTGTTAAATGCCTGGAGTGGACATTACCCCAACATAAAACAATTTACTTACTATTCTCACTTTTACCCGGATTGATACCATACTGATTAGCTCTACTTTATTTGACAATTCCAGCGGTGCTAAAATACTCGCATGTCCTTGGTCGGATCATGTATTAAACTTTGATCGGGGCCCAAATTTGAATAATCCATACACTTGTAAACTTAATGACCTCCTCCTGTCAAAACCCTTGTTTTTAGACCAGATTTCTAAGGATTTAGAGATGTACTTTTGATACCAATATCCCCTCAGGCCCACAAAAAACAGTGTCAATTAAAGGAGAAGGACCTTATGGAAGCATTAAGGAGACTTGAACTTCTTCTAATAGATAATCATAGATTAGAATTTGACAATATTCTGTCAGAGGAAACGTAGAAAGTCATGCGGCGTACTAAACACTTATTTTATGCTAAGGCCAACAAGCCTAATTCATTGCTAGTGGGAAGACTAAATGCCAAGCAGGCCCAGGCTAGAATCCTTAAGAAAAAAAAAAACCAACAGCCCTATTATTATGAGTAAGAATGAAATCGGAAAAACTTTCTCTGATTTCTATCAGAATATTTATTCCTCAAAAACTCAAAATGACCCTGGTATCATCGTATCTCAACTCATATGACCTCCCTAGAATCACCGACGAAAATGTAACCAGTCTTAACTCAGACATTACAGTAGAGGAAGTTCAGGAAGCTATCAAAAGACTCAAATCTGCCAAGGCCCCAGGCCCAAATGGTTTCACTAATACTTATTATAAAAAAAATGTGGATTGCCCATCTCCCCACCTATGTAGTACTTTCAGTTCAATTCTAAATAGGGATAGGATCCCGCCTGAGATTAATCAGGCCGATTTAGTGCTGTTTCCCAAGGAAGGTAGGGACCCCCTGGAAGGCAAACGTTACTGCCCTATATCCCTCATGAACGGCGATATTAAACTCCTTTCCAAAATCATAGCGGACAGAATATCTACAGTAGGTTCCTCTCTGACCTGATACACAAGTATCAGGCCGGTTTTGTCCCGCATAGACAAGCAGCTGATAATATAAGAAGAACTATGAATGTTATACATTTAGCGCAATGCTCTAAAACTCTGCTTTGCATTTTGGCACTGGATATTGAAAAGGCCTTTGATACAGTCGATTGGCCCTACCTGTATGCAACGCTTTTAAAATTTTGCTTCAAGGGGCAAATTATTAACTTAATCAAGTCCTATTATCATCTACCACGTGCTAAGCTTTAATTGCACCACAATCAATATCCCATTATTGTTTGCACTGGCCATAGAGCCTCTGGCCCAGTCCATTCGGTCCAATTCAAACATAACAGGCCTTAAAGTGAGGCACCACTAAATGAAATGCACCCTTTTTTGCAGACGATCCTCTATGCACTCTAGCAAACCCTGAAACATCAATCACTGCCTTAATGTCTGCTATAGATGGCTTTAGTTCAATCTCTGACCTGCAGATAAACCTAGATAAATCGGAAGCATTAATTGTGGGTACTCCCCAAACCGAATTAGATATTCTGAAATATACGCACAAGTTTATTTGGCCATCAAGTTTTATCAGAGATCTAGGGGTTAAGATAACAAGGTCAATCTCGGAATTGTTTAAAGTAAATTATATATTTATTTGACAGGCCGGATCACGACAGTAAAGAGAATTTGCAAAGCAAACTATTTAACTTAATTTGTCAAAACAAACCCCTGTGAATTGCTAGGAAAATAATGTTTAGGCATAAGACTCGAAGGAGACTCTCTTGCCCTAACCTGGGGCTGTACTTTAAAGCAGTCCAATTGGCATTCCTAATCATTACCCATTCAACCTAAAACCCATCTGGGTTTTCTTAGAAAATTGGCTTTTTAAACCCTACTCATGGGATATGATCATCTGGAAACCAGGGCTACCTCATGTTAAAGAAAAACACTATAATCCAGTGATTAACCTTATGCTCTCGACTTGGGCGTGGGCTAAAGCCAAATATCAATTAGCCACGCCACTCGTGCCCCTAACGTCAATAAGGTCTTTCCCTAATTTCGACTCATACTTTCGCACAGAATCATAGAATTGGTGGCCATCCAGCAAATAATCACACACCATGTACCTTTGATTAGTACAAGCAGACTCTGACACCACCTTTCTTTAGTGTTTCCAAAGTCAGACTGGCCTTCTTTATTTTTCAAAACACATTTCAGATGACATAAAACTCCAAAGACTTTTCCCCAGTTCTAGCCATTCCTCCTAGGCAAATAGCTTGCTACCCCCCTCACCCACATGGCTTTCTTGTTGTCATTACACATTTTTTCTCCTCTTACAGAGCTATAAAACTAGCTCCCCCCTTCATGACTAAAGTCAGAGCCTTCACACGTGGCCAATCGCAGGGCCATATAAATTCTTTAGAATTAGTTAACCATTTGTATACCCCAGATATGACTGTTAAGTAAGTTGTTAGTACCTTCTAACCACACATATAATAAGTGATGAACCCCAAACAGTCCAGTGGGCCCTTCTGATCATAACAGCTAGTTTCCCCCATCCTAGTTTGGCATAGGAATTCGTCCTGCAAGACAAATTTATAGACACGCTGATCTCACTTGTGCGAGTTGTAATTGCCTCACAGTTCACATTTCTTCCAGTTCCAATGGGCACACAATTTTGGGCATAGCCTTCATAGCTCAATTTCCAACTGCCTTCCACGAGCCATGGCACATGCCCACTCCCTCAAAGCTCCACAGTCCATTACAGCCTTCCCCAAGGGCCAGTGAGCATAGATGCTCCCATCCAGACTGGGTTCTGCCAACAGTCCTCTGTGCCAGGGTAATCAATACAGACCAAGGGTGCGATTGCCATCCAACCCCCCAAAAAACAGGTCCCAGAAACTCTTCTGCCCTACTGCATGGGTAAAACATTCCCCTGGGGTGCACAGAAAAATGGTAATTCCAAGGGGGAATGTACTGGACGGACGGATCTGGAAGCCGGCACCCGATGTTGTGGCCTGGTCTAAAGACACCAATCCTCTATTTTGCATCTGGATAAGCACGTCACATCCCCCTCTCTGGAACCACCGCCTGGGCACAGCACTCACCAGCCTTGGGATCTTTGGTCACTCGGTTCCCTGGCAGGACCTCACAGCTCTCATTCAGACTTCCCCTTGTGCCATCAGTTTTGCAGACATTCTCTGTCTTCTCAACTGCCTTGGGATTAGCAATTGTGCCCCAGCCATTTGGGTATGGCTGGCCAGCTTGGTCTGACACAGTCCCAATGTTGTTCTTTGTGTTCGCCCCTGTATTCATGGCTGGTTCATGGACTATAGTTATCCACGGGAACCCTATGAGAGGTTCACAATCCATCTCTGGTTCCTTCCAGAACTCTCCCAGGCCCTCCATCTGGCCTGCTATTCCTGTCTGAGACTAAGACTCCACTGCTTTTGACATGTATCCATAATGTTTGGTACCATCCTCATCTGTCCCAGTTGTACCAAAAATGTACTGGGCCTGACCCATTTGTACCTCTATATTAGTATCGTCCTGGTCAGAGTCCATAATATCCTTTCCCCAGACCTCTGGTAACCAGTCCTCTTCTCTCCTGTCATCCTGACAGGGTTCCTCCCAACTGAATAGCCAAACCCCTCCATGGATGCCTCATCCAGCAATTCAACATACTCAACCTCTAGCTGCAGCTCTTTCTGAACCAGGGGTTCCAGCAAAGTAGGCTCCGGGGACCATGGTTCTAGTCCAAGACCTTGACAGTTATTTTGCCTCCTTACAGTCTCATGCCACATTCAGGATCACCATAGATGATCTCCCAGAGCACATCTATTAGCTCCAATCGAACATAGAGATCCTTTCCAAGGGCACCAACAAGCCATATCCTGGCATGACACTGTTTCTCCAAGGCAATCTCTTTCCATACCAGTTTCTTCAGCCAGCCTGACAACTCATAGCCCTGAGACAATCCCAAGAATGCCATCCATTGCTTTAGAAGGGCCATTCCTCTCCAGTCCTTTGAATCTGTCACCTGGCTCTCTTTCTCTCTGTCTTTGTAAGTAGCCATCCTGGCTGCTGGTAAAAATACTTGAGATATACCCTTATGGGACTGATGTAGTTAAATAGAGGTTTATGAGGGTCTGTATAGACCTCCATAAGAGAGTGTTAAATAGGCTTACATAGGGTTAAATAGGCCCACTTAGGGTTGAAGAGGCCCAGTTAGGGTTACATAGGTACTGTTAGGGTTAAATGTGTACTGTTAGGATTAAATAGGCCCAGGGTTGGGTTAATGGGGTATAGTTAGGGTTAATAGTGTAGTGCTTACACTTTGTGCCATGAGGGTCCTGGATGACCCTCGTGGCACTTATAGTGTTATTACATGGGTTAATTAGTGTCCTATAGGGGTCTATATAGTTCAGGCACCCAGGACACTCCCATTGTGTGACAAACAGCATTTCAACAATTTTTTATTGCCCTGTCATTTTTGACGGGCAAGCCGCTAGTATCATTATTAAGACATCAATACTTTGAATACCTTGAGCCCTTTTCAATTGCAAGCCCGCATCTCGGGGGAACAAGGCTGTATGTTTGCAGGTGTGCCACGGGCTCCCGTTCGTCTCCTATTCTGGATCTATTCAGTTCAGCAAGGGGCGCAAGTTACAGGCCGAGACCTCAAGCCCATAAACCCTGGTTTCACATGTATCGTTTTCGACTATCCGATCCGATGAAGAGAACCTAAATCAAGCAAACCTGTAAATTAAGATCCCGTCGCAGGTCAATTAACCAATAGGAAGCGGAGAACGTCAATCAACGCAGCGGAAACCAGTTGAAAAGACTGCCAAAACAGTAAGTCTTTGACTGTGCTGTAGCTGAGAATGTCAACACAAAGGGCTAGGCGTTCGTGTTTTTTTTGTGATTTATATACATATATATATATATATATATATATATATATATATATACAGTATATATATACTGTATATATATATAGAGAGAGAGAGAGAGAGTGAGAGTGCTAGAGAGAGAAACAGAGCGTGTTGGATTGAGCAAGTGAAAGTGCTAGAGAGAGAGATAGAGAGTGTTAGAGAGAGATAGAGAGTGCTAGAGAAAGAAACACCGGAGGAGGAGGAGAGTGAGGAGAGGAGGAGAGAGAGGGGAACACCAGAGGAGGAGAGTGAAGAGAGATAGAGGTGTGGAGAAAGGGAGATGAGTAAGCAGGCCAGGGAGGGGAGGAATAGGTGTAGGAGAGCAGGAGTGGGAGGGATATGCCCCCAGATGTTGGCACACAAGTGTAGGAGCTGAGGTTCAGGGACCCGACCCCAGGGAAGAGGTAGTGGGAATGAGGGACAGGCCCCAGGGAGAGAACTGAGAGGCCAGGAACCCCAGGCACAGTTGCCAAAGCAGAGGGCCCACAATTATAGCCCAGGGGAGACAGAAACCCTCCTCATGGAAGTTGAAGCCCGCCGTAGCATCATCCATGGTGGGAGGGATGTGAGGCCTGGCGAGAAGACACGTGTCTGGAATAAAATTACTGCAGCTGTTGCATCACTAGGGGTTGCAAACAGGGATGTCAAGTCTGTTAAATACCGATATGATGACTACCGGATGAAGGTCAAGAAGAAGAAGATGGCAGCAGAGACCAGAGCAGCCCGTGGAACTGGTGGTGGCCCACCACTCAACATCACCTACTGTAAATGGGTGTTCACTATTAAGGAGTCGTAGCCAGTGGCAGTAGTGGGCCTTCCAGGACAGCTGGACTCTGGGTTTCAGGAAACCCTGCAATATGAGTATCATATGCACCATCACACCCTCATATGCACACACATGAACCCCACACACATAGATAACTGACATACAATAGCACTGTAAGATCTTTGGTTATGACTACAGATATACGGGGCAGCAATAACCATGTAAAACCAGGAAGTATAAATATTATTATCATAATTGTTATCAATGAAATGTCTGTCCAATACCTGCAGTTCAAATGGATTCTGAATAGCAGTGTCCAATGCAGTTTGTGTTAGTTATGTTTGCTGTTTGTTCAAAGTTCATATAAAACAAAGCAGTTTAAATATCAATTGCAATTGTGTATTGTTTGTCATGAGTTCCCCTATCCCTATCTTCACAATGTTACACTGCACCGTTTAAAGCTCTGTCGCTTAACACTCCCACTGCTTGGAACCTATGCCCAGCGTTAGATGAGGTATAGCTGTAGATCAACATTGATTTTACAACCAAAAGAGAGTACATGTATTTGTGTGCACACTGCAACATACGCAGATACAGATTCTGAAGGACTTCGTTAACACCCATTGCTGAGAATTGGTCACAATTTGCTCAGTCTCACACACTGCACATCAGATTCAGATGAGCACATGTCCTAATTAACTGCACATGGCACACCGCACCAGCTATATATATATATATATATTGATATGAGCCATGATCCACAATGATCATGATACAGCTCAATGTTTATCTGCGGGAAACAATCACCACAGCCAATTACAAGTGATCATGATGTCAGGGATATGGAAACACACAGCACACAATGGTTTAGAGAATCAATACTCAAATATTATTGTCCTCTCATTTCAGTAACCAGGAGGCATACACTCCACCGGAGGAACCAAAATCACCAACGCAGGTTGTGGTGGAGGAGGCAGAGGACCCAGACCCATCACAGGAGGCTGCGTCATCAGCAACAAGACCATTGTTTGTAACACCCCATGGGCCCTCACACGCATCACGGGCACATTCCCAGGCCTTTCAAACTACTGAAATGTCATTGAGCTAGCAACCACCTGCAAGGATGTCGCGGTCCTGGGGACCACTCTCAATATGCCCACTACTGCCTCCTGGTGACATGTAATTGATGCGTTTACCGGACCCTAGTTCTCTCCCACTCCTGACCAGGCCACAACAGATGTTGTCCCAAAAGATGATGCCACAGCAGTGCTTGTCCCAGCAGTGGTTGTGCCAGCGGTTGTTGTCACAGCAGTTGTTTTCCCAGCGGTTGTTGTCCCAGTAGTTGTTGCCCCAACAGACCGGGCCAACACCTTCCCTATCGGCAACAGCATCTCCATTTGCAACAGCATCTCCATTGGCAACACCATCCCTACGAACACTATCACAATGGGCAACAACTCTGGTCTCACCACAGCAAATACAAAGTCCAACTTTGTCTTGACTTAGAACTCACAGCACCGCACAAGGCACCTTGAGGGACATCTTTCAGCACATCCACATGGCTGATGAGCCCGACAATATATCAGTGCAACTGCTGACAGCTCAGCTTCAAAGGCAGAACAATATTGGAACCGAGCAGGTTGAAAGCATCAGATCAATATATGGTGAGGTGAGGAGGCATAACCTTTGGATGGAGAGGTATGAGCAAATGGCTCATAGGGGCAGACAAGCCCAGACATATCACTTGGCGCAGCCTTCACTTCCACAGGCTCCCCTTACAGCCAACGCCAGCTGCTATACAGCCACCCCAGTTAGATGCACCCCTCAATCCAACACCTCCTAACCGTGGTAGAGGGATGAAGGGCACAGGCACGGAAGGTGTGGGCCCAGTGCTCAGAAAGAGGATGGAGGTGAGAATGTCCCCCAGGTCAATGGTTGTCAACCCTCTCCCCAGGAGCCACCACAAAGACCATGATTTAGGTGAAACACTGTGTGAATACACATGTGGAGCAATTCGAGGCTCTACCACCTGTTAAATACTGTTTGCCTCATTTTTGCTTTCACATAAATCATGGCCTGTCTGATGGCTCCTGAGGAGAGGATTGAGAAACACTGCCCTAAGTCCTCCTCATCCACACTCCACAATAAATATTATTTTGTATTAATGTCACCAGTGCAGCTGATGGTGGAGGTAATGTTCCTGGGTCTGATTCAAGCTACGTATGATACACAGCTATGTATGATCTTGGTGTTTCCTATATTAGAGCATATGTCAGAATGAGTTGCAGCTGTGTAATGTTTATTTGTGTGTGTATATTAATATATCTGTACACACAGTTGATGTAGTTCTCTCTCTCTCTCTCTCTCTCTCTCTCTCTCTCTCTCTCTCTCTATATATATATATATATATATATATATATATATGTGTGTGTGTAATGGGTCCAAAGGCAGAACTTGATTGACTGTAATTATGTACCCTGATGGTTTAATTCAATAATACAAACACATTATGAATATTATATTTACACCCTTAATTAATGGTGCGCAGCACATATGTTGACTTTCATGATCCTTTAATTGGTGTTCGGGAAATGCTATGGTATCAACATTAGTGTGGCAAACACAAACAACATAGCTGATAAATAATATTTAATCATAGCACAAATCATAACACAAATATAGCAACAAAGTCTGACAAGTTATCACAGGTATGCATGGTGGAGGTGGGTAGGATACAGAGTTCTAGTAACACAGGGCAATAGGGATATAGGAATAGAATGCAGGCAGGGGGACATCCATATGGATGATCGGTTAAGGGGGATTTACAGTGTATCATCCAACATGAGGCAATATAATTTACATCATATTATTACAGATATCAAGACATCTATAACATTCAATAAGCAAAGATAACAATAATACAGAATAAGGACATATACTTTTGGGGAGAAGTAAAATGTAGGCTTGTATGTCCAAAAGACACTCCTATGCAACTTCAGAAGCATAAGTGCTCAATCAGTTAATGTTATAACCCCAATAGGTCAGTTCTCTAGCAATGCTAATCGGCTATGCGAGCAGCCTCTCTATAACTTTGGACACTCAGATGGGGACCTGACCAGTACCATATCAGTCTGTTGTAACTTATTTGAGAGATTCACTCACAACAAACAGGGCAATTTGATGGGAATTCTGTTCTCTGAATGAGCATCTCTATTATCTGTTGTTTCATATGCATAACTGAAGATTAACGTAACCTCATTAACATGTTATGTTCCAAGCCTAGAGTTACTCCTCCCCACATGTACTGGGAGGATCACATCAGCACTGAAGAAGAGATCTGGAAGGAATTATGATGCAGTCTTCACAATAGTCCAAGTAGAGGAGAGTATAGAATGTCTAAATCAATAACATATAAATCTACGTAGAGTAAGTAAACATACACATGCTGTGGATATGCAATTACAGCTTTACATATATTGGCTAATCAGTAATGTGAATCAAATATCACACTGGATGCAACAACTTGACGATTCGGAGACATGCACATACATGATGAAATTAGCATGACCATGGGATGTCGGAATGCTTATCTTAATGGCTTGTTATGACCGTGATCTGAAAAAAAAACACAATTAACATATTATGATGAACATTACACATGCTATATGAGCAACTGCCAACAGATGCAGGTATGTTGGCACATATGTTTACATTTATTTAGTGAGATCTCAAACAAGCTACACATTTGGCATATGATGATAATGGCTAATTCTAATTACTTATGATATGGTAATATTACAATCAATAACACAATGATGCATCTTTGGAGATCCACATATGGTGTTTTACTTTGGATGTGGTCAAGAGGAATTTCCATGAGGAGATGTGCTCCACCAGGACATGTCTGCAGGGCATGCTTGTGTTTTCTGATGGTTTCTGCAATACGCGTGGAATGTCTTTGGGAAAAGAAAGGTAGGCCTCCATTAATGGAGTTATTCTTTATTTCTTCTTCTGCATACATGCACATGTTTTGTGCAAATACTTACAATGTAGTCAATGTTGATGTAGCTGATGCTCTGTGGCTGTAAAGGTTGTTTTTCTTTGTCTGTGTGGTTAACCGATGAGTTGACACACGGCAGCACTTCTGTAATGGCAATATGATGAGATTATTAGAGTCACATAATCCACTGTAATTATATTGATTTCAACATTGATTTCTACTTTTATCCACAACAGAGGGAGGTAGAGGTTCTTCCTCCTGAAGGAGCTGAGCCTCATCAATGTCCCCCAGACAGTTGGCCTGTACTGCTATATTGTGCAGACAACAGCAGGCCATGATGATGTGACAAACATTATCGGGGGTATACTGTAGCACCCCTCCAGTGGAATATAAACATCTGCAGCGCATCTTAAGCACACCAAAGGTGTGCTCTATTACATTCCAGCATGTAGCATGTACTCTGCCTGTGTGTGTGGATTGTTCACAGGGGTCAACAACCACGGCAAACACCCATATTCTGCATCACCTGAAGTAAACAGAATTGGAAATGTGGATATTAATGTGATGTTGTGATGTTTGTTAAAGCGTATGAACGTATACATAATGATTCATGTGATGTTAGTTTATGGATATGGTGGGGTGAACTTGATACTCCTGTGACCGGATCACACAGGGTTATGCACAGCAACAAGCAATGATGCAATGGCTCAGGCAGTGTTACTCCCTTAGTCACATGTGAACTAGAGATGTCTCGAATCTTTCGCCGGCGGACTGTTCCCGGCAAACATAGCATATTCGCGTTCGCGGCAAACTGCGAACATATGCGACATTCGACCCGCCCCCTATACTTTATCATTGAGCAAACTTTGACCCAGAAACTCACAGTCAGCAGACACATTCCAGCCAATCAGCATCATACCCTGCCTTACAGACCCTTCTAACTCATGGACAGCAGCCATTTTGAAATCATAACTAACTTGCAGTCTTAGGAGGCTGAGTGTAGGTGATACTGCATCAATAGGGAAAACCATAGCTAGGCTACTGTACACAGTATGCAATACAGTCCTGAAGGACTCTTTTGATCTCTGCTGAAAGGACACTCCTGTGTCTCTTTCCCCCCTTATCATCATCCTCCCCTCACCTTAGCACCCAACCCTAACACCCCTCACACTTATCCATAACACCCATCAACCTAACACCTAATCCTAACACCCCTCACACTTATCCCTAAGACCTAGCATCCCTCACACTTATTCCTAACATGCCTCACCCTAACACCGCTTACACTTATCCTTAACACCCTCCACACCTAACCCTAACACCCCTTACACTTATCCCTAACACCTAACCCTAACATCCCTCACCCTAACACCTAACTCTAACACCCCTTACACTTATCCCTAACACCCCTCACCCTAACACCTAACCCTAACACCCCTCACACTTATCCCAAACACCCCTCACCCTAACACCCCTCACACTTATCCCTAACACCCCTTACCCTAACCCTAACACCCCTCACACTTATCCCTAACACCTAACCCTAACATCCCTCACCCTAACACCTAACCCTAATACCCCTCACACTTATCCCTAACACCCTTCACCCTAACCCTAACACCCCTCACACTTATCCCTAACACCTAACCCTAACATCCCTCACCCTAACACCTAACCCTAACACCCCTTACACTTATCCCTAACACCCCTCACCCTAACACCTAACCCTAACACCCCTCACAATTATCCCTAACACCCCTCACCCTAACACCTAACCCTAATACCCCTCACACTTATCCCTAACACCCCTCACCCTAACCCTAACACCCCTCACACTTATACCTAACACCTAACCCTAACACCCCTCACCCTAACACCTAACCCTAATACCCCCTTACACTTATCCCTAACAGCCCTTACGCTAACACCTAACCCTAACATCCCTTACCCTAACACCCATCACACTTTTTCCTAACACCCCTTACCCTAACCCTAACACCCATCAACCTAACACCTAACCCTTACATCCCTCACCCTAACACCTAACCCTAACACCCCTTACACTTATACCTAACACCCCTCACCCTAACACCTAACCCTAACACCCCTCACACTTATCCCTAACACCCCTCACCATAACACCTACCCTAACACCCCTTACACTTATCCCTAACACCCCTCACCCTAACACCTAACCCTTAACACCCCTCACACTTATCCCTAACACCCCTCACCCTAACCCTAACACCCCTCACACTTATCCCTAACACCCCTTACCCTAACACCCCTCACACTTATCTCTAACACCCCTCACCCTAACACCTAACCCTAACACCCCTTACACTTATCCCTAACACCTAACTTTAACACCCCTTACACTTATCCCTAACACCCCTCACCCTAACACCTAACCCTAATACCCCTCACACTTATCCCTAACACCCCTTACCCTAACACCCCTCACACTTATCCCTAACACCTAACCCTAACATCCCTCACCCTAAAACCTAACCTTAACACCCCTCACACTTATCCCTAACACCCCTCACCCTAACCCTAACACCCCTCACACTTATCCTTAACACCTAACCCTAACATCCCTCACCCTAACACCTAACCCTAACACCCCTTACACTTATCCCTAACACCCCTCACCCTAACACCTAACCCTAACACCCCTCACACTTATCCCTAACACCCCTCACCCTAACACCTAACACCCCTCACACTTATCCCTAACACCCCTCACCCTAACCCTAACACCCCTCACACTTATACCTAACCCTAACACCCCTCACCCTAACACCTAACCATAATACCCCCTTACAATTATCCCTAACAGCCCTTACCCTAACACCTAACCCTAACATCCCTTACCCTAACACCCATCACACTTATCCCTAACACCCCTTACACTTATCCCTAACACCCCTCACCCTAACACCTAACCCTAACACCCCTCACACTTATCCCTAACACCCCTCACCCTAACACCTAACCCTAACACCCCTTACACCCCTCACCCTAACACCTAACCCTAACACCCCTCACACTTATGGGAAGAGACACAGGGGAAGATGATGAGGGAGGGGGAAAAGAGACACAGGGGAGGATGATGAGGGAGGGGGGAAAGAGACACAGGGGAGGATGATGATGGAGGGGAGAAGAGACACAGGGGAGGATGATGAGGGAGGGGGTAAAGAGATAGAGATACTATACTAACAGTGTTCTGGAAACTACCAGATGTAAGGAAGTGTATTGCGGCTAAAATCTGTGTCATCACTAGGATGGCTCTATTGGTCCATGAGGAAAGCTCAAGGTCCTCCCTCAGGACCACATAGAGCTCCTCAAGACTGGCACAGGTTAGCCTAAAATGCTCATACACTTCCGCATCAGTTACTCCTCTAATGTGACTCTCTTCCTGTATATACTGTGGTTGCCTGGAACCCCCTTACAGGCTCCTGGGCCTGCTCACCCCCTGAAGCTTTTCACCCACATCAAGGTCATCCTCCCTCCTACCCCTATATCACCCTGTCCTTGTGCCACTAGAACTCTGTCCCCTACCTGCCCCCCCCCCCACCTACACCATGATCATTGTCATATCCTGTGGTAATTCACGTGCCTGCCTGGTTCTGGACCACCATAGTTCACATTAGCATGCTCACCCACATTCACTCCCAGCCACAACTCCTTGTCACTTCTCTGCCACTCCTCAATCACACACTTATCCCTAACACCCCTCACCCTAACCCTAACACCCCTCACACTTATCCCTAAGACCCCTTACCCTAACCCTAACACCCCTCACACTTATCTCTAACACCCCTCACCCTAACACCTAACCCTAACACCCCTTACACTTATCCCTAACACCCCTCACCCTAACACCTAACCCTAACACCCCTCACACTTATCCCTAACACCCCTTACCCTAACCCTAACACCCCTCACACTTATCCCTAACACCTAACCCCTCACCCTAAAACCTAACCCTAATACCCCCTTACACTTATCCCTAAGAGCCCTTACCCTAAAACCTAACCCTAATATCCCTTACCCTAACACCCATCACACTTATCCCTAACACCCCTTACACTTATCCCTAACACCCCTCACCCTAACACCTAACCCTAACACCCCTCACACTTATCCCTAACACCCCTCACCCTAACACCTAACCCTAACACCCCTTACACTTATCCCTAACACCCCTCACCCTAACACCTAACCCTAACACCCCTCACACTTATCCCTAACACCCCTCACCCTAACCCTAACACCCCTCACACTTATCCCTAAGACCCCTTACCCTAACCCTAACACCCCTCACACTTATCTCTAACACCCCTCACCCTAACACCTAACCCTAACACCCCTTACACTTATCCCTAACACCCCTCACCCTAACACCTAACCCTAACACCCCTCACACTTATCCCTAACACCCCTCACCCTAATCATAACACCCCTCACACTTATCCCTAACACCCCTTACCCTAACCCTAACACCCCTCACACTTATCCCTAACACCTAACCCTAAAACCTAACCCTAATACCCCCTTACACTTATCCCTAAGAGCCCTTACCCTAAAACCTAACCCTAATATCCCTTACCCTAACACCCATCACACCTATCCCTAACACCCCTTACACTAACACCCCTCACACTTATCCCTAACACCCCTCATCCTAACACCTAACCCTAATACCCCCTTACACTTGTCCCTAACAGCCCTTACCCTAACACCTAACCCTAACACCCCTCACCCTAACACATAACCCTAATACCCCCTTACACTTATCCCTAACAGCAATTACCCTAACACCTAACCCTAACACCCCTCACCCTAACACCTAACCCTAATACCCCCTTACACTTATCCCTAACAGCCCTTACTCTAACACCTAACCCTAACATCCCTTACCCTAACACCCATCACACTTATCCCTAACACACATTACCCTAACCCTAACACTCCTCACACTTATCCATAACACCCATCAACCTAACACCCCTCACACTTATCCCTAACACCCCTCATCCTAACACCTAACCCTAATACCCCCTTACACTTGTCCCTAACAGCCCTTACCCTAACACCTAACCCTAACACCCCTCACCCTAACACATAACCCTAATACCCCCTTACACTTATCCCTAACAGCCCTTACCCTAACACCTAACCCTAACACCCCTCACCCTAACACCTAACCCTAATACCCCCTTACACTTATCCCTAACAGCCCTTACTCTAACACCTAACCCTAACATCCCTTACCCTAACACCCATCACACTTATCCCTAACACACATTACCCTAACCCTAACACTCCTCACACTTATCCATAACACCCATCAACCTAACACCCCTCACACTTATTCCTAACATGCCTCACCCTAACACCCCTTACACTTATCCCTAACACCCCTCACCCTAACACCCCTCACACTTAGCCCTAACACACCTCACCCTAACACCTAACCCACTCACCCTTATCCCTAACACCCCTTACCCTAACACCCCTCACACTTATCCATGTGTCTCTTCCCCCCTTATCATCAAGGGAGGGGGAAGGATGATGAGGGAGGGGGGAAGAGACACAGGGGAGGATGATGAGGGAGGGGGTAAAGAGATACAGGGGAGGCTGATGAGGAAGGGGGAAAGAGACACAGGGGAGGATGATGAGGGAGGGGGGGAAGAGACACAGGGGAAGATGATGAGGGAGGGGAAAAAGAGACACAGGGGAGGATGATGAGGGAGGGGGAAAGAGAGACAGGGGCGGATGATGATGGAGGAGGGAAGAGACACAGGGGAGGATGATGAGGGAGGGGGTAAACAGATACAGGGGAGGATGATGAGGGAGGTGGGAGGATGATGAGGGAGGGGGGATGAGACACAGGGAGGGTGATGAGGAAGGGGGGAAAGAGACACAGGGGAGGATGATGAGGGAGGGGGGAAGAGACACAGGGGAAGATGATGAGGGAGGGGGAAAAGAGACACAGGGGAGGATGATGAGGGAGGGGGGAAACAGACACAGGGGAGGATGATGATGGAGGGGGGAAGAGACACAGGGGAGGATGATGAGGGAGGGGGTAAAGAGATAGAGATACTATACTAAGAGTGTTCTGGAAACTACCAGATGCAAGGAAGTGTATTGCGGCTAAAATCTGTGTCATCACTAGGATGGCTCTATTGGTCCATGAGGAAAGCTCAAGGTCCTCCCTCAGGACCACATAGAGCTCCTCAAGACTGGCACAGGTTAGCCTAAAATGCTCATACACTTCCGCATCAGTTACTCCTCTAATGTGACTCTCTTCCTGTATATACTGTGGTTGCCTGGAACCCCCTTACAGGCTCCTGGGCCTGCTCACCCCCTGAAGCTTTTCACCCACATCAAGGTCATCCTCCCTCCTACCCCTATATCACCCTGTCCTTGTGCCACTAGAACTCTGTCCCCTACCTGCCCCCCCCTCCCCACCTACACCATGATCATTGTCATATCCTGTGGTAATTCACGTGCCTGCCTGGTTCTGGACCACCATAGTTCACATTAGCATGCTCACCCACATTCACTCCCAGCCACAACTCCTTGTCACTTCTCTGCCACTCCTCAATCACACGCCTTTCATCAGGGTCTCCACTCCGTAACATTTGGTGCAAATATTCACGCCTCCTTCAGCACCGTCTCCTCACATGCATATACACAGCAATAACATGGTGGCAATACATGAAGGGTCAGACTTGCTAATGGCTTGCTGCAGCTGGGGTTATATAGCCTGTTGATTACAGCGCCTGTTAATATCCAGATGGATGTCAGGTTTGGAAAAGCTCACTTGTGTATTGGAGACTTATCTGGCATTACAGCTGATTTAGGTTCTGGCTATGGGAATCTGGAGCATGATAATCTAATGAACTTGCCTGCTTTTGTATTTTTTTTGCCATTCATATTTGTAACCCCTAATGTTTTGGTGTACATTACTACCTGGTACTTGATATATGCCATTTGGTGGTGTAATTTGGTAGATGTAGATGTTATGAGTGAAATGTATATAAGATGATCTTTGTATTTTAGGGTCCACATTAGAGCCTCTGTGTGTTAGAAAAGTTAATATGCCAGACATTTCCATGTTTTAATGTGGCAATTTAATGAGGGAGTGTGTCTTTAATAGCTTTTAGCATCTTTCAGCATGACTTTTCATATTGGCATATGTATGACTATTATAACCTAAGAGGAAAATAACATTTTCTTTTCTTTAATATTTGATAGTTGGGAGCTTTTACACAAGTAATTGCAATGCCTTCCATTGGTTTTCCCATATTTTAAAATGCATTGGTGTGCTTTATTTTTGTGATTTGCAGTGTTCCAAACTAGTCTGCATACCCTTTGTGGGTCCTGTTTGGAAGCCGTAAGCTGTAAGTTTACCGCAAAGCTTTTAGGCCCGTAACCGGTAACCCGTCTGAGTCCGCAAAGAAACGCCAATTGAATAGCAAATGAATTCAAGGCCTCACTTATGGGCTACAGTAACACATTTGCTCAATAGAATGAGGCACTTTATTATCAAACATCACTTTTACAAATACTTGTTCTTTTCAATGTTATATTTGATAAGTGCAATATTTGTTGTAACTCATGACATTATTTTCATTTAATAAAACTTGAAAGTTAAAATAAACAATCTATTTATGATCTAATTTTGGGCTAGGGTTTACATGCACAATATTCTTCTTAAGAACCACCTATCATCTGTCCAGTTCTGTACTACATGCAAATGTCCACATATATCACACACCCACTGATCTAATTTTTCCCAAGCACTATTCAGCCTATCACTTGCTTATCACATATCAATTTCTTCTTAAGGCATGCCCAGACCCTCGTTATCCAGAGATACAGAATCAACATCAGTAACTTTAATGGGCTACGGGCAGCAATACTACATATAGACTGGGACAAAGAACTTACAGGGAAAAATACTGAAAATAAATGGACAACATTCAAATCCTAACTAAATAAACATACTCATTGGCATGTACCATGTGGAAATAAAATGAATAGGAGCAAATCATATCCCATGTGGCTTAACAATGACTTAAAGATCATGATGAGGAAAAAGAAACATGCATTTAAATTATACAAAAAGGAGGGAATAGAGGCAGCTTTATGTGACTATAAGGAAATCAACAAGGCTTGCAAAAGGGCTATTAGACTGGCTAAAATAGAAAATGAGAAGTCAGTTGCAATGGAAAGTAAGACTAATCCTAAAATATTTTTTAAATATATTTAAGGGAAGAAGGCGAGGAAGGAAACTATAGGAACATCACAATGTGACACAGGCCGTCTGATAATTAGTGACCAGTAAAAGGCAGATGAGCTAAATAGGTTCTTTTCATCGGTATACACAAGGGAGGTACCATTGGTGGGGACACCGCAACATAATGAGGCTATACTACCATCACTAAATAATTGGTTAACGCAGGAAGAAATCCAAAAGAGATTGGAGAAAATACATTTTAATAAAGCCCCATGGAATACATCCAAGGGTACTGAGGGAACTGGGTTCTGTAATAGCCAAACCATTATATCTAATCTTTCAGGACTCACTCACTACAGGGTCTCTACCGGATGACTGGAGAAAAGCTGATGTGATACCTATATTTAAGAAGGGATCAAGAGCAAATCTGGGGAATTATAGACCAGTGAGCATCACATCTGTAGTTGGGAAGCTTTTAGAAGGGTTAATAGGGGACAGAATACAAGAATATGTCTATTTGAACAAGATCATAGGTAGCAGTCAACATGGATTTATGAAGGATAGGTAGTGTCAGACCAATCTAATTAGTTTCTATGAGGAGGTTAGTAGGAACTTGGATCAGGGCAACTCAGTGGATGTAGTCTTTTTAGATTTTTCAAAGGCATTTGATGCAGTGCCACAAGGAAGAAGAGCGAGCAAACTAAGGGATACAGGAATTGCAGTAAATATCTGCTCATGGATCGAGAGCTGGCTAAAAGACAGGAAGCAAAGGGTTGTTGTAAATGGAACATACTCCGATTGGTCTAATGTGATAAGTGGGGTTCCTCAAGGTTCAGTATTAGGTCCTCTCCTTTTTAACATATTTATTAATGACATAGAAGTAGGACTCAAAAGTAGGGTCTCCATTTTTGCTAATGACACTAAGTTGTGCAAGGTAATAAAATCAGATAATGATGTACTTTCCCTACAAAGGGATTTGCATAAATTAGAGAAATGGGTGGCTAAATGGCAGATGAGATTTAATACAAATAAATACAAGGTTATGCATTTGGGAAGGAAAAATAGCCATGCAATTCATAATGTTAATGGAGCAAATCTAGGAGTATCAGATATTGAAAGGGATTTTGGAGTACTAGTGGACAACCACCTAGGTAGCATTGCTCAATGCCAAGCAGCAGCTGCAAAGGCAAGTAAAATATTAGCATGTATTAAGAAGGGTATAGAAGCAAGGGGAGCAAATATAATTCTACCCTTATACAAATCCCTAGTACGCCCTCATTTGGAATATAAAGGACAATTTTGGGCACCACTTCATAAAAAGGACATTTTAGAGCTGGAAAAAGTACAGAGAAGGGCTACAAAACTAATAAGGGGAATGGAGGGGCTAAGTTATGAATAAAGAATAACCAAACTAAACTTATTTTCGCTAGAAAAAAGGCGTCTAAGAGGAGATATGATTACCTTATTTAAATACATCCAGGGTCAATATAAGGCTTTGTCAAGTGAACTTTTCGTAGCAAGAAATTTTCAACTGACAAGAGGACATCCTTTGAGGTTAGAGAAAAAAAGATGTCACCTTAAACAAAGAAAAGGGTTCTTCACAGTTAGGGTGGTTAAACTGTGGAATTCTCTACCAAAGGAGGTAGTAATAGCGAATTCGATAGACAACTTCAAAAAGGGGTTAGATATATTTTTAAATAAAGAGGGCATTCAAGGCTATCCTAGATAATTAGTGAAGGAATATTGATCCAGGGAGAAATTTGATCTCCAGTTTCTGGGGTCAGGAAGGAATTTTGCTTTTTTTCCCCTTATGAGACAATTGGCAAAGTTTCAATGGGGTTTTGTTTTTCTGTTTGCCTTCCTCTGGATCAATTAACAATTAATAATAAATAGTCCACATATTACAAAGATCAATAGAGATCTAAAAAGGTTGAACTTGATGGACTAACTCTTTATTCATCCTCCAATACTATACTAATAATAATTATTTAACAACGAATTAATTAATAACTAATCCGCATATTGCAGATCAGAGAAGATCTTTACAGGTTGAACTTGATGGACTGAAAGTCTTTTTTCAACCTTAATTACTATGTAACTATGTAACTGCTCTTTCCTTTCTTGCAATTCTACTACATTGTGTAACTTATTTTGCCATTACCTATCAAATATGTAAATGTCTAAATGAAAATGGAGACAAAAGAAAATAAAGCACTATACAACAAATCCGTTTCTTTTTCTGGAGGGAAAAATATATATATTTTTCCAAGAAAAACTGTTATGGTAGAAAATCCACTAATAGAAAACAAACTGCAAAGTGCTACCATGGAAAGCAATATTGTAATATACACAATCTACTATCTGCAATACAATAGTAATAGCCCAGCATTAGGTATAGCATAAAACACACTTGCATGTGCTGTGGTGGATTTTTAGTAGCCATTGTAACGGAACCCATCACTGTTTTGCCCTGTTTTATGGTTCTTTAATTCTTGGTTAAAGTATGATCACATTGTTATACTGTATGTATGTTGGTTTATGCTCTGCAGAATATTAGCCCAGACTATTGCAGACCTTGGCATAATATATAATCCTATTACAAGGGCTCCTCATAAGCAAGAGAGGTCCATTGTGTGAAGTGTTCACATTGTGAAGATGGAACAAAGGGAAGGATGATCTAATCAATGTCTGATTGTATCAAAGTAGCCAGGTAGTCTCAGGGAGGTGTGACCCACCTATTGTCCCTCTATGTGTATTGTGTGGCAAACTATGGGGGATGTGTATTGCCTGTGGGAAGAGATGTGTATATATATTTCTGCACAACAAAATAAAGATAGTATTCTTTTGACTCCCAATTAAGTGTCGTCCAATATGGGAGGTTGGGGATGGTGAGACTGTAGTGCTTCTTGGATATTTTACCGTATACCAGCGGAGATATTGGATTCGAGTTTCAACTCCGTTACAGCCATTTTTACACAAAATTCACAAAGGTATATGGGAGAGACTGGTCCTTTGCTAGATGATTGGCCGCACCTCAACTTGTAAGGGAACCTTCCTTTCCAGTCAATCAGTCTCTCAAGTAGACTGTATTTAGACACCACAAATCAATCTTCTAACTAGTTAAACATGACAGCAGGGGCTTTACAAAAATGTATATATGCATGTACTGGATTACATCCGAACTTTCCTTTAGGTCCCTCTAAGACCTTTACATAATGAAAAGAGCTCAACCAATTCTAATTATTTATTTCCTCAATCACTCTCTATGTCTGTGCTACTGGCACACCTCGATCACAGTCCCGCAGTCCCACAGACCATTTTTTGCTTGTTGGATGTGTAGCCGTGAACATGAATTAGTCATATTCGCAGTTACGAGTTGAGATGGAGCCAGTGGAAACAGAGATTGTCAGAATTACATCACTGAAAAATGGAGGTGGAATTTCAAAAGTCTTACGGGGTTCAATTATGAGTTTCTTCGGACCCACATTCCAAATGTGATGCAATATTTATAAAGCAGTAATTATGATATTCTATTACATGTGAGTTCCATAATATGTATTAAAACATGTATTAAAGACATCTTCCATGTCAAAATGGGTGTGATAAAAGACAAAAATGGTAGGGACTTAACAGAAGAATATCAGATAAAGAAGATGTGTCAGGAATACACTGAAGATCTATACAGGAAGGATCTTAACAGCAGCGATGACCTCAATAGTTTGTCCAGTGAGCTAGAGCCAAAAATCTTGGAGAGTAAATTGAGATGAGCCCTAGGATGGATAGCTGATAACAAGGCTGCAGGAGTTGATGGAATCCCAATTGAACGATTACGATTTCTTCAAGATGATGCTGTGAAAGTGTTGCTTGCTTTATGCCAAATTTGGAAGACTCAACAAATAGACTGGAAAAAGTCAGTCTACATCCCAATCCCCAAAAAAGGCAGTGCCAAAGAGTGCTCCAATTAACGAACAATTGTATTCATTTCACATGCCAGCACAGTAATACTTAAGATCCTAGAAGCTCAACCACAAAAATACATGGACTGGGAACTACCAGATGTGCAAGCCGGGTTCCACCCGGGAAGAAGTACAAGAGATCAATATGCCAATGTCCGATGGATAATAGAAAAAGCAAGAGATTCCAAGAAAAAACATTTACTTCTGCTTCACAGACTATTCTAAAGCCTTTTTCTTTCCTGGGATCCAAGATCTCTTCAGATTTTGACTGTAGCCATGACATTAAAAGACATTTGCTTCTGGGGAGGAAAGCTATGTCACACTTGGACAAGCTAGTAAAATGTAAATATATTAATTTATCAACAAAGTTCTGCATAGTTAGAACTATGGTATTTCCAGTAGTAACATACAGATTTGAGAGCTGAACCATAAAGAAGTCCGAGCACCGTAGAATTGACACCTGTGAATTGTAGTGTTGGTGAAAACTACTTAGAGTCCCTTGGACTGCAAGAAGATCCAATGAATCAGTACTTCAGGTAATCAAGACAAACTGTTGACTAGAATGTATAATCATGAGGCTGAAGCTCAAATATTTTGGCCATATCATGACACAGCAGGATTCCCTGGACAAGACTCTGATGCTGGGAAAGATGGAAGGCACAAGAAGAAGGGGGTCACAGAGTCGGAGATGGATATATGAGGCAACTGAAGCAGTGAACATGAACTTAGGCAGTGACTGAGAGATGTACCTGGTGTGCTGTGGTCCATAGGGTCATGGACATCACAACCAGATTTGCAGAGCTGATTCTGTTTACCATTATCTCCTAGTGCCCTTGGTTGGTCTGTGAGACTCAGAGCTGCAGTTCTCGCAGTGCTGGGGTGATACAGAAGAGATATTATCTGCCCACATTCTCCACCAAATTTTAGAGGAAAACTCCCTTGTCACTGCATCTTCTTGCAGGCCTCACCCAAGGAAGGAGTCAAAACTTTTGCCATCAATCAAGTTAATTTTATTTCCAAGCTTGGAGAAAATAACATAGATCACAAGAAATATGTGAAGTGATCTGGTCTTATCACTTCACATATATAACTTTTATAACTTTTATATATAACTTTTCTACAGGGAGTGGGGAAATATTGTTAAAAGTTTGTCAAAAGAAACATAAGGAAAGAAAATTGACAATTGAAACATGAGAAATGAAACATGGAAACTAAAACTGTTACAAGTTTTGTGAGGCATCTGCCAAAAGTATCAAGGATATCAGTCATTAGATTATGAGCAAGGCAAGAAGTAATCACATATATAGTTGTGAGCATGCGGGTTGTTGCTAACGCTGCGGCCCTCGCGAAGCGAGGGCCGCAGTTGCTGGCAACGCTCCCCAGTGGCCCACATCACCCGAGGCGCCTGCACGGCACCCCCTGCCCCACTGATGCTCCCCAGCGGCCCACATCACCCCAGGCTGCAGGGAAGCTCAGACACCCAGCCAGCACTGACAGGACCCTGCCACTGATGCTCCCCAGCAGCCCACATCACCCCAGGCACCTGCACGGGAAGCTCAGACACCCAGCCAGCACTTCCAGGTATCAGTGCTGCAGGATGCAGCTCCAGGGAGGCAGGACAGTTGGGGGTACAAGGAGGAGCCTCCGATCCCGGCCTGTGCTGTCTGGCCTGCAGCTGGGTTCTTCCCCAGCTACTTCCTTGCGCTGGGCTCCGAGGACAGGCCGCAGGGGGCGGGGATCTGATAAATGAGCCACAGGCCTAAGGCTGCAGAGGGGGGAGAGGAATAAAATTACCCCCGTTGGGTGTACAAGGAGGAGCCTTTCCTGGAGATGGAGCCGCGGTGCTCAGATCTGGGCCTGTGCTGGTTGGGCCTGCGGCTGGCTTCTTCCCCAGGGCTCCCTCCTCGGCAGCTCCACGCAGCTGCTTCACATCTCTGCCTCAACAAGCAGACAGGACAGAGATGAGGATTGAGCCCACCGCTGCTCCCCACACAGACACTGTTTCATTTAGCAGATCTAGACAAGTTGTAAGAGCTATGCACATTAATGGTTTCTTCAATTACATTTCTGATAATCCTTTTTTTAATCAGATTCCGGTTGCAGTGGTGTAGTTACCACATATGACCCTGGTATGAGCTATGCATCATGCTTATTCTAGATATGACATTACCCCTTTTAGGTATCCCCTTTTTTCCCACAAGCCTCTTGCTCTCCTGGGATCCGCCCACACCCCACCCATGATAATAATGTGCAGTCTTGTACATTTCTGATTGTGCTCTGTGTATGAAATTATGTTATGTTATACTGTTCTCACCATGTCGGTGTGTTTTCAATGGTTGGGGTTATAGGACATCCACATACATCCCATTTGTGTCACAATCCTAGATCTGTAAACTAATGAGCCCTAGTTACTATGCAATAGATTAATACATGACATAACAATAATAATAATAATAAAAATAATAATAGTAATAATAGCTTTAGATATCATATAATAATATATATCATATATAATTATAATAATAAAGGGTTAATACACGTTCAAAGCCAAATTTGTGATACTGTGGACTATTAACATTCCCTTGAAGGCCTGATAACAATATGACAGGTGATAATGTAAATTGATTAATAGTAAAACTTGATGGGTGGTCAACACATGGGAATGGGTATACATCTTGGCACATGACCACCAGTAATGGTATGGGACTTTCCAGGATGGGCATAGCAGCAATTAGCCCTGAGGAAGGTGAGTTGAATGTTGATCCACGTGCCACTGCACAGCCTCCATGTGTTTTTTCAGCCCTTCCTGATAGGTTAGTGTAGATTAGTGTGGTGCATGTTCCCCTGGTCACCTTCAGGATTGCTAAGTGGTGGTGGTAAAGGGGCTTGTGTACCTGAATGAAGCTGTGAGATATACCATAAAGGGCCACTTTAGGCAGGCAGATCATAGAGAGGTCAGACAAATCACAGTCCACTAGAGAAGGAACTGGCAACCCACTCCAGTATATTTTGCATGTAAACCTTGTGGATACGCACAGACAGATACATTAGTAAGTGTTCTGCAGTGCATAGGGTCACAGAGAGTCAGACACAACTGAGGGACTGAACAACCATATGTCAAATGTTCCACTGGTACTTAATATATGCCACATGACAGTTTAATTTGGCCACTATTTGTTGTCCCAATGTAGATGTGATGAGTGAAATGTTTATAAGATGATCTTTCTATTTTAGTCTCCACATTAGAGACTCTGGGAGTGAGAAAGAGTTAATGTCAGCCATTTGTGTTGCAATTTAATGAGGAAGTGTGTCTGTAATAGCTTTCAGCTACCTATGAGCAAAATAACATTTTATTTTTTGGAATAATTGATGGTTGGGAGTTGTTGTGCAAGTAATTGCTTTCCCCATGTTTTCCAAACATCTTTTTATTAAATAGAGTTTGCGTCAGAACAGAAGTGGATTAATACATTTCAACCATTGGTGAGCAAATATATGCAATGTTCATAGTAGCCATACTTATTGCATCATATTTATCTAGTACATATAGGAATTCCATTATAATTTTTGTGCTTGGAATTGTACCACATTGCTTAACATCACCTAGATATCCTTTGGTGTTCTCCAAATTATTATTTTTTTTTTCCTTTTATATTGTCTTCTAACATTTTATTCTTTACACAAGTTAAAACAAAAATACAATCAATTATCAACTGGGGAGAGAGGAGGGGGGGGGGAGAAAGGGTAGGTGGGAAAATAGCACACTCACCGTCTCGAGTAACACTGGTCGCAAGTAGGCTCTGGGGCCCCATCCGTCGCCCCCGCGGCCCTCCGGCCCATCCCCACCTTGAGGCTGAGGTCTGAGCTAAACTGTGGCACTATGTGGGGAGTCCAGCCAGGGAGACCAGATATCCAGAAAGCTAGGATAGCTGTGTTGCATGTAATGTGTCAATTTTTCATTAATCATTATAAAGTTTATCCTGGTAATGACATCATTTAGATTTAGTGTAGGGGTTCTCCAGTGTCTGGCAATAGTATGCTTAGTGGCTAAAGTAAAATACTGTAAGAGTGCATTACACTTGGGGGATATGTTCTCTGCCTTCCCTCCTAACAGGCAAACCTCTATTGTGGGTGTTAGTGGGCTATGTATTAGTTGTGAAAATAGTTGGAACACGTTCCCCCAGAGAGCTTGTGCCTTTGTGCAGTGCCACCAAATGTGGCTAAAATCTCCTGTAGCTTGGCAGCCCCTAAAGCAAAGTCTATTTATCGTCGGGTTAATTTGGTGCATTCTGGATGGGGTGAGATAGGTTCTGTGGAGGACTTTGATTGAGACCTCTAGTAGGCTATGGGTAAGTGAGCCCTTGGTCAGATTTCGGCTAATCCTATAATAAGTTTCTATAGTCAGTTCCCTGCCTAGGTCTTGTTCCCAGTGTGCCATACAGGCGGGTTTCTGTTTTTGTTTGGTATTGTTAAAGCTGGAATACAAGAGACCCAGGGTGCCTCTAGAGTTGGGAATATTCTTACAAATTGTTGATAGCCAGCACTGTTTCGGTGGGTCCCAGTCTTTTGTCAGGGATTCTAACCAATGTCTGATTTTCCTATAATTCCATAGTTCCCCTGTTGGTATGTTAAAGTTAGTTACCAGTTGTTCGTGATTTACCACTCTATCGTCGTGATACCATGCCCCTATTCTGTTAAGGTCACTAGAGAGCCACCACCTTTTTGAGATTGAGCTCAAGGTCGTCTCAAAGTCTGGGAAAGATTTTATAGAAGTCATAGGGGTGATTGGTGGCGCTAGTTGGTGTTTGGTACAAGCCCAGGTCCACACTGATGCCGTGAGTTTGATCATCGGGTTGGTGAGGTACTTTTTGTTTTTGATTTTATGAATCCCCGGGTCCCAGATCAGCGTGTCCCAGGAGTGGGGTCTAAGTTCCCAGTTCTCCATAAAGACCCATATGGGTTGATGTGTCTTTGTGTGGGTTAGTGGCAGGAAGGCCAACTGGGCTGCTTTGTAGTAAAGCCTCAGGTTTGGGCAGGATAATCCCCCTTGGTTTTTGTGCTTATACATCATCTGCCTAGCAATCCGAGGGGCTTTATTGCTCCAAATAAATTTAAATATTATATTCTGCAATCTGTCTAGATCTTTGAGATCTAGCGGTAGGGGAAGGGTCCTGAAAAGGTGCAATATTTTGGGCAGAATATTCATCTTGATGGCCGTGATGCGGCCCGTCCATGATATGTTTAGCTTTGACCAGCTTTGTATATTCTTTGTTAATTTCTGAAGCAATGGGGGGTAGTTTGCTTTGTATATTCCCGCTACCCTCCTTGTAATATGAACCCCTAGATATTTGTTTGATGTTTTTGGCCAGGAAAAGTTATAAGTCCTTGGCAATTCTGTAAGATCTGTCAATGGTATTCCTACATCTAAGGCCTCGGTTTTCTCCAGGTTAATTTTTAGCCCCGATATCTCCCCAAAGTCACGTAATACCGTCAGCAAGGCCGGGATCGAGCTCTTGGGGTATGTCAAAGTGCATAGGAGGTCATCCACAAACAGGGAGCATTTGAGGTCTTGGAGGCCGATTCTCAGGCCCCTTATGTTTGCGGTGCATCTGATTTTTTGGGCCAAAGATTCCATGGCCAGCGCAAAGAGTAATGGAGACAGGGGGCACCCCTGTCTTGTTCCTCTCTGTCTGTCTATAGTCTCCCTGTTTGGCCCTGGTAGTTTTAGAGCCGCCTGGGGCAGATGATAATAAGAGCGTAGCAGATTTATGAAGCGTCCTTTGAAGCCAAATTTGGCCAGTGTCGCGTGTAAGTAGGGCCACTCTGCCGTGTCAAAGGCCTTTTCAATGTCAAGGGCCAAGACACAAAGCGGGATACCATCCCTTTGCGCTAGATGTAGTACATTTAAAGTTCGTCTAAGATTGTCTGCTGCTTGTCTGAATGGGATAAAGCCCGTCTGGTCTTTATGTACTAGTTCCGGTAGGAACTTGGAGATCCTGTCCGCCATTATCTTTGCTAGCATCTTAACATCGCCGTTTAGGAGGGATATTGGGCGGTAGTTTTTGGCCTCCAGGGGGTTCCTGCCCTCCTTAGGGAACACCACCAAGTCAGCCCTATTGAGTTCAGTTGGCATGGCTTCTCCATTCACAATGGAGTTGAAAAGCCTGCAAAGATAGGGGGCTAGAAGCCCAGCATATGTTTTATACTAGGAGTTTGGGAACCCATCTGGGCCCGGGGCTTTACCTAATTTGAGATTTTCAATAGCTCTGAGTACCTCCTCTATTGATATGTCAGAGTTAAGCATGCTTATGTCCTGTTACTGGCCTTGGGTAGATCTAAAGATGTCAGATAGGATTGGGTCGCATCTGGGCCTTGTAGGATAGTTGCAGCATAGATTTTTTGATAGAAAGCCGCAAAGGTCTGTTTAATTTCTGTTTGGCTTACTGAGGGATACCCATTTGCGGTGTTAAGCTTTAAAACTTTTTGCTGAAGTGATCTAGGGTTCAGTCTCCTAGCTAGAAGGGAGCTAGGTTTGTTCGCCTTCGTATAGTATAGGTGGGTGGTGCGCCTCAGTGCTTTGTCTGTCCGCATTGAGAGAGCATTTTCGAATTCCAGTCTACATCTATCTATTTGAGGTCTTGTTTGAGGAGAGGGGTTAGTCTTGTTATGTCTCTCTAGTCTTTGGAGTTCTTTTCTGATCTCTGTTTCCCTCTGCAGGCATTGCTTCTTAAAGGCCGAAGCAAGCTTAATATAGGTGCCACGTATATACGCCTTATGGGCAGTCCAGATCCAGCCCATCCCTACGTCTGTAGTGTCATTGATGTCAAAGTATAGTCGTAGGTCTTTCTCTACTTGGCTATTGAATGTGGGGTTGTGTAGTAAAATTTCATTTAGCCTCCAGATAAAAGGGCTTTTCTGGGTCTCGCCAAAGTCTATTGTCAGGGTCACCGCCGAATGATCCGACCATGGGCATACATTAATTTCGGGGATCAAAAATTGGTGCTCTTACTAGTATTGTATCGATTCGGGAATAAGATCCATGTACATGCGAGTAGTGAGTATATTCCCGTCTGGTTGGGTGATGCCCTCTCCAGGCGTCCACTAAGCCTATAGCGTTTAATAATCTCTTAATTTGTTGCATTTTATTTGTGTACCGACCACAGTCTAGGCCCCTAGATCGATCTAAGAGAGAATCTAATGTCAGATTGAGGTCTCCCCCTATTATCAGTTGTTCATGGGCGTTAGATTCAAGTACTCTCAGGATTTTTAAAAGAGTTTTGTGTGGAGATGTCGTCGGGGCATAATTAGATACTAGTGTCAGCTCTGAACCTAGAATTGTGCCGGATAGAATAATGTAGTGTCCCTCTTTGTCAATTATTTTAGAGGTGATCTGGAATGGAAAATTGCGGTGTATTAGTATTGATGTCCCCGCTTTTCTGGTGGGTTGCGTAGCTGAGTAATAGTTTGGGTATTCTTTATCCAAGAATGAGGGGATTTTGTGTTGGGCAAAATGTGTTTCCTGCAAGAACAGGACAGAAGGCTTTATATGCTTGTAATAAAGGAAAGCTTTTCTCCTTTTGTACTGTGAATTGAACCCTTTTACATTGTGTGTGGTAAAAGCGTATTCTACACTGGCCATCGGGTAAGTCTGAGTTTGTGTTGTTGAGAGCCTGTCAACTCACCCCATGTCCCGGATTGTGCAGGAGGGACCAGAGAGCCAGGGAGCACCAGAAGGAGCCTCCAGGCCCCGTTGCGGGCCAATGTCTTCTCATGCCGGATAGAGCGTGCTGGGGTGGGAGGGGAAGGGAAAAAAGAAAAATCGTAATACATATACACTTACTCCTACGCCAGTCAAAAATTCTGGCATCTGTCGGGGGTAGGACTATGGGAGGCAATCGTCCTATAATCCCCTGTTGGAGGGGTATATATAAGGAGCCCATTACATAAAAGTAGTTCCTTGTAGCCACTGAGGGGCAACTCATTTAGATCTAACTATAGAGTCTAATAGTCTGGTAAGAGATGAAGGGAAAGTGTCATGGTCTTATCTATAAAAGCTAGTTGGCCTTCTACACTCAGATTGTCTCTTGGATTATGATAAGGTTTTGGAAGGTTCTTTTTTTGTTTATGTCACCCTACGTTTCTGATTTGAATGGTAACGTGCCTCAAATTTTAGGTTTTCAGTGGGCCTCTATTTCCCCTAGTGTTGTCTTCTTTTGGTTTGGGTGGTTCCCTGCTAGTTCATTAATGGGGGCTTCAGTATGGTAGTAAAAAGAGCTCTTGTGAGGCCTGCCTTTATGTTATGTCCTCTGTAGGGGGGGTAATAGGTCTCTAATTTTCAAGTGGGTAGCCATCTTTCACTGTTTACTTCGTCTCTTGTTAAAAAAAAAATGGGCTTCACATCGACTCTTGCCTTAGTGTTTAAGTTTGGTGAGTGTCAGTGTTGTCTTCCTTTCAAGTCTAGTTATGGGAAGTTTTGTAGCTATATTCTCAGGCTAAGACATTTGTAAGGAACAGTAACAACCAGCAATGACTTTTGAACTGTGCTTAAAATGACAAAAGATAAATCTGATACAAATTAGCCTTAAATTCAACAACAAATCGTGAATGATTAAACCCTTTGTAAATTAGTCTGATTGGTATGGTACTTCAGGTAGCTCTAAGGGCGCCTTCAGGTATCTGCCCAGTTCTAGTAGTGGACTTGTGGCTCGTAGGCGTGACCCCGAATTTGGGGCAGAGCTATGATTACCTTTATTCTGTACTTTAGTCCACTGTTTGGTGGGCGCAGTAGTATTGTTTTGTCTGTGATCCCTCTCTGCGTTGTTCGGTGTATTAGGTGCAAGTCCGATAGTAGTGAAGTGAGAGCGGCATTCCTCCAGGGAGCGGGCTGAGTACATCTTGCCCTTATGTTGAAAAGATACCACAAATGGAAATCCCCATCTATATGGGATTTTATGTGTTTTCAGAATCTGTAGGGCTGGCTTCATTTCCCTGCGCCTGGTCAGTGTGATCGGAGAAAGATCTGCGAACAGCAGTATTGTTGCATTGTCTGGGCCCCTGATGTTTTGCTTTTTTCTGGCTGCCGCCAGGATCAGGTCCTTGGCTTGTTGTCTCAGGAATCTAATGATCACATCTTTTGGTACGTCTGGGTTTCTGGGTGCCCCTAGAGCTCTGTGGGCCCTCTCTATCTCCCATACTGACTCTGGTATTTCCGTAATAATGCCCTTGATGGTGTCTTTCAGGTAAGGCTTCAGGTCTTGTACTGCCTTCGGAATCCCTTAAATTAAATTATGGCGGCGCAACCTGTTTTCTAGGTCCTCAAATTTATCTTCGAGGGTTTCCACTCTGGAGTAGGTCTGCGAGTGTAGCGCTCTGTCCCTCTCCTGGGCTTCAGCAATCTGGTCTATCATTTCTTCCAGAAGGTGGGTTCTTTGACCCAGGTCATTTATGTCCTTTCTGATAGCATTCACAGTCTTTTCAGTATATGCCTGGAACATTCGTTCTATCAGGGCTATGGATCTCGGTGAGAGGTCCATGTTGCTTTGGGTTGCACCCAGGTCCTCCTGGTCCTCAGAGTTGTCTGAGTGCTCTGAGTTCGCTTCTTGGGCGGTTTCTGGGGTTTTAAAATGATCTGTGATCCTTCTGGTTGCAGTGCCTTTTTTGCATTTCCCCATGTTGAAGCCCAAGGATTAAAGTTACTATTGCGTGGGCAGTCTGTGGCTGATGGTCAGTAGCAGTTGCTGAGGGATCAAAGTGGTGGTGCAGATAAATGAATGGGTTTAATGCAAATCACATTTTAGTCATGGTCTTTGGTTGCTTGTGGTCTATCGTGCATGGCTTTTAGAGAGTTGACCCCTCATTTGTGACGCAGGGGGCGGTCAGGGATTTCTCGCCATTTCAAGGTTTACATATCGTGGTTCTGTTTGCAGTCTCTGTTTTTTTGTGTTGAGTGCCACCTGTGTTTTGTCTTGGGCAGGGTCCGTCCTTTAAAAAGTGATTGAGGGGCTTTTCTGTGCAGGGTAGATTGTAGAGTAAACCCTTCCTCTTTACTGATCTATGGGCCCTATTAAATTCCAGCCTCGTAAATAAGAGGCTTCTACTTAAGCCCTACGTACTGCAAAGTTTCTCTAACTTACAATGCTATTAAATTAGCCCTGCTGCGAGCAACGTATGAGCTACGCAGCAGGGCCGTACGTATCTACACTGCGTAAATGTACATGAGGAGTGACAGCCTGCGAGATGATATCGCAGGCTCCCACTCCTCATCAATTGCTGCGGGGGTCCTAAAAGGGACCTCCGCGGCAGTCCCCCACATAAGCCCTGCCGTGGGGGTACTCCGAATACCCCCCCCGGCACCTAAAATTAACCCCCCCTCAATGCGGGGGTCCCCGTCGGGACCCCCGAAGTGTCCTCACATGAACACCTTGCTGCAGGGGTCCATAGGAACCCCCGCAGCCCCCACACATTAACCCCTTGCAGCGGGGGTCCTCGATCGGCACCGATCAGGCCCCCCGCTGCATTTAAAACTTTTAAATTCCCCGCCGCGGCTCCTTAAAGGGGCCGCGGCACACTATTACCCAATCCCGGCCGCGGCACTTAAAATGAACCCCCCTCTATGCTGGGGGTCCCCATCGGGACCCCCGAAGTGTCCCCACATAAACCCATTGCAGGGGGGGTCCCCGATCTGCATAGATCAGGCCCCCCCGCTGCATTTAAAACTTTTAAATTCCCCGCCGTGGCTCCTTAAAGGGGCCGCGGCACACTATTACCCAATCCCGGCCGCGCCACTTAAAATTAACCCCCCTCTATGCTGGGGGTCCCCATCGGGACCCCCGAAGTGTCCCCACATAAACCCATTGCAGGGGGGGTCCCCGATCTGCATAGATCAGGCCCCCCCGCTGCATTTAAAACGTTTAAATTCCCCGCCGCGGCTCCTTAAAGGGGCCGCGGCACACTATTACCCAATCCCGGCCGCGGCACTTAAAATTAACCCCCCTCTATGCTGGGGGTCCCCATCGGGACCCCCGAAGTGTCCCCACATAAACCCCCTGCAGCGGGGGGCCCTGATCGGCACCGATCGTGACCCTGCTGCAATTCAATTTTAAATTTCCCGCCTCGCGGGTCCTCAAAGGACCGTAAAGGTCCTGAAAGGACAAAAAGCTAAAAATATTAACCCCAGGCAACTATAATTACCCCATTAACTCATGGTGGTCAATCCAGACCACCATAAGGCCTAAATTAACCCATTAACTCATCGTGGTCAATCCAGACCACCATAAGGCCTAAATTAACCCATTAACTCATGATGGTCAATCCAGACCACCATAAGGCCTAAATTAACCCATTAACTCATGATGGTCAATCCAGACCACCATAAGGCCTAAATTAACCCATTAACTCATGATGGTCAATCCAGACCACCATAAGGCCTAAATTAACCCATTAACTCATGATGGTCAATCCAGACCACCATAAGGCCTAAATTAACCCATTAACTCATGATGGTCAATACAGACCACCATAAGGCTCTATTTAACCCCATCAGTCCCATAAGGGTATATTATTACCATTATGGGCCTGTTACAACCCAACATTAACCACATAAGTGCCATGATGGTCCTCAAGGACCATCATGACACTAACTACAAACACTACACTATAACCCCCAATAAACCATTTAATCTAAACTAACCCCCCTCTACACTAATCTATTAACACTAACACTACCTACCTACACTACCTACCCCCTAATAAACCTCCCCAACACTCTAATTACAAAAAACAAAAAACCTACAGCACAGAAAACAAAAAACCTACAGTACAAAAAACAAAAAAACCTACAGTACAGAAAAAAAAAAAATTACAACCCCACCCCCCACTACAGAAAACAAAAAAATACATTACAACCCCACCCCCCACTACAGAAAATAAAAAAATTACACACCTGAAAAGGAAAGACAGATAAACACAATACAATACATACATATAATACATTACATACAATACATGACATTACATATAATATATTACATATAATATATTACATATAATACATGACATTACATATAATATATTAAATATAATATATTACATATAATATATTACATATAATATATTACATATAATACATTACATACATTACATACAATACATGACATTACATACATTACATATAATATATTACATATAATATATTACATATAATACATTACATACATTACATACAATACATGACATTACATACATTACATATAATATATTACATATAATATATTACATATAATACATTACATACATTACATACAATACATGACATTACATACATTATATATAATATATTACATATAATATATTACATATAGTCCTAATCAAATACCCCCTATCTATCTAACATACAATCTATTTAATTTAAAATAAATCCTAACTATATCAAATACATCCCCCTATCTATCTAATATACAAAAAATCCTAACTACATACACAGACCCTTATTCTAAAAAAAATAAAAATAATTACAGTCCTAACTACATACACAGACCCTAATTCTAAGCTAAAATCAATAAATTAAGACCACTTACCTTTAAGATGTTGCTTCAGATCACTAACCTATGGGTCAAACAAAAAATAAAAATTAGTACAAAACATTAACATCAAATAAATAAACATTCTATACATTCTAAATATTCAACTCACCTTTACAGCATGTCCCGTCACTGTTTAGCTCTTCGGGCGCGGCCCTGTTAAAAAAACAAACACAATACATGAATACATGAATACAATATATAAACAATAAATAAAATACACAAATAAACATCTAAATATACATTTAACTTACCTCCCCGCGATGTCCCCGGCCTTCTCTCCTTCAGCCCCGGCTGGGCCGCGGAACCATCCGCGCTCTAAAAAAAAAAAAGAAAAAAAACTAACGGAGGTCTGCACTGGCAGACCTCCCCGACGCTAATGAACCTCCCGGAGTCGTTTCCGGGAGGAAATTGGCATTGTCGGCTTGTGATTGGCTTAAAAAGCTGTCAGCCAATCAAAAGTCGTCAATGTAGGAGCCAATCAGGATGCGCAGATGTCTTCTACCAATCACTCCGTGGGGGTGTATCCCATAGTGATTGGCTGAAGGCATCTGAGCGTTGTGATTGGTTCCCAGAAAGATAGACAAGTGTTTTAGCCAATCAGGGTGGGATATTGGGGTGTATCCCATCCTGATTGGCTCACACATTGACGACTTTTCATTGGCTGAAATTGATAGACAGCTTTTTCAGCCAATCACAAGCCGCCAATGCCAATTTCCTCCCGGAAACGACTCCGGGAGGTTCATTAGCGTCGGGGAGGTCTGCCAGTGCAGACCTCCGTTAGTTTTTTTTCTTTTTTTTTTTTTAGAGCGCGGATGGTTCCGCGGCCCAGCCGGGGCTGAAGGAGAGAAGGCCGGGGACATCGCGGGGAGGTAAGTTAAATGTATATTTAGATGTTTATTTGTGTATTTTATTTATTGTTTATATATTGTATTCATGTATTCATGTATTGTGTTTTATTTTTTAACAGGGCCGCGCCGGAAGAGCTAAACAGTGACTGGACATGCTGTAAAGGTGAGTTGAATATTTAGAATGTATAGAATGTTTATTTATTTGATGTTAATGTTTTGTACTAATTTTTATTTTTTGTTTGACCCATAGGTTAGTGATCTGAAGCAACATCTTAAAGGTAAGTGGTCTTAATTTATTGATTTTAGCTTAGAATTAGGGTCTGTGTAGTTAGGACTGTAATTATTTTATTTTAGAATTAGGGTCTGTGTATGTAGTTAGGATTTTTTGTATATTAGATAGATAGGGGGATGTATTTGATATAGTTAGGATTTATTTTAAATTAAATAGATTGTATGTTAGATAGATAGGGGGTATTTGATTAGGACTATATGTAATATATTATATGTAATATATTATATATAATGTATGTAATGTCATGTATTGTATGTAATGTATGTAATGTATTATATGTAATATATTATATGTAATATATTATATTTAATATATTATATGTAATGTCATGTATTGTATGTAATGTATTATATGTAATATATTATATGTAATATATTATATGTAATGTCATGTATTGTATGTAATGTATGTAATGTATTATATGTATGTATTGTATTGTGTTTATCTGTCTTTCCTTTTCAGGTGTGTAATTTTTTTATTTTCTGTAGTGGGGGGTGGGGTTGTAATGTATTTTTTTGTTTTCTGTAGTGGGGGGTGGGGTTGTAATTGTTTTTTTTTTCTGTACTGTAGGTTTTTTTGTTTTTTGTACTGTAGGTTTTTTGTTTTCTGTACTGTAGGTTTTTTTTTTTTTGTAATTAGAGTGTTGGGGAGGTTTATTAGGGGGTAGGTAGTGTAGGTAGGTAGTGTAAGTGTTAATAGATTAGTGTAGAGGGGGATTAGTTTAGATTAAATGGTTTATTGGGGGTTATAGTGTAGTGTTTGTAGTTAGTGTCATGATGGTCCTTGAGGACCATCATGGCACTTATGTGGTTAATGTTGGGTTGTAACAGGCCCATAATGGTAATAATATACCCTTATGGGACTGATGGGGTTAAATAGAGCCTTATGGTGGTCTGTATTGACTATCATGAGTTAATGGGTTAATTTAGGCCTTATGGTTGTCTGGATTGACCATCATGAGTTAATGGGTTAATTTAGGCCTTATGGTGGTCTGGATTGACCACCATGAGTTAATGGGTTAATTTAGGCCTTATGGTGGTCTGGATTGACCATCATGAGTTAATGGGTTAATTTAGGCCTTATGGTGGTCTGGATTGACCATCATGAGTTAATGGGTTAATTTAGGCCTTATGGTGGTCTGGATTGACTACCATGAGTTAACGGGTTAATTTAGGCCTTATGGTGGTCTGGATTGACCATCATGAGTTAATGGGTTAATTTAGGCCTTATGGTGGTCCGGATTGACCACCATGAGTTAATGGGTTAATTTAGGCCTTATGGTGGTCTGGATTGACCATCATGAGTTAATGGGTTAATTTAGGCCTTATGGTGGTCTGGATTGACCATCATGAGTTAATGGGGTAATTATAGTTGCCTGGGGTTAATATTTTTAGTGCGAGTCCTTTCAGGACCTTTACGGTCCTTTGAGGACCCGCGAGGCGGGAAATTTAAAATTGAATTGCAGCAGGGTCACGATCGGTGCCGATCGGGGCCCCCCGCTGCAGGGGGTTTATGTGGGGACACTTCGGGGGTCCCGATGGGGACCCCCAGCATAGAGGTGGGTTAATTTTAAGTGCCGCGGCCGGGATTGGGTAATAGTGTGCCGCGGTCCCTTTAAGGAGCCGCGGCGGGGAATTTAAAAGTTTTAAATGCAGCGGGGGGCCTGATCTATGCAGATCGGGGCCCCCCCCTGCAATGGGTTTATGTGGGGACACTTCGGGGGTCCCGATGGGGACCCCCAGCATAGAGGGGGGTTAATTTTAAGTGCCGCGGCTGGGTTGGGTAATAGTGTGCCGCGGTCGCTTTAAGGAGCCGCGGCGGGGAATTTAAAAGTTTTAAATGCAGCGGGGTGCCTGATCTATGCAGATCGGGGACCCCCGCTGCAAGGGGTTAATGTGGGGGTGCTGCAGGGGTCCTGATAGAGACCCCTGCAGCATGGGGATGTGTATAGGGTGCAGGGGGGAGCCTCACACTGCTGTCTCGGGCTGTTCCGAGGCAGCACATAGAGGCTTTCGGATCCCTTGCGTGGACTTTTTGTCCACGTAGGGATTCTTACGATATGCGAGACTCGTGCATAGATTTAAGGCTACGTAGCTCTCTCGGAGCCTATTCTCGGCCATTTTCTCGCAGTCATATCGTAAGGCAGGCTGCGAGAGATTCGGTTCTCGCAAACAGCAGGAAAACTGCCTTTTGCGAGCACCGAGAGAACTACGAGGGAGAATTTAATAGGGCCCTATGTTTCCACTTTTACCTTTGTGTAATACCCCTGCTTGACAGTTGGAGTGCTTTGGGGAATAGTGTTGAATCGTTTCTGTCCACTAGGTGTCAGTGAGCCTCCATTCTCTGTCTGCCAGTTGCATAGAGTCAGTGTTACATATGCCAGTTTCTCACATATGGGGCCCTGATTCGCAGGGCTGCCAGAATAAAGGTAAGAAGGATGCAATCCAGCCTTATCTGTTGGTGTGTAAGTTGAATAGTGAGTCTTTATAATTCCAGTTTTCTCAAAGGTTTAAGTACCCTAAGTTCAGTGTGGGTTTTCCTTGTTTGTACTTGTTTGTTAAGGATAGCAGGCTAGTTAGATGAGGGGTGTATTATAAACAGTGTTGTGCTTGTTTTATACTTGTGGAGGAGATGGGGTTAGGGCTGACATGTATCCCTTCTTCTGCGTGCACAGTCCTGTCCTATGCCCCTAAAATGGCCGCCTCAGAGCTCTTTTTTGCAGGAGTGACACTCCAACAGCAAGGGCCTCTCTGACCCCCCTAATGCAGGTAAAGATATAGCCACCCTCTATCTTCCTGCTTCTTTCCTCCAGCCCCACCAGTACTCACTTTACAGTTGGGTCTCCAGGCATAGGGTCACAGGGTTAATGGGTAAAGCTCCTGAGGTGATCCTGTGCACCCACAGGGGCCTGGGCCTCCACCTCAGACCTTGCCTCATGCAAATCCAAGATGGCCGCCACCCGATCTTGGGGTCTCTGTAGCTTCCACTGCCTCCTGTGTTGCTCTGACCAGGCCCTTCTGCAGTGTTGCAGTTTCTGGCAAAGGGTGCCTGTAGCAGGCGCAGGGCCTCTGAAGCTCTCACCTCCCGGTAAGTCCCTGCAGGAAGGCAGTCCTCTAGTGAGCTGGCTGGGTGCAGGTTTCTCTGCAGCTGTGCCTCCAGGGGTATCTTTTGAGGGTCCCACGGGGGAAATGGGTCCCCCCTCCTCTTTCCCCAGTTGTTTTCAAGGTATGCAGTTTAGTTATGATAACTAGGGCAATTTATAAGCCCACTTTTAGTGCTTTAAGCAGGAGCTCACACTAAACACGTCTAGCTCCAGCATACAGAACACTTTCCCCATGTTTTAAAGTGCATTGGTGTCGTTATATTGTGATTTTCAGTGTTACAAACTGGTCTGTAAACCCTTTGCGGGTCAATTGAATGAGTCTCAATGAGTTTTACAGACTTAAGTATGCTCACTGCACTTCCTGTTAGTTTCAATGAAGTTTCATGAGCTTTTACGTAATGTTTTTTTAGACAAAAAAATGTTTGTAATGCTTAAAATATGCACTTTTAAATGCTTGAAAAACCAAACAGTTGTGTTCCATGTTTCTTTAATATACAATATGCATAATTTGGAGAATGCAGTATATATACATAAGAATAAACATCATAAATAAATAAATATGAAACTAAACAGCATACATACTGTAGTTAGAGGAAGATAACACATCCTCCTTCCCACATCCTCCTTCCCCATATCAGATTATTTCTCCCCAAAACTCTCCTTCACCCTCACACCATAACATGACATACAGTGCATGTGCAGTCATATGATTAGATGACATATTAAACTCTACATCTTCTAATACGTATGGAGCATCTTTTTGTCCTGCTGCTCTATCTGTTACAAATTATCTCTAGAATTGGTACTTCCAGTTTTCACAGAGTGCCTTTCAGCCTTGGGAGATGACCAATTAGAATCCTGCACTTCTACAAGTGCAGACCACTTTACGGCAGAGAAGATATATTAGTGGTGTGCTTAGGCCTAGGGACGGATATATCAATTCGTACCAAATTTAGAGAAACAGCCATCTGTGGGTGCAAGGTTATTTCTATTGCTAGAGGATTATCTGACAAAACATAGTACTGCTTCTTTCCCTGTCACTGACAGAACCCTTCCAACAGGTCCTTTTCACTTGCTATTCACTTGTAGATGGACCAAGGCTTAATTACCAGCATGACATACTATGTTAATAGTGAGAAGGCACATATGAAAATGTTTTATAAAAGAGATTAGTATATCCGTCTGGCCCTGGGGTGCTATAGGGTTTAAGATGTTTAATCGCTTGAAGGACCTCCTGTTGTGTAATTGGCTTATTTAATTCCACCTGGTCAGCTGATGTTAATTCAGGAAGTTGTATCCCATCCAAAAATATTTGAATCTCTTCTAGCCTAGGTTTACTGAAGGAACCTGTTTCCAAATTGTATAATTCCTGGTAATATCTTGTAAAGGCTTGACCAATTTCTTGTGGGGACGACATATGTCTTCCTTGCTCTATAATAACAGGAATTCTCTTTTTTTCTTTTCTCTTTTTTGCTTGTGAGGCTAGTAATTTACTGTTTTTATTATTTTGGTGATGGTATGTCTGTTGGTAGCGCCATATTTCTCTTTCTGATCTTAATTGGTTGATCTTATTTATGCTATTCCGAGTTGATTTAATCTCTGCCATTGTTTGGGGTTGGGGATCTACAATATATTTAGATTCCAGTTTGTTTAATTCTATGTATAGCACTTTTAGTGGAGTTCCTCTCTGTCTAATCATTTGGGCTTTGAGTTTAATCATCAGCCCTCTTGTGAACGCTTTTTGCGTGTTCCAAATCGTGCAGTGAGACGAAACAGTATTTATGTTAGTATCTAAAAATTCCTCTATTTCTTTAATTAAATATTCTTTGTTTTTTTCCATTTTTAATATAGTGTCGTCTAGTTTCCATTGTGGTTTGTCTAGTTTTAGGTTATTAATTCCTACTACTAACGTGATGTACGCGTGATCCGAAGTGATAATATTGCTTATTTCCGTGAGTAGAACCTTATTCATAATTTGGAGGTTAACTAATGTTAGATCTATTCGTGAATATGAATCGTGTGGATGTGAGTAAAAGGAGAACTCCTTTTGATTTGGGTGCTGGACTCGCCAAGCATCAAACAGATTGTTTTTACTGATCCAGTCCGTAAATATCTGCGCTTCTTTGCTAACTTTAGCTAAATTTTTAAGTACCGTTTTTTTTGACATATCTAAGTTTATATTTGAGATTAAGTTAAAATCACCTGCCAGCACAAGCGGCCCTTGAGCAAATTTCCTGATTAAATTACCAATTCGTTTTAGGAATTTTCCTTGGTTTTCATTCGGGGCATAGATGTTTATTAATGTGATTTTTTGTTTGTTAATATGTCCATTCCATAAAATATATCGTCCCTCAGGGTCTATTATTAAAATTGTTTCTTCTGTTTCTAGGTTATTGGAAAAAAAAATTGAGACTCCTCTCTTTTTATTTTCACCTGTTGCGTGGAGGCTAACCTCAAAGTTGCCACTCGCAAAACTTGGAATTTTGGTTTTCCCCCAGTGAGTCTCTTGAAAAAATAACAAGTCTGCTTTCTCTTCCCTACAATATCTAAGGACCGTTTTCCTTTTACTAGGAGAGTTTAAACCATTTACATTCCAACTAAGAATTTTTAATGACATTGAGATTGGAGAGGCGGCTCATATACCCCTTTAACTGGGTTAACTATCCTTATAATAAATTTCTTGGGAAAAAATACAAAATCTTCCTTACTTCCATTCATACAAGCAGACATACAGTTAGAACATTTGAGGCTGAACTCCAGCTCTTCCCGCCTTCTGTTCCGCAGGGATTCAGCCGTTGTACAGAAATGGTGTGCGGATTAATTCGGGGACAGCGATAAAATAGTTAAAGTTCCATTGAGTTATGCATGCTTTTTTCAATCTCTATTTCCTGGAAAACCTTGCTTATTGACATTACCTTATCTGTACTTCCCCCTTCACCTGAACCTTTTCTAAAGTGCCCATTTATTTTACTCGAGTTCCTTTAAACACCTTAAACATAGTTAGCTCCCAATATATCTTGCCCCTCTGCCTATCCCCCTCTCTTCCCCCTCCTCCCCTAGATGCTCTTCTTAATTTTAATCTGCATCTACGTCCCTCTCTTTCAAGCTCTGATTCTTTTTCAGTTAACTCCTTTTTTATCCAGCTACTATGAGCTTTGGGATCAATTGTTAGACCTTCACCTCCTCCTCCTTTTAAGATGGAGGGCATAGACAAAGAGAGGAGAGAGAGCAAAAACAAGGAGCAAGAAGAGAGACGGGGCAGAGACTAGTCGGAGTCTTATCTGAAAAACTCGTTAGCTCATCAAAGTCATTTTCTCCTCTGCCAATCTGGTCTAGAGATTTGTAGGTCTATCGTACGTTCTTTAGCGTCCAGGACTTTGCCTGTTACAGTGCTCAAGAGTTCTTCCCCTTCTGTAAGAGTTTTAATCCTGTGCCAAGATGATCCATTTAGTACCAGTAAGCCTACTGGAAAGGTCCATTTGTATACCATGTTGTTTTCCCTTAAGGATTGTGTAATAGAGGAGAACTCCTTTCTTTTGGTAATTGTACCTTTTGACAGGTCTGCAAAAATTTGAATTTTGTCGTGTGGCGGTTCAAACGACTTTTTTAGGTAACTTGCTTTGGTTATTGCTTCTTTAGTGGGTAAATGATGAATTCTCACTATTACGTCTCTGGAGCTTTTGTTCTGTAAATGGCTTGGAAGGGGGATCCGATTAACTGAGTCCAATCTTTGGTCCAGGTGTGAGAAATTTGGAGTAATTTTAGAGAACAAATCCACAATGTATGTTGGAAGATCTTCTTTTTTTATTGCTTCCGGGATTCCTCTTATCCGGAGGTTATTTTTCCGAGCTTTATCTTCCATCATATTCATCTGCTCATTTAATATATTGATTTGAGACGCCATTTTGGATGATTGTTCTAGTAACATGTTATGATCAATGATCAGTTTATCAAATTTATCCTCCAAGTCAGCAGATCTTTTATTTACTTCATTTTTTGCTTTGGCATTTTCCATTATTTGATTTTTAATATCCGCCAAAAATTCAGCTTGAAAGTTCTTCAAGATCTCTTCCATTTTGTTTGTGGTGAGGAAATTATCCTCTTGGTTTTCCAGTTCTCTGCTCGGGGCCATTGTAGGAGGGTGAGGAGATTTTTGTTCCGGCGCTTCTTTTGGGGTGTGTTTTGGGAGGACAGTTGTAGAGTTTTTGGGCGTAAAAAAGGGAGATGGTTCTAGGGTCGGGCTTTTCCGTACTTTTGATTTGTTCTTAGACGCCATTTTGTTTTATCGACTTCTGTTCTCCCCCTATGGGGTGTTGTATTCAAGGTTTTATCTCTCTTTGCCCTTTCTTATTCGCCTTCTTCTTTTTTTTTTTTTTTTTTTTCCTTATTTAGACATCCACCCGAACCTGGCAGCTTCCTCCCTGATTTATATTGTCAATTATTTAGTAGTGCAGGGATACTGTTGCAACCACACTTCTCTGAGTCATTCAGGGATTCTAATTTATAAAGTTTAAAAGGTTTGTCCACTAGTGCTATATCAGAAGAAATTGAATACTGCCGTTTCCTATGTTGTAGTGGCATCAGGCGACCACCGGAACAATTTGTTGGATACCTAGATCCTTGGGATCATCCTATTTAGTGGTCCTTGCCTTTATACTTAATGATTTTACATCCATATGCTATTTTCAAGGTAGTTGTCTGTAGGTCGGTTTTGTGCGATAAATGTACAACTCCAGTACCTAGTTTAGGTCATAAATTTGTAATAAGTTCCTTTTATTACTGCAACCTTTTCATGTTCTGTTATTTGCCATGTGTGATGTGATCTTATAGGTAGGGGTTTGTTGGCCTCAGGGTTTGCGCTTTGAGTGGTTTTACTTATCCTTACCGGTGACAAGTGTATACAGTGAGTCCAAAATTCACTGACCAGTCAGTGCTGAGAGAAAAACATTTATAGCAGTCTTTCTTCCTTTATAAATTTTGTGACTGAGTGTAAAGTAGGTGATGAGATAAGGTAAGAGAATTTCTTCCCTTATTCCTTACCTTCTTATCCAGCTGCACTGCATAAGCTTGTGGTGTCCAGCTCCAGCGTTGTTGTGCTGCCCCCTCAGTCCATTTCGTTTCTTGGTCTGAGCACCATTGCCCTTAGGCTGCTTCTTCCAGGAGGGTTATGCTCTGGTTCAGTTATGTACTCTCCGTCGTTCAGGGCTTATGACTGCCCCTTTGGTCTGGGTTGACAGGGTTATCTTTCTGTTCCCTCCGTCGGCGGCACAGCTCTTGTGCTTTTTGCTTCTGTTCTTGTGGGTTCTTTTTTACATGTCCCCGCGCTTCTCCTGGGCTAACCCGCTACCTCCAGCTACTGCTCGATCCTCATGGCGCGAAACGCGGTCTCCTTCCGCTTCGTGCCGCACTACGCGGCTAGGCTACCATTTCCGGTCACTCCCCCATCAAGCTCGATCTGCCGAAAAAAATTCTGACTCCCCTATTAACAGAAGCGTTTAATGAAATCAAAACGACCGGAAGTATCCCAACAGAGATGACAAAGGTAGCACTGATTATGATCCCTAAGTCCAAGTTGAATACACAACTCTGTGCTAATTACAGACCCATTTCATTGCTAAATGCAGATATAAAATTATATGCGAAAATTCTCAGCCTTAGAATTCAAAGTTATATAGGAAAACTAATTTCAATAGAACAAATGGGATTTGTAACTGGTAGACAGGGCACAGAAAATATCAGAAAACTTATGAATTTGAGTGAAATTGCAAGACTAAAAAGTACTCCCACCCTATTCTTGTCTTTAGACGCAGAGAAAGCGTTCGACAGAGTAGGGTGGGATTACATGAGAATGGTGTTGCTCCAGTTTGGCTTTGGGGAATTCGGGACCAAGGCAATAGGAGCCTTGTATAGATCCCCCACTGCAGAAGTAAGTGGTATTGGCTTTAGAGCAAACCCTTTTAAAATTACTAACGGCACTAGACAGGGTTGTCCCCTCTCCCCTACACTGTTTGCATTAATGATTGAACCATTGGCAGAAGCTATTAGGTCATCTCCATTGATTCAGGGCATTCGAGTGGGAGAGAAGGAATATAAAATCAGTTTATACGCAGACGATGTGATCTTGTCACTTACTAGTCCGGAAGACTCCCTTAGTCATTTAACAAGGCTAATAGACAAATATAGTAAAGTGTCTTATTACAAATTAAATTATAAGAAATCAGAAACACTCTGTTTTAATGTCTCTACCAATCTGTTCTCTAAATTAAAGGCTAATTACCCGTTTGATTGGAACTCAAACTCAATTAAGCACCTAGGTATTGTTATACTGGGAAATTTACAGAAAACAGTGGATAGGAACTACAAAGATCTTTTTTATAAATTTCGAGATATTATAGACAACTGGCGGAAGGACAGATTTTCCTTTTCTGGGAAAATAGCGGTAGTTAAAATGATGCTACTCCCCAGATTAAATTATATACTTATGTGTATTCCTTTTAAGATCCCGAGAGGCTGGCTGAAGAAATTACAACGGACAATCGATGTGTTCATCCACCAATCCAGATATATAAGACTTAAAAAAATCGACCATGGGAAGAAACTTCTTAAAAGGAGGAATTTCCTATCCTTTACTACAACCATACCAGGAAGCTAATTGCGTAGTTCACGCTTTAAAATGGTTAGAAACATCACATAAATTTCCCTGGATAGAAATAGAAAAAGCTTTAAATCCTAATTTCTGCTTATCAGCCTTGGTTTTCGGGGAAAAGCTATCTAACAAACATCTAGTCTTAGGATCTTTTGTCATGAAAGAAATACTAAAAAACTGGAGACAAATTAACAGGAAACATAAATTAATCCCCAAGGGTACTCTCATTACCCCGCTGAATTCTTTAATACATTTAAATATGTCAAGTATCACTAAAGACTGGAAGAGTAAAGGATTACTATCTGTAGGAGACACCGTTATTAATGGGGAAATTGCCTCTTTTGAGCAAATCCAGAAACAGTTTAAATTCTCAGGAGAAGGTTGGTTAGCATACGAAGCTTACAGAGTTTCTTGTGGGATAACTAATGCAGATCTACAAAATAAGAAAGAGTTAAATTCCATGGAAAAAATTATCCATAAATCAGAGAAAAAACACTTAATATCTAAATGTTTTAACATTATAAGATCAGCTGGAGAACACTCCAAAACTCAAGGCATGAAACAATGGGAACTGATGTTAAACCTAGAAATAACTGAAACAGACTGGGGCACAGCGTTAAAAGTGACTAATAGGTTTATTAAACAAACAACATACAGAGAAACCTTTTTTAAAATAATTAATAATTGGTATTTCACACCGATAAAGGTAGCACAAATTTCCCACTCTCCAGCTGATAGATTGTGCTGGAGAGAATGTGGTAGTCCTGCCAATTTGTTGCACCTTTTATGGGACTGTCCTAAAATTAAACCCTTCTGGGATGGATGCTACGAACTTTTGAATAAGACGGCTGGGAAACTCCTCCCTTTTAAGGGAGAATGCAGTATTTTACATATTTTTCCAGATGATGTACCCATTGAGAGGAAAGCAATGGCGGTTACCATTTTATCAATTGCAAAGAATATACTAATCCAAAATTGGAAGGATAAAACTCCTCCCCTCGGTGCTGACATCATCTGGAGAACAAAATATATCAGAGAATTAGAAGCAAACTATGCACTCAAAGAGTATACTAGGATAGACCCAGTAAAATGGAAATTATGGGATAAGTTACAAGGCACTTCAATTCAAATTTAACTCAATCTTCTAGATGTGAATGGAAGGTGGTAGTGGATGAATGATTTTGTCGTTTTAATTGAGCACTGTATAATCGATGAAACAGATTTGTTAAGATTGTACATTTTTGTTTATGTATTTGTTTTATTGTAAAACGAATAAATATAAAAAAAAAAAAAAAAAAAAAAAAAAAGAGAAGGCACATATGAATCAGGGATGTAATTTTAACCAGAAAGGTGTGCACTTTTCCTTTATTCAATCTTTTTGGTAATTATCAGCCACCTTACCCTGATGTGTTGAGCATCCAATCACAATCCTTTCACCTGCCACAGACGAACCCAGTAAAAGTTGGAGTAGGGAAGTCCTAACATTTTGCGTGTCTCTGTTGAAATGGTTATCTTTGTCTCTCTAGATTTGTGTGTGTGTGTCTGTATCAGTCACTCTATCAACTGCTTATGTCACTTGAATTGTGTATTTCAGATTTTGTTTCTGTATATATGGCTGTGTATATCTACTCTCTCTGTCTTTATGTATCTGCACTTACTCATTTTCTATATATATTTATCTCTGTGATCGTGCTTATAATTGTTTGTCTCTATATACAGTAGATGTATATATTACAGTGTATTTATTATATTACTCTTTATTTATAAAAACTCCAGTATTTTCATAAAGCTATTTACAAAAGTAGAATAAATTAGAGAGGGTGTGTCTGTCTCTGTCACTCTGTCACTATGCCTATGCATCAGTGTGCTGCTTCGTGCAGATCCCTGCTGTCCTGCTTTATATTGAGCAAGATCATACTCCATGGTTATGGCTAATGTGCTATGGATTTTCATAAACTCTAATGTTTAAAATGACCATTGTATATACATTAGTATATAATACTTATTTAACAATAATTATTAATCTGCTTTTTGATATATATATATATATATATATATATATATATACACACATATTAAAAAGCAAATATAAAAAATTACATATATATACTTCTACAGCACCACCAGCAATGCAGGAGCAGCCACAAGAGGAGCAGGAGTTCATTACTGATGAGAAAGGGTGGAATTCATTTGGACAATGAAAGAGATTCCTCCCACCCCCCCCCCCCTCCTCCCACAGATCAATGCTCTTCCCTGATGCTGAGATTGGGGAGAGCCTATTTATGAGGACCAAGTCACTGTTTCTTTCCTCCCCATCCTCGGACGGGTTCCTGTACCAGAACCTGAACCACCAGCTTCCTGCTCGGCAGCATGCTTCATCCCACACCTACCCTCTCCCACATAAGTTGAACTTGACCTCCAGGAGCAGCAGACATGGAGCCTCGTTCAATTTGAGATCCGAGCTCGCAAGTTGAGATCGCATGCAAATTTGCTATTCAATTGGCGTCTTTTTGTGAGTTCGGATCGGGTTCCGATTTTCGGTCCTTCGAAAATGGCAACTCGGAGCCTACACCACTCGGAAGCCTTTAAAGTGTCACTTTCACAGGGCTAAAATCGCAAAATCCCTATTCAATTGCTCGATTACCCCAAGTTCGCAAACATATCCCAGCTCGCAAATCGCAAATGTAGGATGAAGTCCTACAAGTGCTCAGGAGGACCCGCAAGGGCTTTAGAAGTCTTACATATGCTCCCCCGAATGTCCCCACTGCACCTAACCCCCCCTTACTCCTACATGAGACACCCATGATGTGGGGGTCCTGATCAAGACCCCCGCAGGGTCCCCACATTAACCGCATGCTGGGAGTCCCCATCTGGGAATTCAAAATTCAAATTTCCCCCTGTTAAAGATCCTTAAAGGACCTGCACTACAATAATAATTAACCCTATCACTCATGGGGCTCTATACAGAGTCCCATGAGATTCAAATTAACCCCATTATTAATGGTAGCCTCTAATTAACCCCATCACTCATGGGGCTCTATAAAGAGGTCCGTGAGCTAGAAATTAACCCTGTCACACATGGGGCTCTATACAGAGCTCCATGAGCCCCTAACTAACCCCCTCAGTCCCATAAGGGTCTATATAGACCCTTATGTGACATTACTTAACCCTATAAGTCCCATAAGGGTCTATAAGACTATTATGGTACACTAATTAACTCCTCATAAGTCCCATAAGAGTCTATACAGACCATTATGGGGCGATACTTAACCCCATTAGTCCAATAGGAGTCTATATAGACCCCTATAGGACACTATTAACCCCTAGAATAACACTATAGGTGCCATGAGGGTCCTCATGACACAAAGTCTAAACACTACATCATCATCCCCCCTTCTACCCTATCAACCCCCCTCTACCCTATCTACCTCCTCTATGCTATTAACTCCCTCTACACTACGTACCCCTAGAATAAAACTATAAGTGCCACGAGGGTCTCCAGGACTCTCATGAGACAAAGTATAAACACTACACTCTCTACCCTGTTAACCCCCCTACCCTGTTAACTCCTACACTACCAACCTAACACCCTAATAAAATCCCTATTACCCCACTAATTACCAAAAATAAAAAAAACTAGAATTACAGAAAATAAAAAAAACACTTAATTACAGAAAAAAACACCTAATTACACAAAATAAAAAATAGACACTACTGAAAATATTAAAATAACATTACAAAAAAACTAAAAAAACCTACATAACAGGAAAATAAAAAAACATACATTACTGAAAAATAAATAACCTACATTACAGGAATAAACTACATTAAAGGAAACTAAGTAACCTACATTACTGAAAAATAAAAAACCTACATTACTGAAAAATTAAAAAACCTACAGTACAGAAAAAAAACATACATGACATGCAATAAAACACATAAATACATGCAGTAACACCCCTAACTACCTACAATTAACCCCCTAACTACCTAGAATAATATCCTAACTACATAGTTACATAGTTACATAGTTATATAGTAATTAAGGTTGAAAAAATACTTTCAGTCCATCAAGTTCAACCTTTTACGATCTCCTCTGATCTGCAATATAAGGATTAGTTATTAATTAATTAGTTGTTAATTGTTAATTATTAATCATCTATTTTTTTATTTTATTATTATTAATTAATTAATCCAGAGGAAGGCAAACAGAAAAAAAAACCCAAGTGAAACTTAGCCAATCATCTCAAAGGGAAAAAACAATTAATTCCTTCCTGACCCCAGATACTGGCGATCGGATTTCTCCCTGGATCAATACACTCTCTCTAATTATCCAGGATAACCCTGAATTCCCTTCTTAATTAGAAATAAATCCAGTCCCCTTTTAAAGTTATCTATCGAATTCGCTGTCACCACCTCCTCTGGTAGAGAATTCCACAGATTAACCACCCTTACTGTGAAGAACCATTTTCTTTCTTTGAGGTGGAATCTTTTTACTTCTAATCTCAAGGGGTGTCCTTTTGTCAGTTGAAAACCTCTTGGCACAAAAAGCTCCCTTGACAATTCTTTATAATGACCCTGGATGTATTTATATAATGTAATCATATCTCTTAAACACCTTTTTTCTAGGGAAAATAAGCTTAATTTGTTTAGTCTTTCTTCATAACTTAGCTCCTCCATTCCCCTAATTAGTTTTGTTGCCCTCCTCTGTACCTTTTCCAGCTCTAAAATGTACTTTTTATGAAGTGATGCCTAAAATTGTATCACATTGTAATGTTCCTATATCTTCCTTCCTCGCCTTCTTCCCCTACAGTTAAACCCCTAACTACTTACAATAATACCCCTAACTACATACAATTAAACCCCTAACTACCTACAATTATACCAACAAACTACATACAACCCCTAACTACCTACAAAACATCCCTAACTACAAACGATTAACCCCCTAACAACATACAATAATACCCCTAACTACATACATTAATCCCTTATCTACATACATTAATACCCCTATCTACATACATTAATACCCCTAACTACACATATTAATACCCATAACTACATACAGTAAAACCCCTAACTACGTACAATTAAACCCCTAAATACATACAATAAAAATCCCTCAATCTGACCTACAACCCCCCTCACTAAACCTACAATAGGGTAAATAGGCCAATGAACCTTGCTAAAATTCCCCTCCAGTGACTATGGCTTTCTGGCCTTCGTCCCTAGCATAAGGGCCCTTCCTTCATGGCGTAGGTCCGGCACGCCTACAAGAAAAAGAAACATTTAAAGTAATAAAACAAATAAACCCAACATATAAAACAAGACATTCTAAATATTACACTTATTTTTTTTCACAATGCCCCCATCCTTCTTCTAGTCTTCTCCTGCAGGGCCCATGGAATAAAACCTGTTGCGCTAAAATAAAACAATAAATGTACCGGTAATTTGTCAATTTTGTGTAATTAGGTGGGTTTTTTATTTTCTGTAATTCTAGTTTTTTTTGGGGGGGGTAATTAGTGGGTTAATAGGGATTTTATTAGGGTGTTAGGTGGGTAGTGTAGGAGTTAACAGGGTAGGGGGTTAACAGGGTAGAGTTGGGCTGATGGGGTAGAGGGGGGGTTAATAGTGTAGTGTTTAAACTTTGTGTCATGTAGGTCCTGGAGGACCCTCATGGCATTTGGGGCTCTGTTTAGAGTGATAGAGTTCATTTTTATTGTAGAGTGGTTCCTTTAAGGACCTTTAAGGTGAAAGCGGGAAATTTTAATTTTAAATGATTGGGACCCTCGCTGCAAGGGATAATGTAGGAACCCTGCGGGTTAATGTTAGGTGCTGTGGGGGTACTTATAGTTTCCCCACAGCCAGGATTGTGCATTGGTGCCCTTTAAGGACCCTCTGCGGGATGTTTAAAATGTTTAAATGCAGCAGGGGTCCTCTGCTGCAAGGGTTAATGTGGGGACACTCCTGAATGTTAGTTGCCACGGGGGTACTTCCAGTACCCCCACGGCATGGGGGTAACAATTTGTTTTTAAGGACCTACGATGGGGTCTTTCAATTTCCCGATCGGGACCCCAGCATCATTGGGGGCTAATGTGGGAACACTGCCGGGGTCCCAATCAGAACCTCTGCATCATTGAGCAGAAATGTGGGGACATTGCGGGGGACACAATCTGGACCCCCGCATCATGGCCACTCGCAAGCCCAGCTCTGCTTACTTCGGAAACCTGGGTTTCCAATTTCGGATCTCAGGCAGCGAGTCTCGGCCTTGGCTATTTGAATAGCCTCGGAAATGGAAGGGAACCGCAGCTCGCAACTCACTCGCTGACATGCAGCCGCAGGCGAGTGAGTTGCAAGCTTGCAATTGAATGAGGCTAATGGACAGGTATATCCTGGAGTTGGAGAGCCTGCTCCATTTTTTCAGACGGATCCAACTCGACAACTGGAGGCACCTTTACCAGCTAGATTATAAACTACCATGGAACAGTGTGTGTACAAATTTGCAGTGTCTGCTTACCTGCCTTATATGGTATGTAAATGCCAATCCATGTGCAGAGCATTATTTCCCTGAAAAAGAGGAAAGAAAAATGTTGTATTGTACTAATTATCCATATTTGTTTTCACTGTTTGCATTTTGATTTGGGCAAATATTTTTAGTGAAACTAAAGGCTGTTTTAGTTTCTACAAACATTTTCCCATTAGTTCTTACCTACAACAATAATATTTGCAGGCTTTTCCACTCTGTGTTAGTGTTTACTTCAGAGTGTATAAAATTAATGTGTATGACCAGTCACAGCCATAAACTTATTCATTCACATTAGCTTCTAAATGTCATAATATGTGACATTTATTTACTGAGTGAAATGCATTACTTATTACTTATTACTTATTGAGTGAAGTTGTATAATGGTCTGCAGCAAAATGCACGTGTTAAATCTGCATGACGTTGTTTATTACGCCAATTCGGCATCAAATCTGCATTTTGCTTTGCTCTGAAGTTTATAAATAAATGTATGCATTGGTGTGAAGCAATGATCATAAGCCTTAAAGGAAAACTGAAGTCTCAAAGCTGCTGTCATGCATTTAAATGAAGAGGCTTTAACATTACAATAGTTGGTGTTTGCATGGTGTGATTACTGCAATGATTAACAGCCAAGTTCAACCTAAATCTTAGAGAAGAATAAGTTATGAAATTTGTCTAGATTTGTCTCCATGTTTGTGGAGAGAGGTAGCTGCCATTTAAAAATGTCTTTTTGTCATTGACAAATAAAACAAAGCTGAATGTGTCAGAAGTTCAAGAGTCAGCTCAAGAAACAATCAGAGCTGAGTTCTAAGTTTTTGCTTACATTCATGTCCTGTATGCTTCAGAAGCTCAAATTGCCTAATATACTGAAGACTTGCAGCAATAAAAGGCTAGTGCTAAATCTTAAAAAAAAAAACATTAATTTGAACGTCCATGTTTCACAGCTGTGCCCTAATGCCACCTCCAAGGGTAGGGGCTTCACACTACCAGTGTCTCATGCTCTTTTGCTGCAAGCCTTGATTTGCTGTTTGTCTGGACATCATGAGATACTGATAGTATGAAGCCTTTCCCCGGTGTGTAAGTTCATAAGGTCAGAGCTATGAAATATTGCACCCTACATGAGAGAGAACAGTAAGTCAGAATGTAAATTTTATATCACAGTGACATTGAAAAAGATCAAATGAATTAAGTCAACGGGTTAAAACATTTATATAAAACAAAAACATTTGTCTAAAGAGACCCTTTAATCCAGTAACATGATGAAGTATGAGAGTTAGCCCTGTTGTGTATCCCCATTCTTATTGCACTTGTTCCCATGCTATACTATTGTGTGATACAATGTATTTATTGCTTCTGCTCTCCTGACTGTAATTATATTTTTGAGTAAAAAAATAAATGAATGTCATGGTTAATATGTTATGGTAACAAATAGTTCTGGTTTATTAATTTGGTAACTTGAGTCTTGAGTCATCCTTTTTCCATTTGTGTTTGTCAACTCGCCTGTTACCATTAAAATGTTATTTATTCCTCACCCCTAGGCTAATTTAGACTCACATGAGAGTTGTCCTGCCACAAGAACGACATAAGTAAAAGCAAAAAACTACATATATCTCCAGTTGGATTGCTGCAAATGCATTTATTTGTTTTCTTTTAGGGGGGGTTGTAAGTTAACTTCTAATGAAGTTTGGGAGTGTTTTTGCAGACTAATGTACATAACAAATTCACAAAAAAATCCAGTCTTAAAGGGACAGTAATTGCACCAGTTTTTGCTCAGTACCAAAAGGTAGAAATTGACAGGCATTTAGAGGATGACCGGCATGCACCATCACCCTAATCAGGAAATAAATTGTCTCTGCATACCTAGGCAGTTTGTTTTCCTTGCTCATAAACACTTACTTTAATCACTGTAACATCATAATGCCACTTATTTACAGCTTTATTACAAAGTTGAGTATCAGTGGGAGATACACAGTGAAGGATCTTTTCATAGAGAACTAACAATCGTTCTTAAACCTCGTTCGCCACTCAAAGATTATTAAGCTATTTCACAAATCAACCCCCAGTAAGATAATACATTAATGTAATATTTCTCAGTCTGTGTCTATTAATCAAAGACAAAAAAAACACATCCATTATGACAGCCACAGATCAAGTCTGAAGTGGCTGTGCCTTTCACCAGATATTTTGCAGTTGTAAAAATAAGTATATCTATCAGGAGAAGGCTTTCTCAGACACAGCAAGAATGTTGTTTATGAAGAAGCCATACACAATGTAAAATATTTGAAATGTGGCATTTTAAACAGCATATTGCTAACCTTATTGTAAAATCCATGCATTGACATTAACCATATGAAACTTTTTTTTTTTAGGTTAAAAGTAACCATCCATTTATATATAATATTCTACAGAATAAAACAGGAAATTAACAAATAATGTTCTGAATAAGAATTATACTAACTTATCAATGTTTGGAGAAGGATCAATTGATCTCTCGAATCAAATACAGTTATTTTGTAACCAAAGCTATTGCGGGGATAATGTCAGACTCCAAGAAATAAATTATTAATTTTTTGCAATATGTACTGCAGTGAAATATAAAGTGTTACAAATATCAGGAATTTATAGACAAAATAGAGACATTAGAAATGTTAGGTGTATAGCCAGAGGAATGTTTATTGCACCTCAAATAGGAAATAAATGAATTATCCGAAGGGGAATGATACATTTGTGATAATCCATAAATGAATGTCATTAAATAGGAAGCTTGAAGGATTACATTGCTTTTAGTAGATGCAGGCAATTTGGACTATCAAATAAAATAATTATTGGTTACTGGAGCCCGTAATGTAGCCTGTAAACTATTTTGCTATTCAATTGGCGTCTTTTAGTTACCCGCAAAAGATTTGCAGGTTACAGGCTGAAAATCCCTGCAGTTCTCAAAACCGTAACTCCGAGCCAGCTAAGCCTTTGATCTATCAAGCCTGTAAACGTTAAAAATCGCTATTCAATTGCTATAATTCCTCAAGCCCGCAATTGTTTTCACACCTGTAAATGGCAAATGTAGAAGAAAATCGTACGAGTACTAGATAGGACTCGCAAGGGGGTTAAACACCTGCAGCCTTCTTAAATTGTGATTCGGCCAATTGAATAGGGCTCTATTTAAGCACACAGCATATTTCTTTTACAGAAGTTTTTAGTTAGTGAACTTCTATCCAAAATCAAGGTCTTCACTAACTAAAAACTTCTGTAAATAAAATATGCTGTGTGCTTAAATAGAGCCCTATTTAATTTACCGAATCGCAATTTAATAAGGCTGCTGATCGTAGCACTGTAAAACCAAATTAAATCAATACTGCATTTTAAAAGACAAGGAAATCGATAAAATACATTAGAATGAATTGCACAACAGTCTCAAGCTAGCAAATCTGCAATAAACAATATTTATTTATTTTACGTTTCATTTCTCGGTAATCAAGGAGTTAATACATATCAGGCCACCAACATGGACTAGAACATTTTCTTCATTTATTTTTATTATTTTGTACATTGCTGGATTGCGAGTCTGATCGCATATCGGACTTCTAAAAGCGAATTGATTGACGTTTAACCTCCATGTTTTACTGACGTCTCGTTTACTATTAGCTGTTTCTAAATCGGTTGTCACGCTCTGATATGCTACTTACGGGTGCACGGTTTATGGTTTAGGTTTTCAGTCAGGTAGCTGTGGGTTTGAGCAATTGAATCTCTCTGTAAATGTTGCAAATTTTGGCCAGTATGAAGGCAACTGCGGGTTTGCAATTGAATAGGGGACAAGGTGTCTGCTACTGTGGTACCTGTAACAGCAAATTAAAACTAGCATCAAGCACATTACAATTGGTAACAATGTTAAAAAAAATAGGTCAGATTAAGAAGCACTACTAGCAAATGCTAATGTGGCATATCTAAGATGGATCTTGACGAGTCACCAGAGTCAGGCAGGCTGTGGGTGAGTGAGATTGATTGGGGGACCAGAATCAAGCAGGCTGTGGGTGGGGTTTTTTTGGAGGACCAGATTCAGGCAAGCTGTGGGTGAGTGGGGTTGGTTGACCAGTGTCAAGCAGGCTGTGGGGGTGGTTGGAGTACCGGAGTCAGACAGGCTGTGGGTGAGTGGGGTTGGTTGGGGAACCAGTGTCCTGCAGGCTGTGGGGGTGGTTGGAGGACCAGAGTCAGACAGGCTGTGGGTGAGTGGGGTTGGTTGGGGGACCAGAATCAGACAGGCTGTGGGTGAGTGGCGTGGTGGAGTCGGGCCATGACCAGGGGAATGGTAGAGAGGGGAAGAGATAATCCAAACGTTCTCAGATTACCTGTAAACACTATGCAGTTTCCCTGCAACGCAGACTGATGTAGAGGGTAACTTATTAAAGGACACGACAAGCAACATTCTTATATCATTCATTTAGAGGGTTGTGTTTCACAAGTAGTTTTTTGCTTGCAAAAATATTAAGTATTTTTTTTTACTTTTTAAACTACCTTTGAAACTATCAGCAAGGGCCCCCTGTACACAGAACATGCAGTGGTATATAGATCTCACTGACAGACAAGTATGACTCATGCAGCTATATTCCTGCTTATTGAGTGAATCAGCCAGTTCCGCAATTGTACATTCAAAGTTATATTCTAGAACTACATATAATACAAACACACTATTTCTCAAAACAACATTTCAAGAACTCCTTAAGGTGTTATATTCATGGCAAGGTGGATCATATCACTAGGAACCGTTATCTGGCACATACAAATTCAGAAACACAGCAATACACTACATAAAATATAAGGGATTACATCAATATTTATTAACGATTTACTGCCTCTCTCCATGTAGTTTTTTTTTGTTATTGTACATGTTTTCTTATAGGTTTTTATTAGTACTTATATATAGCTAATGTTAAATAAATAATTGTATTTGTGCTTTTTGCTCAATATCTGATGTGCTGAAAAAGGTTTGCATTTTAATTTCAGCTTCAGCATCTAAATTGCAAAAATAGATCTATAAATACATTTTGACAGTTGAAAAAAATGAAGGAAAATAATTTTATACTCAATTTAATGAATGCAACACATAATTATATCATAATTCCAGGTGGTTTATTTGTATTCTGTTTTCAAATGTGCCAAATACCTCTCTGTAATCAAGAGGTCTATGTTAATCAAATGGAAATACTTCTAAACTATTAGTATTGAGGTCAGTGCTGTAAAACATCTCAGGTATATTCAACAAACAAACTTGGAACTCTGTGCCCTTTCTTCTTAAACTTCAGGTCATTATTACCTTAATCACATATCTCAGTTGAATCTTCCAAATGCTTAAATAAGCTATCAGCTACAACCTGTCTTTAATTTTGCTTAAATAATGGTGTTGGTTTCAGCAAAATAAAAGAATCCCTTTATTTTTTATTGCATCTTTACCTCAGAAGAGCATGTTTAAATCCTTAACCAGCTAAACTAAACCTACATTGGTTTAGCCAGTCATTAGCCAAGCATAGTTAACATGTATAGTTTATAGGACTTACTCATATTTTCACCGGCCAATTGAATAGGGCTTTATATAAGCACAGAGCATATTTTTTTTTTACAAAAGGTTTTAGTCAGTGAACCAAGGTCTTCACTGACTAAAAACTTCTGTAAAAAAATATGCTGTGTGCTAATACAGAGCCCTATTCAATTGGCCGAAACGAAATGTAATAAGGCTGTATGTATGGTGATCCTACGAGTCATAGGAACGTGTTTGCTAAGCGGGGTCAAGAACAGGGTCCCAGAATGCTACTTTGCTTTCAACCCTGATCTAGTCGGATTTGCAGATGGAAGTCAAATTTGTGGAGTTACTAGATGAGGCATCCCTGGAGGGGATTTGGCCATCAAGTTGGGAGGAGCCCTGTCAGCCAGGCAGGTGTGAAGATAACAAACCAGAGACCAGGGGCTTGGTGGAATTGAACTGTGGTCCAGGTGGGGCCAAGCAAGATTTGATATGGTTGGGACGGATGAGCATGGTACTATACATTAGAAGTACATACCAGAAGCAATGGAATGTGGGACTCAGTCTGTAATATCAGGTTAAGTGGATGGCCTGGGGGAAGCCAGCATACTGCCAGGTTCTTGAAGGAACCAAAGATGGACAATGAACCACTGGGTTGTGGCCCTGCCAGTTGGCTCCTTATCAAATGTACTGCATTATTGGGCTCACAAGGAGCATGTTTTTCCTACTAAACAGGTAAGGAGGGGCACTGGCCCTGGTCATCGGGAGGTGGGTTGGCAATGAACTCCGGAGACCTTTTAATGTTGAAGGCCCATTAGTCGAGCCACGACCAGGGGAAGGCTATGACCTGGTAGAGAGGGAGATATTGCCCACATTTATTCCCATGGAACCTAGTAATTCCCCAGGTTCAGCAGGCCAGATGATTTTACTAGCCTGGTTGGAGAGGGTTGCCCTGGAAAAAGACTGTACTAAGATGTCACTAGCCTGGAGGTACTCATTTCTGTGGAGTACAAGTGGGGATCCCACAGAACACTCTTTCTCTGTTGCTCCAAAGGAAAATGTTTTTATTCCTACAGCACTGGGAAGGAGGGGGTACTGACTCTGATTATTGCGTGGGGGTGTGGCTGGACACTGAGCCTCTGAGGCTGTCCTCAGTGCTGCTGACCACTGCAGAATTAGTAGAGCTGGGGAATGCCACAAGCCCACTCTGTAAACCCAGAATTCCATCACAACCAGGGGAAGCATTTTGGTTTGGTAGGGTTTTCCTGGGGATGGGGTTTTCCAAGTTCCTGTTAGCATGAATGTATAGCTTTCCATTGGCTACCAGTAAAGACTCCTTAGGACACTGTTTCAGTGTGGTCCCCAATGACATTGCATTGGTTCTTAACCCACTGGGAATGAGGGACATTTGCCCTAGCCAAGGGGAGGCATTTTGGCACTTGAGCCACTGAGGCTACCACCAGGATTTTTCCTATCTAGAATTTGGAAGGTTGGGCCAAGCAACAAGTGGAAGCAATTCCAGATCTGGGAAAGGGATATTGTTGTTGACAATTTTGCCCTTGGGACCTGGTACTGCTCTGGATTCAGCAGGCCAGGAGGTCTCACTGACCTTGAAGGAAAGGATCTTTCCATTTTTTTTTGATAGACCTGCTAGCCTGGAGGAGTCAATGTTCTGGGATTGCAACTAGAGGTCTACAGGACAATTTGGAGACTGTGCGAACTGTTGGTTACCCTCAACCTCAACAAAAAGACAAGTAAGTGTAGCTAGAGAGTCATCCAACAGGATCACTCTATAGGCTACACTGGTAAGAAGGAGTGAGAAGTTGTTATGCCCAGGGGACCACTGGGCTACAGAACTGTTAAAATGTTACGGGCCATGGGCTGGCAATAGTTAATTCTGTGTGATGCTTTGTTTGACTCTACATAAACATGGTGTATGTTTTATCCTAGAGGGAAGTATTTTTATTATTTTATTGAGCTGAAAACTTGCTGGTATCCTGATTCCCTTCTGGGACCTACTTTAAAGGGACCATCACCTGTTCCTGTGTTCCTGGATTATGATGACTTCTGTTCTTAAACTGGAGAAGCAAGCTGGGTGCTGTAAGCTGAAAGCAGGAAGTTTTTGGGGTTTACCTTGTCCCCTCACCCCTGGATCATGACACCATGTACAAACAAAGTGCATATTTATTTTTATTACCCTTTTAGTACCCTTCCACATACAAATCATGAAGCCCATGCCACATATTAATGAGCAAAACATTAGGGGGAATTAGAGAGGATGTGCAATGAATCAGCTCTACTAAGGTCTCAAACCTGCAATTGTTGGCAATAGGTCAAAAATGAAGTGCTACACGAATCACCTTAGCAAAATAAATACCATGCCTGTGCATAGTCATTTGCACTACATATTAAAATATCTATCTTACGTTAACACACTATACTAGCCAGCTAAAACCTATAATCTCAAGTATCCTCTGGGACACTCCCTCAACACCCAGAAAAGGTTTTCAAGCCCAAACTCCTTTGCTGTGGGGGCATCTAAGTATAACCATGGGGGCCCTTATTAATTCCAATGGCACCTAATATTAACCAGTTACCATGGGGGTCCCTACAAACCCCCATGGTAATCTAATATATAACCAGTGTTAAAAGCCTAACCAATCAAAATGAATTGACTGAAATCAATGGATATACTTAGATACCCTATAGGGTATATCAGCATTGTGGGTAGTAAAAAGCTATTTAAGTGTTTAGTCAAATCGGAGGAGTTGGATCTTCACGATACATGCCCATAACACACCCATAATACACCTGAACACTACAACTCGTGATCAGCTGCAAAGAGTTAGGTAAAATACAAGAGAAGTGGCTTTAGCAAATCGCATGGTGAGCTGAGCAGCTGCATCACAGGTTAACATGGACTATCGTGGACCTACCCTATCCTTTAGTAAATTCCCTAGTTGATACATTGACCAGAGCTGAAACAAGGGCTTGTACAATATATAGGCAATTTTTAATGCTCAGCTTGGGATGATTGTTTCTGTTTATCAAATGTGATAGATAATATAGGGTCTAGTATAATATTTGTAAACAGTCCCCTTGATCAATGTTGAGAGTTTTCATTGCTTCTTTCAAATAGAAGTAAATATATATTTTACAACCTTGGCATTCAGTGTTTTTTCTATTTAATGATTCAATTGGTGCTCAATAAACCACAACAGAAAATTTCCAATGTAATATCATTTTGCTCTCTCAAGAATTTCTTTAAATTGCATTATATTTTTTCAGTTTTCCAGATCATCAAACCTTGAAAGTTAAATGCTATTCTCTGCGCAAAGCTGTCTCATCTGTGCCACAAAGGAATCCACAGATCTCTCCATATACATTTCAATTTCACTAATTATAGTTCCTATTCTGTCAGACATTGGCATTAGTGTTGTCTTTATTCGATAACCAAGCTTTTCTTTAATGAATGTCATAATTGTTACAGACGTGAAGTACCCTAAATTACTTATGGATTTGTGCTCTGGGTCTCCATGTATTTTTACATAACATCCAAATATCATGAGAGAAGAGTCATAAAAGAAACTAACTTTTCAGTCCAATAGTTTACTTTTTCTAACATGATATATTCTTGGCCATTTCATTAAGAGCAAAGATTAGCAAGTGGAAATGTCCTTCTAAAAATAATTTAGAAAATATGTTTTCCTTTTTAAAATTAATGATGAATTAATGGAGTTATAATCAATAGAAGGGGATTTCAGTGTACTGCCTCTGTCCGGAATGAGCTTTGTTTTGTGCACTTGTAATAAATATTAGAAAATTGTGTAGAATAATTAAATTAGTTCAGTTAGTTCAACCACCTAACTGATTGTGTTATCTGTTCAAGAGATACTTCTATTGCTTAAACACATACAAATAGATACAAAAGATATAGTTAAAAAGGTTGGATGAAGTCTGTTACCTTGACTTTCTATATATTTCGTATTTCGTATTAATCTTATACTCCCTTCTAACACATAGCATGTTGATTTAGTGGTAAATGTACTGTATCCACATATTATGTTTAAATTACCTAGCTATCTTTCTATAATGAACGAGCGATAGGTAGATAGATAGATAGATAGATAGATAGATAGATAGATAGATAGATAGATTTATTAATTAATAAAAATAAATTAATTAATAAAAAAAATAATTAAATTAATTAAACAAAAAAATGGAACCACTACACCAACATGCTGCATCTTGGAAGGGGTATAAAATGTGTCACATTTCCAGAACCCAACCTTATTATCTATGAAGATACTTGTTGGTGGGCTTAATGGGCTATACAAATAAATACCTAAAAATTTCAATATCTAAATCAGTTCTTGATTAATTTTAAAAATGTAAACATTTCCACATGATTTTCCATCATTTACCTGAGGGTGCAGAGCACATCGTATGACTTCAGAAGAGAGAGAGTGATGTAATGGAAACCTGGAACTGTATAAAGGAAATTAAAGTTCAAGTGTGAAGTATTTTCCAGAAGAAGAGGAATGTAAGTTTTAATGTATGTAGAAGATTTAGGACTAATGTGCCAAAGTGCTACTTTACAGAAAGGGTAGCAGATAAGTAAAACATCCTTCCAGTGAGTTTGTGAGTTTTCAATCTTGTAAGATGCTTTGGGGAAAGCACTATGTGTGTTTGGTTTTAGGCTCAAAGTCAGGGCAGACCATTATTTTGTAATTTGTGAAAATAGTTTTTGCCTTGAATGTAACCCATGTATAGCTCTATAAGAGAAAGTTGAAATAGATCTGTGCCAGTGATTATCATATATAATTCATAATCCTGCCATAGTGCACGCTTTTCTACACATTTATCAATAGATTGGTAACTATTCAATGTAGTTTATGGAAACTGATGCAACCAATGTGCATGTGTGGTATGAGCACTGCTCCGTAAATACAAATTCCATAACCATTAACTCTATAAAAATCCACTGCTGTCTTTAAAATGTATATAGTTGCTATTCCCATTAGATTTAATGTAATTGTTTGTGTATATTTGTCTCAATTACTTATTTCAATGATCAACTTTTTCTTAGGAGAGCAACACATTTTTATTGCTATTGTCTTAAAAATAAATATTGCTTTAGCCAAGTTTATTTCCAATGTTAATATTAAAAAGACAACATTTAGAGTAGGACTGAAATAACAAAATGAGTGTTCTGGCATATCTATATATATATACATGCGCAATGGATGCATAGATTAATATTGAATATTAAAATGATATTCCATGTTAGTGTTAAACATATAGACTTTGACACAGAAATATTGTTTAAATTCAAAGCTATGATTAAAATCTATCACTCCAGATTACTAAAAAAAAGTTTATATTTTACTGAAGTTTATTGCTTAGACAATAGAACAATATTTTAAACTATTTCTTATCTTTTATACCTATGATTAATTACTTTAATATTAGCATTTTTCAATAAGCAAGTTATATTAGGTTTTTGTGCCATTTTTACATTTTGTTCATTTTGTATTGGGCTAGTATTAGGATTTTGCCATATTCTTGTTTTATTCTAAAGCAGATTCAGGTGCAACTATATTCAACACTGCATGCATGTATCAGGAATGCAGACCTAGGGATATGTGGTTTAAACAGAAACCAAACAAAAATTCACCTTGGGTTGAAGCTTGTTGGGTTTATAGATATTCCATATGTTTCACTAAGGTGAATTGTAGCCAAGTTGGAACTCTCCACAGCAAGATTACTTTTTAATTTGTCTAAGCATGTCTATACTTGTCTAGCTGGGAACTAATTAAAACAACAGAATCTTGCAATTGGTTCCGGGCCATGGAAGTAATCCACCTTTGTAACTCTGAGTTGGCCCTTCAATCTTGATTGTAGCTGTGTGAATTATTGTAAAGTGCACAAAGCTCTCTAACCTTGCATCTCCATCTCCTTATAAGTCTACTTTTGAAATCTAGTTATCCCCAGTCAGTCCTAAACTGACCAGTGTCCCAACTTTAAATAAGCTATATGATTCATTCTACCTGTCCAACATGCCTAATAATTTAGTAGCTTTTTCTGAGGCTGATATATTAGCCACATATAGTGAAATATAAAGAAAATGTTGTAAAAGTTAATAATTCTTAGATCATGCACAGAGGCAATTGAATTATGCCATTCGCTTTCTTTATCAGATAATATATTGAGTCTGCTTTTTCTTCTGTGCAGGTGAAGGCTTGGTTAGCATTTTGAGCCTGGCCTGCATTTAGGGTTGGGTACACACTGATAATCTTCAGGATATTATCATCTACATTGGCACAAACGAGCTAAAACTTGACAGACTATACCCTAAGTAGGTGCCATATCACAACTCAGGCAAGATAGCAGGTGCTCATTCTCAGGCGTGCACCTCTGATATTTATTTGTTTGCATGTAAATAGCTCTTGTGTCTCCATAACAGTAGTAACCCACATATGGACCCCTTGCTTGATGTGCCTAGGGAGATCAGTTGTACCACAATGATGAAAATCAGGAGACTGAAATATATGTATAAACATCTCCTGCTTCTACCATTTAGAGGAGACCTGCCTGGCATTTATGTTCTGGCATGCACTGAGGGGTGGACATAATCTAAATTTTTTTATGATATTTCTTCTCTGTAACATCACAAGCAATCTTCAACTCGAGTCTGCACATTGAGTGGACACTATCCCATACAGGGCACCTTAAGTTCCAATTGTGCATCTATTATGTTGCTTTGTTTATCAACAAAATGTAACTTAAATAAAAATGGTTGTAAACTTGTAAATTACAATTTTACTGTAGGTTACCAGATGCAGACACAATGTTGTATTTGTATTGCACTGAAACAATATTTTAAAATGTAAGTATATTTGTAATTTTAAAATATTTCTTCATTCTCTAAATGTTGTAAAATGGAACAAAATACCATGACAAATGGATTATTAAGAGAATATTAAACAAGCTTTAAAGTTATTTTGGGATTAACATATATTTGCAATGATGACTTTGTTTTATTTTGGCACATTTTCTATACCAAGTTACAAATATATCTACAATAATGCTCTTACTTTTCATAGCAGGATCATTTTTTAATGTTTTTGATTTATAATGCCTTTAAGAAAAGTTACAGTGCACTAAATCATCAATGACAGCAAGTTTTGTTTGGAACTTTGTGGTATTCTTTGCAGCTTGTGACAAGAATGAATTATTTTGGGCATATGTATTTCTCACATTACACATTTTATATTGTAAATAATAATACAGTAGATGTATATTTCAGAGGTAAGTAAATATCATAGATAACAAATTAATATCAAATTAATTCAGCTGTCTGCTGCTATGTAAGCTTCAAAAATACAGACCAAATCCCAGACCTCCAAGTGACTCCCTTGGAATCCTGCATCCAATGGCTAGCAACACAAAATGGCCAACAGGCATCAAAAACCATTCCAAGGTCCTCCAAATGGCTCCATATGTAAAACACTCTTCAGGATCCTCTCAAGTGAACCACCAAGTTTGCCACAGATAGAATTGGTACATTTCTCTTGGAACCACTTGTAATGCAAAATGTAAGTCCAAGGTTCTAAGTAACACAGTAAGTGAAAAATACATAAAGAATATATATAGTATATAGTATTACAGTTTAAGCCTACCCATTCCTACCCATTCCAGCAATACAGTGCCTCTGTACAATAAGGCAAAGCCTTTGGAGATCTCTTTTCCATGTATCTTGTAGTATTGATGTTTTATATATTTCAATAGAGAGACTTGTACTTGTACCCTATAATTTTAACTTCTGGAACAATAAAATTTAGACTACGATTAATAGCTTTAAGTAACTTTTTAATACAACCATACTTTTAAACTTTTAATTATTTAATTACAGTCTTACCCTGGAGCCCTGTGCATGGCTAGAAAGTTAACCCTGTGTCATAACAGTATGCAACACTTTATATGTATGATAATATTTAGAATATTATGACAGCAAAAAGTTATGAATTTATTTAAAAGGTATTTTCAGAAGAAAAAAAAAACATTCTGAAAAAGGTGCAAAAATTGATTTCAAAACAAGACATTGCAAGACCATAACCAAATTAGAATGTATCAGCTAAAATTAAGGATAACCAGAAATGCCTTCATTGTGATTCATTTTTCGCTGTCTTTTTATGTAGAGCACAAGCGAATGATCATTCATCACTCAATTTTATTGACAAATGTCACAGCGTAATGTCACAAATTATCAATGCTCAGAGTTTAAATAAAATGTAGAATAATGGGAGGATAAATTATTCATGTAAGAGAATTTTGTAAAGAGAATGATATTTGATATATATGATATAGCACAAATGAATTTCCTGTTTCTAGGGAGTCATGAGTTTTCGGCATGAGTTAGTATCATAAACTTAGACCAATTTGCTGTATTGTGTAATAAAACAATCTGGTCCAAATAGTAGTATGTGTTGGAAAGTGGGGAAGCACTGGCCCACTCTTCTCTCCAAATGCTCCACCTTAGGGTCCCTTAACACACTCTTTTGGTGATTGCTGTATCGTTTATATGCTAAATACATTTCCCTGGGGTGATGTAAACATTCTCTTGTCTACAGGCTGTTGCCTGAAGGTTAAACCCTTTGTCTATTTTTTCCAGCTTTAAATCAACATATGTAGTCCATGCAACTACACAGTCTGCAGTCCAAAGCTGGCAGCTTTAGGCCCCACAGAAACCCGGCAAGCTTTAGTCACACCTTGCACTCACTGCTTAGCTCCTTCAGCCCCCCTGGAGAAAAGCCATTACAACCTTGCAAAAATACGACCTTACATCCCGAAACCCGCGCACATGAAAACATTAAAAACACAAAAAAAAAACACATAAGAAACACATAAAAAGCTTACCCACAGCAAGGGGCCTCGGAAACTAAACTTCAACCTCAATTTAAGTCGAAATACAAGAGTTTAGACAACGAAAATCACCTAAGTGAGAGAAAAAATTACCGCCGAAAAAAAACAAAAAAGAGGCTAAGGATGCAAAATTACTACATTTACTCGCAAAACGAACACTCCAGACCAGTTCACGCGGCACGTAATACACACTATGCGGCACGTACTACACTGAAATTCCCCACCATTTTACATGAAACTCACAACTATTAGCCGCAAAATGGCGTCTGGAACGCAAATGTAAGGCTGGAACGCAAATAGCTCATGCGTATTGCGTTCTAACGGTTTCAACCACCTCAAAGTTTATAAATACTGCGCACTTTCCAGAAAATTCTACATTTCTCAAATTGCAACAGAGAGGTAAGCTATAATACATTTAATTTATTAAGAAAGACCCCCCCAAAAAAATACAAAAAAAAACACATTTCAAAGATTGACAACAAAGACTTTATTCATGTATAGTGACATTTGAAATACACACATATGTGCATGGGCCCTACAACAAGCTCATCTTAACTCAAACAAATCAAACAAATATATTCAAGTGTCATTGACTCCCAGGAAATAATATACATTAAAAAAACATTGACACACATACATATGTAACCTGCAGCTCAATCTTTGCCTTTTTTGCACAATTCAAAAAGACTCTGCATCAACAGCGTCCCTCAAGAATTTGCAGCATGGACTGTGAAAGGGGGTCACTTTTAAACAAGACAAAGAAAGAAGAGGTAAGATACAAAAATACATTACATGCAGAAAAAGACCATGCTTTTCCAACCCCCCCCCCCCCATAAAAAAAACAATACAATTAACCATTTGCCTTTCTCCTTCAAACCAGACACTACTTGAAGACTGGCGTATCAACATTGGCAGTAGGGGACCCTCTGTCATTCATACAGCAAAAAGACTTCAATCAAGGTATAGTATAACAAGTAAAAACAAAACAAAAAATCCCCTCTTTCCTGCACGCCAATATCAAAAGTCAAACAAAAAATAAATAAGCCTCAATACAAATAACAGCAAACACAAAACACCACACTTCAATAAATATTAATATTAAATATTAAATATAATATTAAATATAATATTAAATATTAATATTAAACACATATCAAATTAGAAAATAAACACACTTGCATAGGAAAAAAACTCTCAACACAAACCATAACTAAAATAGAAGTGGCGGACACAAAACAGGATAGTACAGCAAATATTGGCAACATATAGAAAATTAACTTACCATTCCTGTTTAGTCTACAACAACCTCTAACCCTCACCCAGAAGCCAAATGAAGCATCCCAAAAGTGGCGGACACAAAACAGAATAGTAAAACAAATATTAGCGACATATACAAAATGAACTTACCATTCCTGTTTAGTCTACAACAACTTTTAACCCTCACCCAGAAGCCAAATGGAGCATCCCAAAAGTGGCGGACACAAAATAGGATAGTACAGCAAATATTAGAACCATGAACAAAATGAACTTACCATTCCTGTTTAGTCTACAACAACCCCTAACCCTCACCCAGAAGCCAAATGGAGCATCACAAAAGTGGCGGACACAAAACAGGATAGTACGGCAAATATTAGCAACATATACAAAATTAACTTACCATTCCTGTTTAGTCTACAACAACCTTTAACCCTCACCCAGAAGCCAAATGGAGCATCCCAAAAGTGGGGGACACAAAATAGGATAGTACAGCAATCATTAGAACCATGTACAAAATGAACTTACCATTCCTGTTTAGTCTACAACAACCTCTAACCCTCACCCAGAAGCCAAATGGAGCAACAGACACTGCATGAAGACTGTCGCACCAAGATTTGCAGCACCGGATCCACTGATATTCATCCTCAAATCAGACTTCCAACAAGGTATAGCACAACAAGTAAAAAAAGAGAAAAACAAAAAAAACAAAGCATATTTGCCAACATCAAAAATAAAATAAAAGAAGCAACTAACAACAATGAGCCACACAAATCTCGATCCTTCAAGAAATATTGTTGACACATTTAAAATGTAAAAAGCAATTCTGTTTTACCTACACCAACCTTTCACACTAAACCATAACTTCAATCTATCAACCCAAATGTGCCCAACATAAAACAGGATAGTACAACAGATACTGCTAACACATAAGAAATTCAACAAAAAAATCTCTTTTCTGGGCCCTAACCTACAACATTAAGCCCACAACCTAAAAGAAACAGAAAATAGGATACTACAACAAATATTTCTAACACCTACCAAATAAAACTATAAAGCCTCTTTTCTGGCCCATGCCATATAAGCCTAAAAGTAAAAAATAATCCTACTACTACAACAATAACCTACAGTAAAAATAAAAAATATCCAAATATTATTACCATTGACAACATCCACTCCACAATTCCCTTGCCTGTGCTATGCCTCTAAACCAAACCTACAACATAAAAAGGTGCATATTGGATTTAAGCTGCCAGTGCCTATTTTAGAAACATCAGTGTCTGATATTCTTATGACATCATTACAAGCCAAAAAACTTAAAAAAAAGTACATTAATTATAATAGATGAGGCTACAATGATGTCATATTATGCCCTACAATGTATTGACAGTTTGCTTCGTGAAATCAGGGATAATACTTTGCCATTTGGTGGAAAGGTAATGTTGTTAGGTTGCGATTTTAGACAAACATTAACTGTCGTTGCACTCAGAAATCGAACCGACATTATCGAAACATGTATAAAGTCAAGTACACTATGGAAACATTTTACCCATCTTCAATTACAACAAAATATGAGATCAGAAGGAGAAAATTATTTTAATATGATTTGCATCAAGGCTCATATGATTTGCATCAAGATCTTATATCGGCTATATTCGAAACTACAATAAATAACGAGGATTATGCTGAACTTGCAAACAAAGTCATACTAACATGCAAAAATAAGGATAATGAAATATTTAAAAAAATTAATGCACTACAAAAAAATTAGCACAGTGCTGATTCTGTACTTGCTGATGACAAGGAAAGTTAGGCAAACTTTTCAACTGAATTCATAAACTCATTAACTTCTTCTGGAATGCCACCAAATATTTTGCAGCTAAAGAAAGGTGCAATTGTCATGTTACTGCGAAATATGAACCCCCAAAAAAGGCCTATGCAATGGGACAAGATTGTTCAACAATTAAAGGACCATTTCATAGATGCTGAAATTTTAACTGGTACCCATAAAGGAGAGAGAGTTTTCATACCAAGGATAGATTTGGCACCAAGAGAAAGTAGCCTCCCTTTTATATTTCAAGGAAGACAATTTCCCATCATCATGGCATTTGCCATGACCATTAATAAATCACAAGGACAAACTTTCAAAACTGTGGGTGTATTTTTAGAACAACCAGTATTTGCACATGGCCAATTGTACGTTGCCTTATCACGGTGCAAAAATCCCCAGGCTATTAAAGTTTACATAGAAAACAATGAAAGTCAAGGTGATTTATTAGAGGATGGATGCATTTTTACAAAAAAACATTGTCTACTATGAAGTACTGAAACTTTCATTCCAACAAACACAACTCATGCCACACAAACTGCAAAGAAAAGTAACAAGTGACCTTAAGCACAATTTAACAACAAAAAACAAAGCAAAAATATAGAGAACCGTGGGTTAATTTCAATAATTAATTTTAATGTCACTCAGAAACTTTTGACAGCACCACTATTTCCATATTAAACTCTATACAATGGCAAAACACATAGAGAACAGTGGTTACACATCGCGGATGAACTTTAATGTCTCGCGTTCTCTTTTTAGAGAACCACACTTCCACACTTTCAACAATTACAACACCAACAAACAAATGTCAACCATTCAAAACCACCAATGACTAAAGAACTCTTTACTATTTCATAGAAGTACTGTTTATGCATGATTAGCCCCACAAAACACTTGCCTTGCATTTTCGAAAAAATTCTGTTCAAATGTTACTTAACTATGTTACTGTTTATAATGTTACAAGTTTAACAAAAAATAAGCTAAAGTTGGTTAGTTCTACATAGTTATAACTTTATGTTAACAGCACAAGGACGTTTTCGTACAAAATGTAAATGTTGTATTTCATGTAAAATATTAATCCAGGAAGTAATCCGATCGCCAGTTAATGGGGTCAGGAAGGAATTAATTGTTTCCCTGCTTTGATACAATTGGCTACGTTTCAAGGAGTGTTTTTACTGTTTGCCTTCCTCTGGCTTCTATATATATTTCAGTTATCAGTTCTTAATCTACAAGTTGCATTTTAAAAAAACATTATGTCAACTTTACAATACTTTAATCTAATGTTCAACTGTTCTTATATTCAAATGTTACCACTTTTACCAAAAAAAACTTCAACAGTTCCTCAACAAAAAATGTCAATGTTCAAAAAATAAACATGTTTAATACAATAATTGTACTTCTTTACACATAAGAAAAAGGTTACAAGTATCAAATACGTATATTACCAACCCAAAAAATTTACAAACATACACATCTCATTGCCGTCATTTTTTGATGGGCAAGTCGCTAGTCTAGAGATAATAACAAGTAATCTATGTACTGGTTGTCAGAAATGCATTTTCTTATAATAAAAACTTGCATTGAAATTCGTATTTTGAACCTGTCCAGGAGCTTTTATGATCCACTTTTACAATGCCATAGATGTTATTGCTTATTAATCCATGGGTTTTTGCATACATCATTTGGAGTCTAAGGGCCTTATTTAATTGCGATTTGGCCAATTGAATAGGGCTCTCTATAAGCACAGAGCATATTTTTTTACAGATTTTTTTAGTTAGTGAACTTCTATCCAAAAGCAAGGTCTTCACTAACTAAAAACTTATTTAAAATAAAATTGCTATGTGCTTATATAGAACTCTATTCACTTGGCCAAATCGCAATTGAATGAGGCCCTAAGAGCATTACATGCAACAGTCTGAACGAGCACTATGTTCTTGATTAGTGCAGGAGTGCAGGGAAGGGGATTAACTACATAACAGCACAAAAACAAAATGCCTCAGTAATACATTGGCATACTGAACTACATACATACAATAGTGTATATTTCAAAAATTATTATATTTAAAAAATAATGGCAAGCACAATGAATAGCTTGTTGCTTTAACGTATTTTACTTGGGATCCTCATGTCTTTCAGTCTTCCAGTGAAGGAAAATAGTCTATGGACTGATGCTATTTATTAGATATAGGGTTTGTATTTATTTTAGTCACTAGCAAAAAAGATAAATAACCATGTGCTTTTTTATTGTGTATTGATCTGTAAATACAGTTTAATTTTACATTGTTTTCTCTACTTCTACAGGAATCCTATATATAGTGCTTGTAGGTGTAATTTTAAGTATTTCCCAATAGAAGCTTGAACAACAGCTGTTGTATTTTTTTGCTATAATGCATCAATAACTGTACTGTAAAACCATTATCCATAACATGTTATCTCTTTGGAATACCAGGAAAATATCACAAAATATAAGATTCTTTGCACATTCTCTTTTAAATGATTTTTGGATAACATACAATTCATTTTATTAAAATACTCTTTATCGAAATATATTCTACATATATATTTTAATATCTGTTTCTGTAGAATATTTAAGATAAGGGTGAATGCTCTTCCTAAATTTGTGCTTTATCTTGTCTCAGCATTTTCATTTATTAGTGGCTACTGGGGAGCAGTTTTCATGATTGCTTTGAGCAAAAGGGAGAATAATTAACTGCAACCCGGTTGGTTTTATTACAACTCACAAATAACGTGATTGCAAATCGGTGGCTGGGTTAAAATGAAATTTATACTATGGTACTTATTTATTCCACTCTAAGTACTAGCACGGTTTGCAACAGCAATTCTTTAATACTGATCCTTGTCTTAAAATGTTATGGCTGCACTTTATAAATGAAAATGAAAATAAAAAGCTTTCTTTAGGAAACTTTTTTTACAAATGAATTCTCTAAAATCTAACAGTGGATTAAATGCTAGATTTAAAAGACAACATGCCCTGAGCATCTTCTTCTATTGCAACAAGCCCAAGTAGGTTTTCAGGTTTTCAGTGCAACGTCTTGTGTTGGTTAATGGACACAGGGAACTTAAATTATAAGACCGCAGTATTTTATAATGTATGATCAATAAAAATTGGCTCCTATTTCTTTTAGATTTTTTGGTACTTTATTATTTAATTTAGTTGTTTAACAAACCACTGGCAATTAGTTTCAATTTCCTTTAGTATAATTAGAAGTCCAATTTTAGAAAGGAATAATAAAAATAACCTTTGTAAATAGATTTGCATGGAGTAATCCAGCATTAAAATGATTTAAACCATTAGCTAAAATGTAAATCTTCAAGGTGCAAATTGCCAATCAACTGCTATGAACAGCCACAAAACAAGTCTGTCTGCAGTAAAGCCACTCAGTTTAATTAAGGAAAATAAACCCATTTTAAGTGCATAAAAGCAATTGTGTTTATTAAAGAACCACTGTAGTACAATGTCATTGAAAAATAAATATTTTAGTAGACAGTAAATACAATTTGGTACAATTGCTTGGTAAATTAATGATGTTTTTATTAATCTTATTGAAATAAATGCACTTAAGATTTTGGCTAATCAAAGAGAAAAATTAAATTTTTCCATGTACTGATTGTGCAAAGATTGACAGTACTTTTGAATTAACCAGAACCTATTTTTTAAGGGCGGAAGAAATTAATTAAGGATGTGTTTTGACAATACTTAAATGTGGAGGGTAGCTATAACTGTTAAACTCGTAACATATTGTTTAAATCATGCCTTCTTTTACATACATTTTTTTATCACATCAGGATGTGACGTTTTTATCTTATTTATTTTATTTTATTGGCTTCTCATTTTGTAACCCCTTAGTGATAGGGAAAGTGAACGCTGGTGTCTGATGACACTGTCATTTATTTTCAAGGATATATTTATCTATATTTATTTAATTGTACTTTTTCAAGGGACGATGCAAACATCCATCCTAGTAAAAGTTCTTCTGGTATTAACTTTTGGCTAGAGGACCAAAACACTTCAAACACGTTTTTTACTTGAATTTCTTTTAGCTGAGTGTTTTTTCTTTGCTTTTGTAAAAGTTAGTAAAGCCAATGTAAAGCTGGACCTTTGCTAACTTAATTTCCTATGGGAGTTTTACCTAGGTGTGGGTAGCTGAGGATTCTCATATTAAAGTGGGATCTAGTGCAAAATGTGTTTAGCAAAGATTATTACATTGCAAGGTTATACTCTCAATCAATGTGATAAAAAATAGTGCCAAAAATGCCCTTCTTCTATGCATCTGACTACTCCTTGCTCAGATTCTTCAGATCAGATGCTTCTAGATTGAAAATCAGAGGGGCTGACTGACGTAAATACATCTTTTAATTAATATTTTTATTTACTCATGATTCAAAGGAAAACAATACAGATATGTAATATAGTAAAACAATCAAACAAATGATAAAATCAATATGTCTTACGAGTAATACATGGAATATTCTACAATGTACTAAGATGCAATCAAAATCTTTAATAATGTTCATATCTCATATAGGACAACATAAGATTTTAATTAGTATTAATATTAAGTATATGATACAAAAACCCAAAACATCAATTGGATAACAATTAATTACTCATTTTGAACAATCTTTAATTCTATTTCCAAACGGATGTATTTTATGACACAAGTCATCAAGTGATATTGAAACAAAGTATATAGTTCAGGCCTGGCTCTCAGATAACAACTAGGTAACAGCGCTCAAAGCCAAGCAGCAGCTGCAAAGGCAAGTAAAATATTAGCATGTATTAGGAAGGTTATAGAAGCAAGGGAAGCAAATATAATTCTGCCACTATACAAATCCCTAGTACGCCCTCATTTGGAATATGGAGTACAATTTTGGGCACTACTTCATAAAAAAGACATTTTAGAGCTGGAAAAAGCACAGAGAAGGGCTACAAAACTAATAAGGGGAATGGAGGGGCTAAGTTATGAAGAAAGACTAACCAAATTAAGCTTATTTTTGCTAGAAAAAAGGCGTCTACGAGGGGATATGATTACCTTATTTAAATACATCCAGGGTCAATATAAGGCTTTGTTAAGTGAACTTTTTGTAGCAAGAGATTATCAACTGACAAGAGGACACCCTTTGAGGTTAGAGGAAAAAAGATTTCACCTTAAACAAAGAAAAGGGTTCTTCACAGTTAGGGTGGTTAAACTGTGGAATTCTCTACCAAAGGAGGTGGTAACAGCGAATTCGATAGACAACTTCAAAAAGGGGTTAGATATATTTTTAAATAAAGAGGGCATTCAAGGCTATCCTAGATAACTAGCGAAGGAATATTGATCCAGGGAGAAATTTGATCGTCAGTTTCTGGGGTCAGGAAGGAATTTTGCTTTTTTCCCCTTATGAGACAATTGGCAAAGTTTCAATGGGGTTTTTTTCTGTTTGCCTTCCTCTGGATCAATTAACCATTAATAATAAATAGTGCACATTAAAAAGATCAATAGAGATCTAAAAAGGTTGAACTTGTGGGACTAACTCTTTATTCATCCTCCAATACTATACTATTAATAATTATTTAATCAACAAATTAATTAATAACTAATCCGCATATTGCAGATCAGAGGAGATCTTAACAGGTTGAACTTGATGGACTGAAAGTCTTTTTTCAACCTTAATTACTATGTAACTATGTAACTATGTAACTGGATGTATATCATTAAAAGTGTCCATGGAATACCAGGATGTATATTGAAATGTATTATCTGCTCTTTAGTGGCTTTAGGTTGAATGCGTTTATATATGGAACCCAGGCACATACAATTTTATCAGTTAATTTACCTTTATGTGATTGAGTTTCTATCCAATACATATTAAATATATTCTTAATTTGTTAATTATCATTGAAAGAGTAGAGTTGCTGTATCAGTAAATACATTTTAATCTAAGTTTACTGAAATCAAATATAATTTATAAAGGAAATCGCTGGCATATTTTAGTTGATGTAGCTAAATGCTTCTCCGCAATCAAGGTCACAGTTTAATAAGCAAATAACACAAATAAAATGTCAGCTGCTACTACAGAATACTTGTGTATAGTAGTTAATAAATTAAATACTTGATTTTTTGTTTTTTAGTGTTTAAAACATTTACCCTTTCTCAAGAGTAGATCATATTGTACATATGGGACTAGAGTGGTTATTTAACAAAATAACCAGTGGTACTTAGTGTTGTGTCAGGAGTCGTAATGAATTGTAGCATGTATTTTTGATGTGAGTAGAGAACAATAATTGTCAATCAGCTAGTTTACTTGGTTAGGTATAAAAGTGGCTTGCTCACAGGGAAATGCAATAAAAAGTGTAGATAATAATAAAAATTACAATAGTCAGCCAATGTTTATCCTGAAGTTATAGATTAAAAGGTCTGAAACAAAAATGATTGTGCTCAAGGTCAAGCGTTTTTATTGAAAAGGCTTTGTTTTGTTGGGACAAGTGATGTGAAACACAATATGTGTTAACAGCTGGAAGATAAACCTGACACCATCAATTTCTGTAACAGGATGAGATTCATTGTAAGTGACAAGGCCATCTAATCAGGATCAATAAAACACTGCAAACTCCACTAAATACATTAAGATTCAGTGCATCCATCAAGATAGATCAAGGCTTCCATTACCTCAGAAAAGTTAAAACTATCCACAAACTTTGATTGTTACACCTTAAATAAGTAAACATGTTATTTAATTGAATGTCTACTATTTGGTTCATTTAAAGGGCCATTGAAGTGTCACACATTTATAGTATGGTATTTTGAAAAAACTAGCTTGATAATAGTAAAAAATGCTTTAGACAGTAAAACATTAAAAAAAAGTCATTAATTTATTAACTGTTTTATGCAATTGTTTTTTTTTTATTGCATGTATTTCTTTATCTACTTTCCTTACCTGCCACCGGTGAAAGTAATTCTATTGTGAGATGCACTTACACTTAATCCTATTATACTTTGCACAGCACTGTGACAGCCTTTCAATAGAAGTGAGTAGAGATATGCTCTTTATTCAAGGTCTCTTCCAGGTAACAAATTGGTCCATAAATAAAACAAATGTCTCCTCATATAAAACAAAATGTAATTATATAAGTCAAAATATGTTGACAGTTCGATGGCGATAGGAAACTTCCAAGAGTGAAAGTAGTACTGGAAATATTGTATAGTCGGGCATGGAAGGAGATAATTATATGATGACTGCACCAGTAGAGGGGGTGGCTGGGAGTGTAGCTGGACACAAGAGATAGGATATAGAAGGGACAGTGTGGTTCAGCACATTGTATGTTAGGCTCAGGACTTTTATCCTTGAATAAATAGGGAGCGAGTGAAGGGAATGGTAAAGGGGAGCATATCATAAGTATTTAGTTACCTGTGTATAAGTCGGTCAAAAGCATTCAAAATACAGTAGAGACTGAAGAGTACATAGAAAATGGGGATGGAGAAGAGGTATGCAAGTGTGACACCAACACAATAGACTTCAGTTGTGGTGTTTGGGTAAATAAATATGAAATGTAATGGTGTAGATAGATATGTTGAGTTGATAATGCTATTGAAATACTTGCAGAGACGTTCTTCCCAAAAGGTAATGTTTACTGATATGAAAAAGAAGCTGTAAGGTGTAACTCTTGTATTACTGTTATCACAAATTGTGCAAGATTCACTGAAATAACTAAGAAAACATTGAGCCATTTCTTTAGATTGAATTGATGGGGTTAGTTTGGTTAACTGATACTAAGGTCCAGCACTACCAAATAAGCTAAGGCCAGGGCCAAAATTATGGGAAGCTTCATCAAGGTCATAGACTATTGCACAGAACATGCACCTCACTTCAGAATTGGGCACCCTGTACTGTGCCAACTATGCATGAGTTATAATATCTCAGTTTTTTAATATTACTGTTACTTATTTGTTCTAGAAAGAAATATGTGATTTTACAAATAAGTAGGCATAATATTTTTACATTTCTTTCATTATGTTATTGATATATAGAGTAGTATAGAATTGCTATCTTATGATTGTAGTATATTTTTATTTTGACTTCTAAAATAAAACTTGTCCTTGATTTTTACTTTAACTATGCTGAATGTAGGTGTTCCCACATGACCTCAGTTTACTGTGTGACAGGCAGCTCTTCCAAATGCTCAGCATAAATTGGCCACATCTCAGATATAGACAGCTGCAGCAACCAATAGATAGGGGAGTGGGTACATCAGGTTTGCAGCCATGTACGAAAGAGGAGCTCTGTGAGGATGTCCTAGAATAATCAGGTAACTCTGGGAAAGAAAGGTCTGAATATGAAAAATAAATGTTGATGCCGGACCATGGATGTGTCCATGATACGTTGGTGGAAGCCGAGTGTGTGTGAAATTGGGGTCTACATTTCCAGAGATCGGTGTTTGCATCCTTTGATGCAACATCCTGCAGTTTGAGGGAAGGGGTGGGGTGTCTATTTCAATATTATCCTATTACTAAACAACTTCTCTAGCTTTTTACCTGTTTCCTACGCCCACCCCTATTTCCATTACAAACACACACACACCCATCCAAATGGATGCTTGTACTCTTAAATAGAGTATTCAAAAAGTCAGAAAATGCTAATATGGCCATGGCCAAAATAGCTGCTGATTTGGTTAATACTTGACAAACAAGTGTATATTTTGTTGAACTGCAGTGGTCTTAGAATTTCTAACAATAAGAGCTAATAATTTACAGCGGTATTTGGAGAGATGGTCACTAGTATTGATATTATTTTGTTTCAGTGTAGATCATGTTCTAAAATGGGGAAGTCCCACATAAAGCTAAGAGGTATAGAACATATTTATAATTTCCTATGGTCAAAAAAAAAAGCATTCCTATGTATTATTTTTGAGTAAAACTGCATTATAAATTGTAAGGGAGTTCACAGAAAAGAGGGCAAACTTATAGTGCAGAAAACTGAAGAAAAATAGGTGACCTGGAGAGAAGAATTTCTGCTCACTGAGTATAGTTTAGGTGGGCCTAGCATGGAGGGTGGGGATGCAGTTAGTGAGGATTTCCAGGGGTTGGAGTTAGAAGGGGAAGCAGTGGCGGTGGGCCAGTTCTAAGTGGGCAAACACCAACAGATTTCCTCCAAGGTTGTATTTTCTGAGATACTACCTGTGCCACGTGCTAGTCCAGGGAGGCAGAAGGAGCTTAGGGAGGTTAATGCATGGCTAAAACTGTGGTGCACTAAGGAGGGGTTTGGGTTTTTAGAGCACTGGGCTGATTTCTCACTTGGGTACAATCTCTACAGTAGGGATGGATTGCACCTTAATGATGATGGAGCTTTTGTGCTAGGGGAAAGGATGGTAGGAAGGTTTGAGGAGTTTTTAAACTAGTAGGTTGGAGGGGCGGACTAGATTATTGTAATGGGGTAGAAAGATAAGCGATGAATTAACTACTAATGGGGGAGGAGATGGGGAGGGTTAGTATAGTCCATAGGGAGGTCTTACTAAGTAACTCAAGTTCAGAGGCAGGCACTTCAAAACTACAAACTCATAACATAAGGTGTATGCTTGCTAATGCCAGAAGCTTGCCAGGAAAAATGGGAGAATTATTGGAAAAATTATTGACATCTCTCATCATTTCTCGTCTTGACTACTGCAACTTGTTTCTTGCTGGCTGCCCACCACCCGCCTTTCCCTCTTCAATCCATAATGAACGCCTCCACTAGACTCATCTACAGTACAGAACGTTTAGTGTCGGCAGCACCTCTCTGTCAATCACTCCACTGACTTCCCTTAGCCTCCAGAAAAAATGTAAAATGATGACCCTAACTTACAAAGTCCTCAACAACAACGCACCCCTTACATCTCTGCTTTCATCTCCAAATACTCCCCCACCAGCCATCTTCGTTCTACTAACGACCTTCTTCTTTCTACCACTCTTGTCACCTCCTCTCACTCCCGCCTTCAGGACTTTTTTTGTGCTCCCCCTATTCTCTGGAACGCCTTCCCTCGCTCCACTAGACTATCCTCCTGCCCCAAAACCTTCATAACCTCACAAAAAACTCACCTGTTTATGCAGGCCAAGACCAAACATATATACACATATGTCTACATGAGTATATATGTTTTCTATAAAATGTTGTGTTGATTCCCCCTATATGCATTTACGTGATGATGTCAGATGCTGCCTCCACTCTCTCTGCATCACTGTTTATGTTTGAACTGAGGGTTTCATCTCATATCAGTGTTTTTGTGTTCTTTGTGCCTTATCTGTCATTTCTTTCCTTAGTGTAAATGTATACTTTTGGTGGTGGGAGTGTCATGGTCTGGGCCTGCAAGAGTGCTGCCAGGAATGGGGAGATACAGTTTATTGAGGGAACCATGAATGCCAACATGTACTATGACATACTGAAGCAGATCATGATCCCCTCCCTTCGGAGACTGAGCTACAGGGCAGTATTCCAACATGATAACGACCCCAAACACACTTCCAAGACAACTACTTTCTTGTTAAAGAACCTGAAGGTAAAGGTGATGGACTGGCCAAGCATGTCTCCAGACCTAAACCCTATTGAGCATCTGTGGGGCATCCTCAAACGGAAGGTGGGGGAGTGCAAGGTCTCTAACATCCACCAGATCTGTGATGTCATTGTGGAGGAGTGGAAGAGGACTCCAGTGGCAACCTGTGACGCTCTGGTGAACTCCATGCCCATGAGGGTTAAGCCAGTGCTGAAAAATAATGGTGGCCACACAAAATATCAATACTTTGGGCCCAATTTTTACATTTCCATTAAGGGGTGTACTAACTTTTGTTGTCAACGGTTTAGACAATAATGGCTACGTGTTGAGTTATTTTGAGGGAACAGAAAATTTACACAGGCTGTACACTTACTACTTCATATTTTAGCAGAGTGTCATTACTTCAGTGTTGCCACATGAAAAGATATAATAAAATATGTACAAAAATGTGGGGGTATGCTCACTTTTGTGAGATACTGTAAATACGTATTACCATATACCATATACCATGTGGGAATAAAAGTAAAAGGAGTAAATCACATCCAATGTGGCTTAACAATGATTTAAAGATCAAGATACAGAGTAAAAAACAGGCATTTATATTATACAAATAAGAGGGGACAGGGACTGCTTTACGTGAGTACAAGAAAAGCAACAAGGTTTGTAAAAGGGCTATTAGACTGCATACAAAAAATATATATATAATTTGTTGCAAAAGAGCATAAAACTAACCCTAAAATTTTTTTTAAATATTTGAATGGGAAGAAGGCAAGGAAGGAAGCTATAGGAACATTACAATGTGAAACAGGTCGTCTGATTTAGTGACCAGGAAAAGGCAGATGAGCCAAATAGGTTCTTTTCTTCAGTATACACAAGGGAGGAACCAGTGTTTAGGCCACTGCAACATAATGGGGCTACACTACCTTCATAAAATAATTGGTTAATGCAGGAAGAAATCATGAAGAGGTTGGAAAAAATAAATGGTAATAAAGTCCCAGGTCCTGATGGAATACATCCACGGGTACTGAAGGAACTGGTTTCTATAATAGTCAAACCCTTATATTTAATTATTCAAGATTCACTCAACACAGGGTCGCTACCAGTTGACTGGGGAAAAGCAGAGGTGATACATATATTTAAAAAGGGAGCAAGAGCAAACCCAGGGAATTTTAGCCCTGTAAGCCTCACTTCTGTAGTGGGAAAGCTTTTAGAAGGGTTAATAAGGGATAATATACAAGGATATGTCTATTTGTACAGGATTATAAGTAGGAGTCAACATGGATTTATGAGAGATTGGTCATTTCAAACAAATCTAATTAGTTTCTATGAGGAGGATAGTAGGAACCTAGGATCAAGGCAACTCAGTGGATGTAGTCTTTTTGGATTTTGCAAAGGCTTTTGATACAGTGCCACATGGAAGACTATTGTGCAAACTAAGGGATACAGGATGTGTTTCTATGCCTTCCCATGCTTTTAAAGTACAGTATTGTGTGTTTAATTGCTGTTAAAGCTCTAATAAGTGTTGGAAAAAGCCTTGTGATATTTTTGACAGAAAAGTAATACCTTTTTTCAGTTTGGTTAGACTTAATTTGCAAGCTAGAGCTATGGTATCGCAAAAACAGGAAGGGTGTAGGGTAGAGAAGTGCAAAAGCACAATGGTGTAGAATATCAAGGAATAATTTATTAACATAAAACAATATCCAATGCACTCACATGTATAAAATCAAAAACACGTATTGAGCTTTGGCACACCCGTGTGGATCGGTTCTCTAGACTTTCTCCTTGCAGAGTAATGTCTCTCCGAATATGGATAAGAGTGGAATATGTACCTCAAATGGGGATAGGGAACACAGTAAATAATCTACTATAGGGAGCACTACAGAGGGAAAACAGGCTACCATAATGCTGATAATCTGGTCCTCAATAGAGGGTCACACTCAGATGGTATAGAATCATGCTTCTGTGGTGGGCTATCCCTACTGCAATGAACTTACCTCTGTTTGTAGACAAAACCAGAAATCAGCTAGTACACAGAGTGTCTGAAGTAGTTATCTCCCCAGTAGAAAAAATATAAAAAGAAAAAAAAGAAAATGTAAACAAAATATATAAATAAAATAGGGTCACAATACCACCCTAACAAAAAATAAAGCAGATAAAATACTTTAACAAGTTAAACCAAATGCATTTCGGCCTGCAAAGGCCTTTATCAATGGTATAATTATAGGATAAACGTAGATCTACGATCTAACAGAATATCCATTTTATGTAACCTATCAGATTGCGAGTAGCTAATAGAATATGTTGCACTATTAAGAGCGATTTTAAGTGTGTCTAAATTTCCGAATTGGGCAATAGAATAGGGCCCAATGTTTCTTAAACTCCTTGCTAGTTCTCTTTTACAGTGAGAGACATATTGGCCAATTAGAAGGGATTATGGAGAGAAAAAAACAGAATGATCTGGGAGCAACAGGCAAATACTTGTAGAAGTATTCATACCTGACTTCATTAGTGGGTGCCTTTTAGAAAGAGTTTCCTATTAGCTGCATTTGATGGTTCCATTCAGAGAAAGAAATCACATTTGAGTGGGTCTTAAGAATATTGTAAAGAAAATTAGAGAAATACTATAATGTAAGTGCAAATTAAAAAGCATACTTCTACTAGAAACTTGTATTTAAGATACATTTTATAATGGATGTCAACTTATCCATGCAGGATTTTACATTACCCAGATTCAGAAAGCTTATTTCTTTATTAATTTAAAATACAAGTGTAGATCAGTTTCTTCCTAAAAGCTAAGTGATTTATAAAAGCGGCAGGCAAAGAAGACATAATGATAGCTATTTGGGGATTTTAAATGCATAAATAGATAGATACTGATGCCACTTTTTATAGTACATTAATACGATAATACTAGAGTTATGTCTTTCATTAGATAGACCATATTTCCAGAAAGGCATAAATAATAGACTGTGGTAACTATAATGATTTAGCACTCAGTTTTTCCAGGAAACAGAAATATGGAAAGAAGAGAGGCAGGGGACTGAAAATAGATGCAAAACATCAAAATACTATAGTAAAAAAGCACAGAGGTAAACATCATGAAAAGATACACTAGTGAAGATAATTATCTTAAAGGAATATCGAAGGATCCTGGACTTTACTAGGTATGTAATATTAGCCCTCATAGGCTAGGACACTACATTACTATTTACAGAAGTTTTTAGTTAGTAAAGACCTTGCTTTTGGATAGAAGTTCACTAACTAAAAACTTCTGTGAAAAAATATGCTGTGTGCTTAAACAGAGCCCTTTTAAATTTACTGAATCGCAATTTAATAAGGCTGATAGTAAATAAGGTTGAAAAAAGACTTTCAGTCCATCAAGTTCAACCTTTTAATATCTCCTCTGATCTGCAATATGTGGATTAAATATTAATTCATTGGTTGTTAATTATTATTATTTTTTAATTATTAATTAATCCAGAGGAAGGCAAACAGAAAAAAAAACAAGTGAGACTTAGCCAATCGTCTCAAAGGGGAAAAAAATAAAAAATAAATACATAGCTATATTAATTACAGAGTAAAATCCAGAAACATTCCATATACGGTAACTTTAAGACAGCAGACACAGGGGGGATTTTTTAGAGCCTGAAAGTTTTAGAAAGGAGGGAACTGCATTAAGAATAAAGGGCCCTATTCTATTGCCCAATTCATACATTTATACACGCTTAATACTTAAAAAACAGATCCATGCTCATATTGCTGTCAAGTTAATTCCTGGAGAGTCCTGCACAGGCCTGTACTTGAGTATATTCTTTCTGTGCACAGGTGAGTCAATCAGGATGACTGAAGAAGTGAATCACTCACCTGGACGCAGCAGGGATATCTTCAAATCCTGAACTGTGCAGGGCTTTCCAGGAGCCAAACTGCCCATCCCTGGTTTATGGCATCAGCTGTTGCCTTCTAGCGTGCCTACCATGTCGCCACTTTTTCTTGAGCGTGTCAGACTGCTACAAATCCTGTTTCCTGTCTACCAGCTCTCTATAGCAACCACTGTAATTCTTGGGTATCTTGTTCCCGTCTTCCCCTTGGAAAGATTTCCCTGATTACTGACCTTTTGCATGAACTCTACAGGCTCTGAACCTCTGCTTGTTTGATTTCATTTGGTTATCCCCATTGGTACTTTGTTTAGACTTTGGCCACCTGGATATGTTACAGAAGAAATGAGGTTGTAACGTAGAAATTAAAATTGTTAGTTGGCCCAGCAATGTCTGCCATTAAGCACCAGTAAAAGCAAAACAATAGCAATTATCCAAAGAAGGAAAATGATTCTGTTTTATTTTTCATCCAGTTTCATTCTAGAATGGACAAAGTAAATTATTGTTCTGTTTTCTTTTACTTTGCAGTTTTGGTGTTTTGTCTGAGAATGATACAGATAGGTTAAAACTTACTTCCCATACTTGACTTTTTACTGGATTTCTTCTTTGTAACACCTACCACATTGAGGTACCAACAATGAAAAACATGACAGATACATACTGTACATTTTATACATTTTACATGCACATGATTTGAAAACTTAAAATTGCTTGTTGCAGAGCGTTCAGAACATTATGAGTGTCACTGACTGCACTTGGCCCAATTTGTTAGCCTGGTAGCATTATCTAAGCCCATGTAGGCCATTTCCAAAAGGAGCTATACTCACTATATCTGCAACTCCAATATTGTAAAAACCCAGATGGAGAAACTTCCAGTGTTAGGATGCCATGATAATTCAATGATTGATTTCTCTGGGACAGGAGACCAAGATATTGTCCATCCAAGGAAGAAGATTTTCTATGTATTGTCATAGTAAATACAGTGCATTATATAGTATGTTTTACTGCAGTGGTTCCCAAACCTTTCCCAACAGGCCAGGTTTTCAATTTAACAGTGTGAACACAGGTGAAGAAATTAGAGGCTCCTGTTGAATACCAATTGCTTCAAACTGCTAAATCGAAAACCGGACCTGTCTGGGTGCCTTCAGGAGAGTTTTGGTAACCACTGTTATACTATATAGTGAATGCGTTTGCATTCCCTCCCTGGATCAATACTCCCTCTCTAATTACCCTGAATGCCCTTTTTATTCAAAAATATATCCAAACCCTTTTTAAAGTTATCTATCAAATCTGCTGTCGCTGCCTCCTTTGGTAGAGAATTCCACAGATTAACCACCCTTATTGTGAAGAACCCTTTACTTTCTTTAAAGTGAGATCTTTTACTTCAGACCTCAAAGGCTGTCCTCTTGTCAGTTGAAAATCTCTTGACATAAAAAGTTAATTTGACAAAACTTTATAATGACCCTGGATATATTTATATATGGTAATTATATCCCCTCTTAGACAACCTTTATTCTTTAGAAAATCAGTTTAATTTGGTTACTCCTTCATAATTTAGCTCCTCAGTTCCGCTTATTAGTTTAATTGCCCTGCTCTGTACTTTTTCCAGTTCTGTCCTTTTAATGAAGTGGTGCACACTAATATTTTATTTGGCTTTGCAGCTGCTGCTTGGCATTAAGCACTGTTACCTTGGTGGTTGTCCACAAGCACTCCCAAATCCATTTCAGTATCTGATATCCCTATATTTGCTCCATTAAGATTATAAATTTCATGGCTATTTTCCTTCCCAAATGCCTAACTGTACATTTATTCATATTAAATCTCATCTGCCATTTGGAGGTAAAGTACATAATTTTCTGATTGAATTACCTGTCACAACTTAGTGTTATCAGCAAAACATGGAGACATTATTTTCCAGTCCTACTTCTAAGTCATTATTAAATATATTAAAAAGGAGAGGGCATAATACTGAACCCTGAGGAACCCCACTTGCCACATTAGTGTGATCTGAGTAAAGTTCCATTTATCACAACCCTTTGCTTCCTGTCTTTTAGCCAGCTTTCGATTCATGAGCATTTATTTACTGCAATTCCTGTACCCCTTAGTTTGCACAGTAGTCTTCCATGTGGCACTGTATCAAAAGTCTTAGCAAAATCCAAAAAGACTACATCTACTGAGTTGCCTTGATCCTCATATACCTTAAGTAGATTTGTTTGACATGACCTATCCCTTATAAATTCATTTTGTTTCCTACTTATGATACTGTTCAAATAGATATATTGTAGTTTATTGTGCCTTATTAACCCTTCTACAGAAGTGAAGCTTACAGATCTATAATTCCCTGGATTCGCACTTGCTCCCTTCTTAAATTTAGTTATCACATCTGCTTTTCTCCAGTCATCTGGTAGAGACCCTGTGTTGAGTGAATCTTGAAAAATTAAATACAATGGTTTGGCTATTACAGAACCCAGTTCCCTCAGTACCCTTGGATGTATTCCATCAGGACCCGGGGCTTTATAAACATTTATTTTTTCCAACCTTTTCTTCCTGCATTAACCAATTATTTGGTGAATAGAGTGTAGCCCCATTTTGTTGCAGTGTCCCAACCACTGGTACCTCTCTTATGTATACCAAAGGAAATAACGTTTTTAGCTCATCTGCCTTTTCAGATGGCATGTGTCACATTGTAATGTTCCTATAGCTTCCTTCCTGGCCTTCTTTCCATTATTATATTTAACAAATATTTTAGGGTTAGTCTTACTCTCCTTTGCAACTAACTGTTAATTTTGTATTTTAGCCAGTCTAATAGCCCTTTGCAAGCAGCCAGTCTAATAGCCCTTTTGCAAGCCTTCTTAATTTCCTTGTACTTACATAAAAAGTCTCTATCCTCTCTTGTTTGTATAATCTAAATTACTGTTTTTTAATCTGGATCTTGATCTTTAAATCATTGTTAAGCCACTTTTATTCCCACATGGTATATGGTGATAAGTATTATATATTTAGTAAGGATTTAAATGTTGTCCATTTACGTTCAGTATTTTTACCTGTCAGTTCTTTGTCCCAGTCTATAAATTGTATTGTTGCCCTTAAACCAGTAAAACCTGCCCTTTTAAAATCAAATGTTTGTGTTGGCCCCATTCTACAATATGTGCTTGCTCCAATAGTCAGCATGAATGGGGAAAGGCCTGAAAGCAGTCTGCACACCCTATGCAGCAGTCGTGGCAATATGGATGCTCTTCCAGGCATGGGTCCAACTCTGAGGATGTAGTTCTCCTGAAATTATCGAGTGGAGGCCTAGGTGCGGCCACTTCCTATGACATCACAGTGAATATAGTAGCTCTATAGTTGCCCGATTCCCAGTATGGCAGCTACAGGAGGGGACTTCAATAAATCAGATAATAAAGCATACTACTACAGCAGAAGGGTTGGCGGAGAGGCTCAGAGGGATTTAAGGAGGAGTTGGGGAGGAAGAGGAGGGGTAGTGGGGATATATATCCTGATTTGTTTATGTACAATGCAGTCTAGGAAAGCCCTGCTATTCATCTCAGCCAGATGAATTCCATGCTCGCTCCTTCTTTCCTCTCTGTAGGGAATAGTAGTAGAACCCAAAAGGAGATCTAGATCTCGGTCTAGACATATAAGACATGAAAGATATGGTTGATTTCCTCTTCCTGTAGTAATTCACATTATAGTTCTCACATTCATTATAGGGGTCATATATCCTGATCTGGCCAAAGGAGATCTTCATGTCATGGATCAAATTATAGTAGTGAGAGAATACCTGTTGCTTGGCATAATAGTAGGTTGCAACTCTTTTCCCTGCAGTGAAGCAGCGTCCAGCAGCATGACAAACGTGTGCAGATCAGATCTGCTGGATTGATGGCACCACCAGGGGCTTCAGCTGATTTTTTTCAAGCAGGGCAAGCATCAACTGTGTGTCATCGAGGGACGAGATCATAAACAGCGACTGGTCTGTTGTCGGGGCTGCTGGGATGGGTAATTTGCCAGCGGGGGCATGAATATCTGTGGGAACTCCTAGTGTGGGGACAACAGGTCTTAATATGGTAGTTCCCGCTGCTATGTTAGTCCCAGGAGTGATCCTTCTGTTGACCAACCTGGTGTAAAAGATGTGTGATTATCAAGGTGGCATGCAAATTCTTACCTTTGCTCATCTGGGGTATAGGCAAGCATGTCCCTTTAGTGTTAAAGTAACATATTAGGAAAAATGAATTTTTTGCAGCTCTTTTCTTTGATGCTGGAATCTCGATACGTTGAAATCAAGGAGGATCTTAAAGTGGGTGACAATAAAAAAGATGAGGATAAGAGGAAGAGATTCTATAGAAGAATCCCTGTGACATATTAAACTAGTTTCAGATTTTTGCCATCATGGCTTGCATATTGGGGGACAAACAGTCTGAGCTGTGTTCCAACTTATTTGCTTATTTATACAGAAACTCTTAATTTGGGGGTTTAGCATGGTGATAGTATGATAAAGAATTTCATCAGAATCTGTCTGTCATGCCATTTATGATGTGGAAAGTGAAAGATGTGTGGCTGCTTGGTCCCGGATGCAGACCTTTCAGCAGTGGTGGAGCTTTGAACTCCAAAAAGTCTGCTTCTCTTTTAATGAAGGGCAATCTATGTATCTGTTCTTTTTGTACAAGGTTTCACACTGGAAACAAATGCTTTAAAAAGAAAGCTATTAGAACCAAAAAGGTTGCTGCTGCCAAAACCCAGAACACCAGCCGTGACTAAAACAGAACTGCCAGTTTATACAGAACGTTGAGGATGCTAAATAGTTGCTGTCAGATTTTGGGGGGGACTATATTATTATTTCCCCGCTATGGAGATAATGGGGGGCATCTGTTCCAAACATCATTGCGTTTCCCTGAGGTGGTTATGGAGAAGTTAGCAAAAGAGTTCAGCTTGGGTAGAATGGCCGTTCCTTTCTCCTCCTTTTTTGGTTCTGTTTCCTCTGGATTTTGTTTCTATAAAGAGCCAGGTCCTTTCTGGCTGATTCATCATCTGTATTTTGTAAATTATGCCATTCATAAAGACCTTGTAGCGGTTTCTTACACATTCTTTAATCAAGCTGTTGAGATGGTCAAATTGGCTGGAGGCACGGCTTTATTGACCAAATCTAATATTGAAGACTGCTGAATTGTCACTTTTATGACATATTCTTTGTGGATTTGTGCCTTCCTTTTTTGAAATATTTAGTTTTTTCTTGGAATGGGTGGATTACCACTTAGTTACCCACTATTTCAATGACTTCTTATGCATTATCCTATCCGCCTCTCCTTTATGTCTTGTTAAAATCCCAGTAACAGCTCAAAACATTATATTTTGTCAATTTGAAGTTACAGTAAACATATATTTGTTGTTTTTAAACTTTTAGTTAAGTAAAAAAAATATGCATACAGATCATAAACACAAACAAATAATAATACATAAACATAAAAGATAACAGTACACAATAATTAAATGTTGCTTTGCATTACATATCATAATGTTATTAACTTCTAAAGTCACACCTGTATCTCTATAGCTTAGTTTTAATCCTATGTAAAAGGGGAAGTTTATTGAGTTGATTTTGTTAAATCTAAATTATTATACTCTGTCCATTGATCCTTGTGCTCAAGCTGGTTAATGTTTGGTGTTTGTTTTTGCAGCCAGTTCATAATTGTATACTTAATTTGTTATCATCTCTCCCTATATCTTTCCGATGCCCATTTAGTAGCATTATTATTGGCTCTAACTTTAATTCATAAGCTAATATATTTTTAATCATTTCTTGTACTGTTATCAGAATATTTGAATGTTAGCGCATTCTCACAATATATAAATGGATGTGCCCAATTCCATACATCCTCTGAAACATGTTACATGTGGCTTGTACTTATTTATTATTATTGGGGTTTCTTACCAAATTATAATATTTTATAGTTTGTTTCTTTAGTCTGCATATTTCTTGATGCTCTGGCATTCTGCTCTCATATTGTATGCCCTGATTCTTTATATATTTCTCTATTTAGAATAGAGTGGCATTTCTGTATATATGTTAATGCATTATTTGCATTTAGATTGTTAAGCATGTTATATAGTTTAGATATAGTGCCAGGACCATCTCTACAATGGAAACTTTTGGTTTGAAAAATGGTAATGTTGTAAGCTTTATTTTTTTACTTGTATATACTTTTTGCTTGTATATCATGTTTTCATTGAAGGTATTGCTATCTGTCATGCAGCCCTATTGAATTTGAAGCCTGTAACGCCAACGTGAGACCCTCAATGGCTGCAGGGTTGAAATTAGGCTGCGTTACATAGCTATTAAATTAGAACATGCAGCGAGTTATAGGCTTGAAACAATTCTTAGAACGTTGGATGAACGTGATCAATTAGTCAAACCCGTAGTTACGGGTTTAGATGAAGCTAATGGCAACAGAGATCGTCATCATTACGTCACAGAAAAATGGAGGTTGGATTTCAAAGTCTTACGGGCTTCTATTACGAGTTGGGATCAGACCCACAGTGCAGAAATAATGCAATATTGATAAAGCCGTAAATATGATATTCTAGTCCATGCAAGTTCCATTATATGTATTAACACATTGACTGCCGGGATCGATATAACACAGAATTTAAACATAATTAAAAAAAAATGTATTGCCGATTTGCAAGCTTCAGAATGTTGTGCTATTTATTTCAATAACTAAGAACACTTTCCCTTTTAATATAAGTACAGTAGTGTGTGTATATTTGCATTTAAAGTGCTACCGATTGGACTTTAACCCTCTTGTGTGTCTCTAGTACCCGTTGGCTTCTTGGCTCCATTTGCTGGTTACCGGGTTGAATGCAAGTGAATTTTTTGCAATTTAAAAGCATGATTGGAGACATAACAATTACGGGCTTGACAGATCAAAGGATTTGCAGGCGCCAGCTCAAATTTTCACGTCCCATAGCCTTTACTCGCCCTTACTCCGTAAGTCATCAGCGGGTTGCTTTACGGGGTCAATTTAATAGCCGTAATTCTTGCGGGCTTCGTTACGGGCTGCGGTTTTACACGTTGAGCTAATTTAATAGGGCTGTAAGTCATATAAATCATAATGTCTTTTGACTTCTTGAAAATTCATTATTTTACCATTTGTTATATGACATGACATATGCATGAAATACCCTTTCCTTGCAATCTTAAAAAGAGGATAATTTCCATCCCTTGCCTAAAATCCTTATATTTAGTTATGGGTATTAAGGCAGATTGTGGTTGTGTCGGTTTATATGTATCTTTAGATTCATCCCATAATTATAAATTATGATTAATTTAGATATATTTTCTATGTTGTTTGGATGAGCAAAACCAGGCACAATACAGTGGGGGGAAAGTATTTGATCCCCTGCTGATTTTGAACGTTTGTCCACTGACCGCATTTGCGGAGCTGGAGGCTCCAACGTCAGCTGTGTTTGTCCGCAAATGCGGCCCCTCGCGAAGCGAGGGGCCACATTTGCAGAGATGGAGGCTCAAAGGCGCTTCACACGCTGTTAAAAACACACACGCACGACTTAGAAAAAAAAGCAACTGCGTCCCTTGCAAAAAAATACATGACGCGCTACTACCCATTCCAAACACGCAAAAGACAACTGAAAACGGCGCGCATGAATACATCAGAAACACAATAAATAAACACAACGAACACATAAAAAGCTTACTTACAGCAAGGGGGGGCATCCAGCACCTAAAAAAGTGAATTTACACGTCCATTTAAGTCCCAAAAAACGAGTTTAAACTGCCGAAAATCCCCTAAGCGAGAGAAAAAATGGCCGCCGAACAAAACAAAAACGAAGCTACAGACGCAACAATACTACAGTGACTCGCAAAACTGAAATAACGCTACAGTCAACTATAGGAGGTATGTAACACATACTATGCAGCACGTACCACACTGATATTAACCACCATTTTGAGAACTACTACGCATAAAATAGCGGATGGAACGCAAATTGTACGCTGGAACGCAAATAGCGCATGCGTATTGCGTTCTAACAGTCTGAGGCACCTCAAAGTTTATAATTACTGCCCACTTTCCAAAAAATTCTACATTTCTACTCAGGTGATGAACGGAGTGACTGGATAGTTAACTGCTGCTGTTACTTAAGAGGAGAGAATTATTTACAAATTTCCTACTTTACACTGTGCAAATTACAACTGAGAGGTAAGCTATAATATATCACTTTTTATTTCCAAGACAGCCGAAAAAAATCAAAAAAAAAAAATACCAACTATAACTATGAAAATGTGATTCATCTATAGTGACATGTGACACGCACATTTATGTGTATAGGCCCTACAACTAACTAATGTTAACCGAAACTAATTAAACAAGTATATTTAAATGACATTAATTTCCTGCAATTCATAGGAAAAAATAATATGACACTAATACATATGTAACCTGAAGCTGAATCTTTCCCCTTTTTTTCACTATTCAAACAGACTCTGCATCAACAGCGTCACTCAAGAATCTGCACCGTGGACTGTCAAAGAGAATTACTTTTAAAAAACACAAAGAAAGAAGAGGTAAGATAGAAAAATACAATACATGTTCAAAAAGACCATGCTTTGCTAAATCAAAAAGAAGAAATATACAATTAACCATTTAACTTTCTTTTTCAAACAGACACTACAAGAAGACTGGTGGATTAAGATTGGCAATCAAGGTATAGTATAAGAAGTAGAAAAAAAGTACATTTATATGTTTAATGGCTGCAAATATAAAAATTAAAAGTAAAAAAAAAAAAATACAAATTGAATAAAGACTAAAACCACACAGTTCAACAAACTTCACAAACACCTGTACAATTTACAAAGAAAGACAGTTTCAGAGAAAAAAAAAGAGGTGGCCACAAAACAGGATAGCATCCGAAACATTAGCAACATACATAAAACAAAAGTATTCCTCCTCTTTACTGTAAAATAACCTCCAACCATCACCCACAAGACAAATGCAGCAACCAAAAAGTGGTGAACACAAAAAAGGATAAAACAAAAAAGCGTACCATGATATAGAAAAGCCAATTAACATTCATTTTTACTGTCAAACATCATTTAATACTCATAAAGAAGACTAATTAAGCAAATAAAGTATGCAAAATATGGTAGACACAAAACAGGATTGTACCAAAAATCACACAAGCAGATAAAAAAGTTAATTAATATTCTTCTTTACTGTTTAAGAACCTATAAGCCTTACAAAGAAGCCTAAACAAGCATAACAAAAGTGGTGGACACAAAATAGGATAATGCTAAAAACATTGTGATCATATCCAAAATAGAAGACTTATTAAGCAAATAAAGTATGCAAAATATGGTGGACACAAAACAGGATTGTACCAAAAATCACACAAACAGAAAAGTTAAATAACATTCTTCTTTACTGTTTAAGAACCTATAAGCCTTACAAAGAAGCCTAAATAGACATACCAAAAGTGGGGGACATAAAACAGTATATTGCTAAAAACATTGTGATCATATCCAAAATTGTAAAAACATTAATAATTACAGTAAAAAAAAAGGATAACTGTAATATACAAATACAATTCAAGGATTTTAAAAGGTTGCACAAAAAACAGCATAGCAGAAAAATTCACCATAACAGATAGAATAGACCAAAATAATGAAATATGCTATTCATTACAAATACATTAAAATGAAATAACATTTTACTTTTTCTTTTACAACAGACACTGAGTGAAGAGCATCGGACGAAGACTTACAACAGTGGACCAACAAAGATTCTGCTTGAAATCACACTTCAACCAAGGTACAGTATAACAAGTAAAAAAAGAGAAAACTAAATAAACATGTTTGCTCTGCATCCATTTCAACAGAAAAATAAAACAATAACAACCACTAACTATAACCTTTACCAAAATATAACTGACACATTTCTCATTTACCTCTTATTTCTCTTTTACGGACAACAATGTTTAACAGTAAATCCAAACTTCAATCTAGCCAAAAAAAAAAAACAGTAAACAGCATAGTCCACAAAAGTCTCAAAACACAGACTACATAACATTTTTCATTCTCAATTACCAGTCCTAATGTACAATATTAAGCATAAAAGCTAACCACACACATAAAATACAATACTACAACAAATAGTACTAACACCCCAAAAAACAACAATAGAAACATTTTCACAGCCCCAACATATAAGCCCTTAAATAAAATATAAAAATACCATTAGAACAACCCCCTGTACGATAAATTACAAAGACTAATTTCTGCCCTCTACTATGCCTATAAGCCAAAAGTACAAAAACAAAAAAATTACCAAACCAAAAAAATTATCGATTTCAATTAACACTATACACCTACTAGATCTAGAAGAAGGTATAGTGTAATAACCTTGAGTGTGCTATGTATGTTAGGCAAAAATTACAACCTACAACAGAAAGTAAAGGCAAAAAAATTAAAAACACTTATTTAACAATACAAAGAAAGTACAGCTACAATGAACTACAATCACATAGAAACAAACTGTTGATAATAAAAAATGTAAAAAACAAACTTAACATCTCAAAATAAACTAATGATACATTATTTTTTTTACAGATAAACATGGCTGATAACGAGAGCAAACAAGAAAAGATAAGACGGCAAGCTAGAGAACAACAACAGAGATTGGCCAGCCAGCAGACACCTGAGCAGAAGGAAATTCGACGAGAAAAATAACACAAAAGAATTACAAGCAAAAGACTATCACCTGCTAAAATTAAAGATACACCAAAAAAAGCTACTAACCAAACAAAGCATTTAGAAACTGTTCCTGAAACATCAGATGACATTTTACCTGAAAAATTCAAAGATATACCAAAAGAAGCTACCAAAAAAAACAAAGCATTTAGAACCTGTTCCTGAAACATCACATGACATTTCACCTGATGGATTTGAAAATAAAACTGATATATGCTTTGCAAATTGTCCTTTACTCAAGTCTTTAGCAGAAGAGGTTCATAATTGTGGGGACATGAATACTCAATGTCAGTTTTGTGAGGCTTATCATTTTAAACAGGAGAGACCCAGAGATGGACAATTTATTAGTTGCTGTCAAAAAGGCAAGGTCAAACTTCCAGAAAGAAAAGAATTTCCAATCTATTTACAAAACATTATGACTGAACCTACTTTTCCAAACTACAAAAATTTTAAGACAAACATAAGATCCTACAATAGTGCCATATCGTTTGCAACATTAGCTTCTAATGTACCAGGACATGGTCCTTATTGTTTTAAAGTCCAAGGCCAAATTTACCATTGGACTTCACATTTACATCCAGAGGAAGGAGAGCAAAGAAAATTTGCTCAACTATATGTCCTAGATACAATGGAAGCTGTTGATCAACGTATGCAGCTGCAAGAAGATAAAAAATGCTTACCCAGTGTTTTTATAGAGCTAGATAACATTATGGCCAATAACCCCTACACTAAAGCTTATAACAAATTGGCAGAAGTAGAAAATGAACAACAACTTCATGCACAAAGACATCAATTACCAATCCCAAAGGTCAATATGGTGCTTAAAAGAGATAGACATACTGATAAACATCGTTATAACTTGCCAACATCAAATGAGGTTGCAATGGTGTTTCAAAATGATGAAGGAGAACCACCATTTCAAAGAGACATTCGAATATATCCCAGAAATGAGGAGCAACCATTTATTAATCTAAATATTTTAAGTCCAAATTTAGATCCAATGACATATCCCATCTTTTTCCCACATGGAGAAGCAGGTTGGCAACCAAAATTAAACCTTCCCAGTTACCCAAATGCTAAAGCCAGAATCCGAAATAATGTTTCTATGCTTGAATTTAAAATAGCTCAATTTGCCATTTGAAATACATTTAATCCAATTTTATGTGGTGGAAAACTAACACAACAATGGATTATTGATTCCTATTTGCAAGTTGAGGCCAAAAATTTAAACTTTATAAAATATCAACAAGATAAACTATGTGTAGAACAATATTGTGGACTAATGGACTATGTTGCTGAGGTGGCTACAAGCAGAGACATGACAGCTGGCAAAGACATCATTTAACATCTTCCTTTTAAGGATCTCCTCGAAATATTAGAGAAAGATACAATGATGCTATGGCTATTGTCACCAAATTTGGCAAACCCGATTTATTTCTTACATTTACATGTAATCCCCAATGGCCAGAAATTACACAAAATGTACTTCTTGGCCAAAGTCCTTCCGATAGACCAGATAAAGTAGCCAGAGTTTTTAAGATTAAATTAAATTAATGAATACGTGACATCACTATAAGTCCCTTATTTGGCAAATGTCTTGCTTATGTATATACCATTGAATTTAAAAAAAGAGGCCTTCCACATCCACATCTTCTCATAATACTTCAAGAAAAAGATAAATTAGATACTGCTGACAAAGTGGATGCAGTCATTCTTCCTGAACTACCAGATCCAGAACTATATGGTAGATTATATGAGATTGTTACTCATCGCATGATTCATGGACCCTGTGGTGAGCTTAATACACAATCACCATGTATGGAAAATAATAAATGTTCCAAAGATTTTCCTAAAGATTATTGAGACAAAACCTATACCAATTGTGATGGCTTTCCACTTTATAAAAGAAGAGAAGGAGATAGTGCCATTATTCGTGGCACAAAAGTTGACAATAAACATGTAGTACCCTACAATCCACATTTACTCGTGAAGTATAACACACACATTAATGTAGTAGCCTGCACTTCCATCAAATCCATTAAATATGTCTACAAATATATTTACAAAGGCTATGATGCAGCTACTGTAGTCGTCAAAAGTGCAGACAACCCTGAAAGCACTGAGTTAGTACATGATGAACTTGCATCTCATGTAGATGCTCACTATGTAAGTGTACCAGAATATATGTGGGGCCTTTTAAAATTGGAAATGCATGATAGATCACAAGCAGTATATAGATCAGCAGTACATTTGCCACAAAGACATTTAGTGTATTTCCATGCTGGAAATTAAAGTAATGCATTGGCCTAAAGTGAACATCGTCACACTACACTAAATGCATAGTTTGAATTAAATTTGACAGATTCAGAAGCAACACAATTCTTATATATTGAAATTCCATATCACTATGTTTTTGTGAATGAATTATGGAGACCTAGAAAAAGCAGAGGAAGTAAAATAATCCCAAGAATTTACACAGTCAGTCCAAGAGATCTTGAACATTTCTGCTTACGACTATTACTTTTAAATGTTCCTGGAGCACAAAGTTTTGAACACTTAAGAACTGTTAATGACATAGTATATGAATCCTTCCATTTAGCTGCAAGACATAGAAACTTACTAGCTGATGATACAGAATGGGAAAGATGTTTAGAAGAAGCAGCACTATGTCAAATGCCACGGCAGATGAGAGAACAATTTGTATTTATTTGTATCTTCTCAAATGCTCCAAATGCATTAGCTTTGTGGGACACATTTAAAAGTAATATGGCTGAAGACTTTATGCAACGATACAATGAACCTATTGCACACCTAAAAGCATTAATGGAAATCCAAGAAGTATTTTTAACTCATGGATTAAGTTGTGCAAGTTTTAATTTGCCTGATCCAGGTCTTATAGATGACATACACTTTGAAGACTATGACATTCAACTACAAGTAGAAAGAACAGAAGAAAGACTTGCAACTTTAAATATGTTACAATTGCAAGCATTTAATGCCAATAAAAATGCAATAGATGATGACACGGTCAAAGAGCGTTATTTCTATCTTGATGGACCTGGCGGATCAGGAAAAACTTATCTATATAATTTATTAATGAGTTTTGTACGAGCACAAGGTCAAATAGCACTGCCGTTTGCCACTAGTGGAATTGCTGCACTTTTGTTATAAGGTGGAAGAACTGTACATAGTGGCTTTAAACTGCCAGTGCCTATTTTAGGAACCTCTGTGTCAGATATTCGCATGACATCATTACAAGCAAAAAAATTGAAAAAAAGTAAATTAATTATAATAGATGAGGCCACAATGATGTCATGCTATGCCCTCCAATGTATTGACCGTTTGCTTCGTGAAGTCATGGATAATACTTTTCCATTTGGTGGAAAGGTAATGTTGTTAGTTGGCAATTTTAGACAAACATTACCTGTCGTTGTACATGGAAATCGAACTGACATTATCGAAACCTGTATAAAGTCAAGCACACTATGGAAACATTTTACCCATCTTCAACTGCAAAAAAATATGAGATCAGAAGGCCAAACTGATTTCAATGATTGGCTTATTAAAATTGGAGAAGGCAGAACAGAAAAAATACCAAATTTACCTGATGACACTGTGCAGATCCCACATCATATGATTTGTCACCAAGATCTTATATCGGCTATATTTGAAGGTAGCATAAATAACCAGGAATATTCAGAGCTTACCAACCAAGTCATAATGAAATCTTTAAAAAAATGAATGCACCACAAAGAAATTATCACAGTGCTGATTCTGTACTTGCTGATGACATTTAAAGTCAGGCAAACTTTTCAGCTGAATTCATAAACTCACTAACTCCTTCTGGAATGTCATCACATATTTTGCAGCTAAAGGTGCAATTGTCATGTTACTGCGAAATATGAACCCCAAAAAAGGCCTATGCAATGGTACAAGATTAATTGTTCAACAATTAAAGGACCATTTTATAGATGCTGAAATTTTAACTGGTACCCATAAAGGAGAGAGAGTTTTCATACCAAGAATAGATTTAGCACCAAGTGAAAGTAGTCTCCCTTTTATACTTCAAAAAAGACAATTTCCCATCATTATGTCATTTGCCATGACCATTAATAAATCACAAGGACAAACGTTCAAATCTATGGGTATTTTCTTAGAACAACCAGTATTTGCACATGGCCAATTGTATGTTGCGTTATCACGGTGCAAAAATCCACAGGCTATTAAAGTTTACATTGAAAAGAATGAAAGTCAAGGTGATTTATTAGAAGATGGACGTATTTTTACTAAAAACATTGTCTAATATGTAGTACTTTAACTTTTCATTAAACAAAAGCCATGCAAAACAAATTTAAAAGCAAATGCAAAAATATAAATAAACACAATATAACCACCACATTTTAAAACAAATACACATAAATGTCCGTTCCCTTCAAAAGGTCATTATTACGCAACAGAAATTACATTTAAAAAAACAATATTTTACCTGTTAAACTACATTTAATTGTCAAACACATACAGAACAGTGCTTACACAGTGTGTATGTTAAAATGTTAATTAACTATGTTACTGTTTCTAATGTTAAAAGTTTGAATTTTTTTTTTCAAGTTCCTTACTTAGACAGATAAGAAAGTTTAAGTTTCAAAAAATATACTTTTAAGTTCCTTACTTAGACATATTACAAAGTTCATGTTAAGAGGTCAACCACGTTTTAAATCACAGCAACAAACAAAGGTCATCCATTGAAAAATACAAATCAATAAACAATTCAGTCATAATTAATGGAAGTACTCTTTATGGATGATTAGCCTCAGAAAACACTTGCCTTGCATTATTTTCACAAATTATGTTAAAATGTTAATTAACTATGTTACTGTTTCTAATGTTACAAGTTTGAAAAAAATGTTTTCAAGTTCCTTACTTAGACAGATAAGAAAGTTAAAGTTTCAAAAAATATACTTTCAAGTTCCTTACTTAGACATATTACAAAGTTGATGTTATGAGCTCAACCATGTTTTAAGTCACAGCAACAAACAAAGGTCAACCATTGAAAAATATAAATCAATAAACAATTCAGTCATAATTAATGGAAGTACTGTTTATGGATGATTAACCTCACAAAACACTTGCCTTGCATTATTTTCACAAATTATGTTAACATGTTAATTAACTATGTTACTGTTTCTAATGTTACAAGTTTGAAAAAATATTTTCAATTTCTTACTTAGATAAGAAAGTTCAAGTTTAAAAAAATATACTTTCAAGTTCCTTAATTAGACATATTACAAAGTTCATGTTAAGAGCTCAACCACGTTTTAAGTCACAATGTAAATGTTGTCTTTTATGTTAAACATTAATACTGGGAGTAATCTGATCGCCAGTTAATGGGGTCAGGAAGGAATTCATTTTTTCCCTCTCTGATACAATTGGCTACGTTTCAAGTAGGGTTTTTACTGTTTGCCTTCCTCTGGATTCAATGTATATTTAAGTTAACAATTCTTGAGATAGAACGTGCATGTTAAAAAACCATTACCTCAAGTTTACAATACTGATTAATTTCAAGTTCAACTGTTCTTACATTGAAATGTTAATACTTTTAATACAATATGCTTTAACAATTAATGTTCAACAAAAGAACATTTTACAAAAATAAACATGTTTATTATCACAATAGTACTTATTTCATCATAACTAAAACCTTACAAGTGTCAAATACGTATATTAATAACTAAACAACTTTCCAAACATACACATCTCATTGCCGTCATTTTTTGATGAGCAAGTCACTAGTTATAGCATAATTTACTGTAGGACGATCAGGCTGATATTGTTAGCTGTACTAAAGGGATGGTGATAATTGCAGTGCCTTTGATATTAATTTTATGTGCCAATCACATATATAGTTGTGAGCGTACGAATTGTTGCTAACGCTGCGGGCTCGCGTAGCGAGGGCACTGGGCGAGGGTCTCAGTTGCTGGCATGGAGCGCCGAAGGCGCTCCTTGCCAGCAACTTAGGACCCTCGCAAAGCGAGGGCCTCAGTTGCTGGCATGGAGCGCCAAGGCGCTCCTTGCCAGCAACTGAGGACCCTCGCAAAGCGAGGGCCTCAGTTACTGGCATGGAGCGCCTGAGGGCCTCACTTGCTGCCATGGAGCGCCGCAGGCGCTCCATGCCAGCACCTGAGGACCTTGCAAAGCAACTGCGACTGTCGCAAAGTTCACGTCGCAACCAAAAACAGTACGACACAGACATTACGACACTCGCAAACACCATACGACACACGTTACCACAGATTACGACCTCGCAAACATCGGATGCAACACGCCGACATACAAACATTTAAAACACAATAAATACACACAACACACACATAAAAAACTTACCTACAGCAAGACGAACCATACAGGACCTCAAAAAAACAAATTACATGTTCATTTAAATAAAAATAAAACACTTTAGACACTAATACAATTGCAAAGCGAGAGAAAAAATGTCCGACGAACAAAACGAAAACAAGGCTACACTGCACTAACTCGCAAGAATGAAACACAAACTATGCGGAACATACCACAGTCACAGTTAAACACCATTTTGAACACTACTACGCAAAAAATGGCGGATGGAACGCAAATTGTAAGCTGGAACGCAAATAGCGCATGCGTATTGCGTTCTAACGGTCTATATTTCCAGAATGTTCTACAAGTTTATAAATACTGCCTATTTGAAAGAGAAAAATACATTTCTAATCAGGTGATGAACGGAGTGACTTCAGACATAACTGCTGCTTTTACTTGAGAAGACAATTCTTTCCTAATTTAATACTTTACATTGTGCAAATTACAACTGAGAGGTAAGCTATAATATATTACATTTTAGTAGCAAGACAGCACAACAAAAAAAAAAAACAAATATGAAAATATGATTTATGTATAGTGACATGTGGCACGCACATTTATGTCTATCATGTATAGTCCCATGTCACACACACACATGTATGTGTGTAGGCCCACAAAAAAAATAAGGTTAATTTAACAAAAAAAAAAGTCTTTCTATATCAAAAAAGGGATTTATCTATAGTGACATGTGCGCACATTTATGTGTATAGGCCCTGCAACAAAATGATCTTAAAACAAACTAATTAAACAACTACATTTAAATGACATTAGAAAAAAAAAATAATAATATTAAAATATGAGGCATGTATACTGATATGTGACACGCACATATATGTATCATCTATAGTCACATGTCACACACAAACATTTAAGTGTGTTTGAAAAAAAAAAGGTTAAGTTAACAATTAAAATATGATTCATGTATAGTGATATGTCACATGCACACAAAAAAATTACATTCAACTATGGAAATGTGCTTCATGTATGTGACATATGTGTGTAGCCACCACAGAAAAATAATGTTAATTGAAAATAATTACACAAGTATATTTAAATGACATTAATTAAATGCAATTCAATAGATCACCTAAAGCTTAATATTTCTACTTCTTTTAATATTCAAACAGACTCTGCATCAACAGCGTCACTCAACAATTTGCAACGTGCATTGTGAAGCATTGTGAAGATAAATGACACGTACCCACGCCTCGACTGTGTTGTGATTTCGGACGAAGTAGCACGCGGTTCCAGGAGCTTGGTGGTTGAGAGTAGGTAAGTTGCTTTATTATCAAGTCGCGGTTTAAGTTCTTTTTACGGGAATCCGTTACTACATTTACGGATGCCGATGTAAAGAAGTACAATTGTGTTTTTGGCTTGTTTATAGGTGTTTGGAGGTAGTTTAGAGAGTTTGGGAGTTTATATCCGGCCCATAGGAGTTTGGAGGGAGGTAAGTTGCATTGTACATGCTTTTCATCCTATCAAGCTGTCTTTTATTTGTATGTTTTGCCAATTTCTATATTTACTGTTTACAAGTGGATTTACCTTAAAAAGTAAAGGCTGATAAACTGGATTTACCTTACAAGTAAAGGCTGATAAATTGCAGAGTGCACTAAGTGTGCCCAGGTGAGAGGGGTGTGGCTTGACTGTTAAACTAGGATAAAGGATTTGTGAGCTGGTTTGGGGCCTGTTTACAAGTGGATTTACCTTACAAGTAAAGGCTGATAAATTGCAGAGTGCACTAATTGTGCCCAGGCGAGAAGGCAGAAGTTAATAGAAACCGGAGAAGGGGAACTTGTGAGCTTGCGAACATTTTCAGTATCAAGTGCAATTCTAGTAAAAGCCTAGGAGTTTAAATAAAAGGAGGGCCTTCAAAGAAAAGGGAGGGCAGATTTATAGTGCAAAGGAGGAAAACTTTATATAAATATATTATATTCTTTATTTTTCCCACTGAAATTTCGTAGACAATAATAATAATTATGAGTCAGTCCAGTGGCAACATCCTGTCAAATGTATGCACTACTGGAACAGATGATCCAGGGTCCATACCTCTGTGACAGGTGTGAGCATGTTGCCTCTTTGGAAGCTCAAATTGAAGATCTGGAGAGGAGAATTGCAGCACTTAGTGATATTGCTCCACTGGAAAGGGAGTTGGTGCTCACGGAGCACAGTTTAGCTAGGCCTAGTATGGAGGGAGGAGCTGGGGCTAGTGAGGATGGCCAGGGAGGTAGCTGGGTTACAGTTAGAAGGGGAATCAGAGGGTACAGGAGGAGGCAGGCCAGTTCTGAGTTGGCAAACAACAACAGATTTGCCAGATTGAGTGAAACTGTTGGCGATGTCCATTCAGGAATGGCAATGCCAGATAGAGCTGTTCCCTCTAACAGCCGGGCGAACAGCTCTACTGGAGAAGAGGGAGGGCAGAATAGGCAGAGCAACAGACATGTTTTGGTGGTAGGGGACTCTATTATTAGGAAGGTAGACAGGGTAATTTGTCACCCAGATCCCAGCAATCGAACAGTTTGCTGTCTCCCGGGTGCTCGGGTTCGGCATGTTGTGGATCGGGTGGATAAATTATTGGGAGGGGCTGGTAATGAACCGGCGGTCTTGGTACACATTGGTACCAATGACAAAGTTAGTGGAAGATGGAGCGTCCTAAAGAATGATTTTAGAGAATTAGGGAATAAGCTTAAAGCAAGGACCTCCAAGGTAGTATTTTCTGAGATACTACCAGTGCCACGTGCTAGCCCAGGGAGGCAGAAGGAGCTTAGGGAGGTTAATGCGTGGCTAAAAAAGTGGTGCAGTGCAGAGGGTTTTGGGTTTTTAGAGCACTGGGCTGACTTCTCACTTGGGTACAATCTCTATAGCAGGGATGGATTGCACCTTAATGATGAGGGCGCTTTTGTGCTAGGGAATAGGATGGTAGAACGGCTGGGGGAGTTTTTAAACTTGTAGGTGGGGGGGAGGGACTATATAGAAGTATTGGGGTAAATAGGGTAGAGAGGGAAAGGGATGAATTATTTACCCATGGGGGAGGAGAAGGGGGGAGGGTTACAATAGAAAGTAGGGAGATATTAATAGGGGCCTCAAATACAGTGGCAGGCACTTCACATCAGCAGAGCCATAGCAACATAAAGTGTATGATTGCAAACGCAAGAAGTTTGCCTGGGAAAATGGATGAGCTAGAAATATTAGCAGTACAAGAAAAATGGGGCTTAATAGGCATTACGGAAACATGGTGGGATGAATCTCATGACTGGACTGTTAATCTGGATGGTTATAACCTATTTAGGAAAGATAGGGGAAATGGTAAAAGAGGAGGAGGGATCTGTCTTTATGTTAAGCCTGAATTTAAGCCTATAGTTAGAGAAGATATTTATGCTGGCACTAACGGCATCATTGAATCCTTGTGGGTTGAGCTAAATAGTGGAGGAGCTAATTCTAAATGCATATTGGTGGGAGTATGCTATAAACCCCCAAATATAGCTGAAAGTGAGGAAATACAATTATTGTTACAGATTGGAAATGCAGCTAAGCATGGGCAAGTTCTAATAATGGGAGACTTTAATTACCCTGATATAAACTGGATAAACGAGACCAGCAGCTCAGCTAAGGGGAGCAGGTTCTTGAGTACACTCAGGGATCATTATCTAGCCCAGGTAATACAAGAACCTACTAGAAATGGGGCCATCTTGGATTTAGTCATCACAAGTAATATTGATATAATATCAAATGTAAAAATAGGGGAACCCTTGGGGAACAGTGATCACAACACAGTCTCATTTGAGATTGAATACAAAAAACAGAGTTGTAAGGGGCCAACAAAAACTCTAAATTTTAAAAGGGCTAACTTTAATGGGCTACGGGCAGCAATACAACATATAGACTGGGACAAAGAACTTACAGGGAAGAATACTGAAAATAAATGGACAACATTCAAATCCTTACTAAATAAACATACTCATCAGCATGTACCATGTGGAAATAAAATAAATAGGAGTAAATCACATCCCATGTGGCTTAACAATGACTTAAAGATCATGATGAGGAAAAAGAAATATGCATTTAAATTATACAAGAAGGAGGGAACAGAGGCATCTTTATGTGACTATAAGGAAATCAACAAGGCTTGCAAAAGGGCTATTAGACTGGCTAAAATAGAAAATGAGAAGTCAGTTGCAATGGAAAGTAAGACTAACCCTAAAATATTTTATAAATATATTAATGGGAAGAAGGCCAGGAAGGAATCGATAGGACCATTACAATGTGACACAGGCCATCTGATAATTAGTGACCAGGAAAAGGCAGATGAGCTAAATAGGTTCTTTTCGTCGGTTTACACAAGGGAGGTACCAGTGGTTGGGACACTGCAACATAATGGGGCTACACTACCTTCACTAAATAATTGGTTAACGCAGGAAGAAATACAAAAGAGGTTGGAGAAAATAAATGTTAATAAAGCCCCAGGTCCTGATGGAATACATCCAAGGGTACTGAGGGAGCTGGGTTCTGTAATAGCCAAACCATTATATCTAATCTTTAAAGACTCGCTCACTACAGGGTCTCTACCAGATGACTGGAGAAAAGCAGAGGTGATACCTATATTTAAGAAGGGATCTAGAGCAAATCCGGGGAATTATAGACCAGTGAGCCTCACTTCTGTAGTTGGGAAGCTTTTAGAAGGGTTAATAAGGGACAGAATACAAGAATATGTCTATTTGAACAGGATCATAGGTAGCAGTCAACATGGATTTATGAAGGAAAGGTCGTGTCAGACCAATCTAATTAGTTTTTATGAGGAGGTTAGTAGGAACTTGGATCAGGGCAACTCAGTGGATGTAGTCTTTTTAGATTTTTCAAAGGCATTTGATACAGTGCCACATGGAAGACTAGTGAGCAAACTAAGGGATACAGGAATTGCAGTAAATATCTGCTCATGGATCGAGAGCTGGCTAAAAGACAGGAAGCAAAGTGTTGTTGTAAATGGAACATACTCCGATTGGTCTAATGTGATAAGTGGGGTTCCTCAGGGCTCAGTATTGGGTCCTCTCCTTTTTAACATATTTATTAATGACATTGAAGTAGGACTCGAATGTAGTGTCTCCATTTTTGCTGATGACACGAAGTTGTGCAAGGTAATAAAATCAGATAATGATGTACTTTCCCTACAAAAGGATTTGCATAAATTAGAGAAATGGGCGGCTAAATGGCAGATGAGATTTAATACAAATAAATGTAAGGTTATGCATTTGGGAAGGAACAATAGCCAAGCAATCTATAATCTTAATGGAGCAAATCTAGGGGTATCAGATATTGAAAGGGATTTGGGAGTACTAGTGGACAACCACCTAGGTAACAGCGCTCAAAGCCAAGCAGCGGCTGCAAAGGCAAATAAAATATTAGCATGTATTAGGAAGGGTATAGAAGCCAGGGAAGAAGATATAATTCTGCCACTATACAAATCTCTAGTACTCCCTCATTTGGAATATGGAGTACAATTTTGGGCACCACCTCACAAAAAAGACATTTTAGAGCTGGAAAAAGTACAGAGAAGGGCTACAAAACTAATAAGGGCAATGGAGGGGCTAAGTTATGAAGAAAGACTAGCAAAATTAAACTTATTTTCGCTAGAAAAAAGGCGTCTAAGAGGAGATATGATTACGTTATTTAAATACATCCAGGGTCAATATAAGGCTTTGTCAAATGAACTTTTTGTAGCAAGAGATTTTCAACTGACAAGAGGACATCCGTTGAGGTTAGAGGAAAAAAGATTTCACCTTAAACAAAGAAAAGGGTTCTTCACAGTTAGGGTGGTTAAACTGTGGAATTCTCTACCAAAGGAGGTGGTGACAGCGAATTCGATAGACAACTTCAAAAAGGGGTTAGATATATTTCTGAATAAAGAGGGCATTCAAGGCTATCCTAGATAACTAGCAAGGAATATTGATCCAGGGAGAAATTTGATCGCCAGTATCTGGGGTCAGGAAGGAATTTTGCTTTTTTTCCCTTATGAGACAATTGGCAAAGTTTCAATGGGTTTTTTTTTTATGTTTGCCTTCCTCTGGATCAATTAACAATAATTAACAATTAACAATAATAATAAATAGTCCAAATTAAAAAGATCAATAGAGATCTAAAAAGGTTGAACTTGATGGACTAACTCTTTATTCATTCTCCAATACTATACTATTAATAATTATTTAATCAATAATTTAATTAATAACTAATCCGCATATTGCAGATCAGAGGAGATCTTAACAGGTTGAACTTGATGGACTGAAAGTCTTTTTTCAACCTTAATTACTATGTAACTATGTAACTATGTAACTGGTGAGAGGTACAATTGTGTTTTTTGCTTCTTTATAGGTGTTTTGAGTATTTTTGGTTGTGTGGGAGTTTGGATCCAGCCCATAGGAGTTTGGAGGGAGGTAAGTTGCATTGTACATGCTTTTCATCCTATCAAGCTGTATTTTATTTGTATGTTTTTCCAATTTCTATATTTACCGAATACACTGGCGAGAAGTAAAATTGATTTCTTTGCTTGTTTATAGGTGTTTGGAGGATTTGGGATCTTTGATCCGGCCCTTAGGGGTTTGGAGGGAGGTAAGTTGCATTGTACATGCTTTTCATCCTATCAAGCTGTATTTTATTTGTATGTTTTTCCAATTTCTAATTTTACTGAATACACTGGCGAGAAGTACAATTGTGTTTTTTTTGCTGTTGGCCTATAGGTTTGGCGAGTTTGTTTTTGTGGGGAGAGGAGTTTTGTGGAGGGAGGTAAGTTATTTATATTTTTCTGTTTAATATTAGATCTGGATCTCTCTCTCTCAAAATCTCTCTCTATCTCTCTCTCTCTCTATATATATATATATATATAGAGAGAGAGAGAGAGATTGATTTTGAGTTTGAGTTTGATTGAGTTTGAGATTGAGTTTGATTGAGTTTAAGATTGAGTTTGTGATTGAGTTTGATTGAGTTTGAGTTTGATTGAGTTTGAGATTGAGTTTGAGATTGGGTTTGATTGAGTTTGAGTTTGAGATTGAGTTTCAGATTGAGTTTGAGTTTGATTGAGTTTGATTGAGTTTGAGATTGATTGAGTTTGAGTTTGATTGAGATTGAGTTTGAGATTGAGTTTGATTGAGTTTGATTAAGTTTGAGTTTGAGATTGAGTTTGATTGAGATTGAGTTTGATTGAGTTTGATTGAGTTTGATTGAGTTTGAGTTTGATTGAGTTTGAGATTGAGTTTGATTGAGTTTGAGATTGAGTTTGAGATTGAGTTTGATTGAGTTTGAGTTTGAGATTGAGTTTGATTGAGTTTGAGATTGAGTTTGATTGAGTTTGAGATTGAGTTTGTGATTGAGTTTGATTGAGTTTGAGATTGAGTTTGAGTTTGAGATTGAGTTTGATTGAGTTTGAGATTGATTGAGTTTGAGTTTGATTGAGTTTGATTGAGTTTGAGTTTGAGATTGAGTTTGATTGAGTTTGAGTTTGAGATTGAGTTTGATTGAGTTTGAGATTGATTGAGTTTGAGTTTGATTGAGTTTGATTGAGTTTGAGTTTGAGATTGAGTTTGATTGAGTTTGAGTTTGAGATTGAGTTTGATTGAGTTTGAGATTGAGTTTGATTGAGGTTGAGTTTGAGATTGAGTTTTATTGAGTTTGAGATTGAGTTTGATTGAGTTTGAGATTGAGTTTGTGATTGAGTTTGATTGAGTTTGAGTTTGATTGAGTTTGAGTTTGAGATTGAGTTTGATTGAGTTTGAGATTGAGTTTGAGACTGAGTTTGATTGAGTTTGAGATTGAGTTTGATTGAGTTTGAGATTGAGTTTGATTGAGTTTGAGATTGAGTTTGTGATTGAGTTTGATTGAGTTTGAGATTGAGTTTGAGATTGAGTTTGATTGAGTTTGAGATTGATTGAGTTTGAGTTTGATTGAGTTTGAGTTTGAGATTGAGTTTGAGATTGAGTTTGATTGAGTTTGAGATTGATTGAGTTTGAGTTTGATTGAGTTTGAGTTTGAGATTGATTGAGTTGTAGATTGAGTTTGAGTGAGATTTCTACACATATTTGCAATACACATAGGTGTTCCAAACTGCTTCTTCAATGGGGCTTGACAAGAACTTTTTTTCAGCCTAGAACAGCAGGACCATGTAGTTCCTACTACCTCTGGTACAGAGGATGGCTTCAGGATAGGTACCATGCCCATGAATATGTGCAGAATATAATGCAGATAGGATATTAGTGGCCTCAGACATGGGCCACTCCCCACACATGATAGAAGCACACAGTAAATAGCCGCATGCCTTGTATATATGCAAACTGTAACTGACCCTTCCACATTGTTTATGAAAGTATTGATCTAGCGTGTTTCATCAGCGCCTCTCAGGTCCAGAGTGAGAGGTGCTGTACACCCCTCCCACTGCTGTCACAGGCTCTGTCCACTTAAGGTTGATTACTGCAGTTAATTACAACATTGATATCCAAGCAGGAATAGTGTTAGAGGCGATCAGAATGGGGGACGAGCGTGGAGCAGGCAAACCCACTAAAACATTTCTTTATTTCTCTTTCTTTTCTTTTCAGGTGGTGATGGAGGGAGAGGAGCAGAGGGTGGAGGAGTGGCAGGGAGTCCCGGGGCGTGGAGGTGGGGAAGAGGAAGGGAGGAGTGAGGAGGAGGTACTAGTGGAGGAGGGGGAGGTAGTGGAGGAGGAGGTAGTGGAGGAGGAGGTAGTGGAGGAGGAGGTAGTGGAGGAGGGAGGAGAGGAGGAGGGAGGAGAGGAGGAGGAAGGAGGAGGAAGGAGGGAGGAGAGGAGGAGGGAGGAGAGGAGGAGGGAGGAGAGGAGGAGAAGGAGGGAGGAGAGGAGGAGAAGGAGGGAGGAGAGGAGAGGAGGGAGAAGGGAGGAGAGTAGAGGAAGGAGGGAGGAGAGGAGAGGAGGAGGGAGAAGGGAGGAGAGTAGAGGAAGGAGGGAGGAGAGGAGAGGAGGAGGGAGAAGGGAGGAGAGTAGAGGAAGGAGGGAGGAGAGGAGAGGAGGAGGAGGGAGAGAGGAGAGGAGAGGAGAGGAAGGAGGGAGGAGAGGAGAGTAGGAGGAGGAAGGAGGAGGAGGAGGGAGAGTGGAGAGGGTCCTCATCCCCAGGCAGAAGAGCAAGAGGCTGGCGGCAGGTCCAGGGCCCACAATTATAGCCGGGAGGAGAACAGGGTCCTCCTGGAGGCCATCCGTGCCCGCCCCGTCATCACCTCGGGGGGTAGGGAAGTAAAGGCTGGGCCCCGTGCTACTGCTTGGCAGCAGGTGGTGGATCTGGTCAACGGTGTGGCGGGCCGTGGACGGAGTCTGTGGTCCATTAAGCACCGGTTTGACGACATCAGGGCCGCGGTGAGGAAGAAGATGGTGCAGGAGGCCGAGGGTTGGAGGGGCAAGTACCTTGCCCATGAAGGGATTGCAAGGGCCATGCTTGCACCCTCCGACGCAGCTGGAGCATCAGGCCCGGTGGAGCAGCAGGACCCAGCCTCCATGGCAGGTGAATATGACATACAGCAACATGCCACCACATGTGCATCACACACACTACACATGGCCATGACAATGACATGTCAGCTCCATGAAATAACAAGGGATAGATGGATGCATCGTTAAATTCATGAAGCTGACAAATCACTGTCATTCCTGGTCACCACAACAGTAATCAAGCAATAGAGCAGGTGTGTCCAAACTCGGTCCTGGTGGGCCACACACATGGCTGGATTTGATAACCCTGCTGCGCACAGGTGAGTCAATCGCTTCTTCATTCATCCTGATTGACTCACCAGTGCACAGAAAGGATATCTTCCAATCCAGGAAAGAGTTTGGACACCCCTGTAATACAGAGTCCATGTATTGGTGTGCCCGTTCAGTCTATGCAGTTACAGACAGCAGCCGTAATACAGATAGCGTTGTGAGCCGAGAACCTTTAAGAACAGAAACCTAAGAATAGATAACAGCTAGTATAAGATAGCTAATCAGAGTTGCAAAGAGGAGAATCATCCATATTCAAGGCTAGATGTCAGATAATTAGAAATGAACACATATCAATGAGCTAATCAACATACTAATGACATGTACCTTTCTTCTCTATCTCTCAGCATCCAGGAGGAGCTCTGGGTCCTGTGACCATAGCGAGGAGGCGGGGCCATCAGCCCCGTACCAGGATCCTCCAGCACAGGGGGAGGAGGAAAGGAGATCAGAGGGCTCTGGGTCAGAGGATGGGCTGGTCATTGACCTTGCGGGGTCACCTGCCCCAAGCCCTGGGCCTATGCCCATCCTCGAAAGGCTTGCTCTGGGGCCCTCACCCCCCCAAGGGACTGCACCTCCTTCCCCACAAAGTGTGCTGGCCTGGTCACCACCGGGCACATTCTCCCCACCGGCTCCAGCTGTGGACCTCCCCGCATCACCTCACCACGCCCACCCAGCGGTGTCGTCGCCGCAGAGCCAGGCTGTGCAGGTGGAGACACTGGCCATCCTGAAGGAGCTGCTGGCCAGCAGCCAGAGGATTGAGGCCAACCAGCTCCGGATGGATGCCAGCATCTCTGCCCTCAGGTCACAGATGACCCACAGCCGGTCCTGGCTGTCCAGGGAGGTGAGGAGGCACCACATGACATTGGAGCACCTTCAGGTCAGGCTGCTCAGACAGGCCATGGTCCCCAGCCCAGCATCAACGGGGATCTCCCAATCCCCCAGCCAAGAGCAGCCTGGCCCCTCCTCTCCTCCCATGTGTCCGCCACCGCCCAGACCACCGCTGCCTGGCACCGCCCGCCCCCCCGCCCCTCCCCCCCCACCATCACAACCAGAGGGGAGACGGAGGATGGGCACAGGTGATGTGGGTCCTGGGCCCAAGCGGAGGAGGACATAGGGCCTCATTCAATTGCAATGTGGCCGATTGCTAAGGGATCAATTTGAGCACAGAGCATATTTTCTACAGATGTTTGTAGTTAGTGAACTTCTCTCCAAAAGCAAGGTCTTCACTAACTACAAACGTCTGTAAATAAATATATGCTCTGTGCTTATATAGAGCCCTTTTCAATCGGCCATATCGCAATTGAATGACGCCCATAGGGTCTGCAGACATGTTTTCGCCTTCTCAACAGCACTCCTCAGTGACCATCAATTGGTCACAGGTTAAACACAACACAAAGGGCCTCATTCAAATGTGATTTGGGCAATTGAATAGGGCTCTATATAAGCACATAGCATATTGGTTTTACAGATGTTTTTAGTTAGTGAAGACCTGGCTTTTGCATAGAAGTTCCCTAACTAAAAACTTGCTTTCAAAAAGATGCTGTGTGCTTATATAGAGCCCTATTCAATTTGTTACATAGCAATTTAATGAGGCTGTTAATTAGTAGTGTGACCAATACATTGTCACTAAGGAGTGCTGTTGAGAAGAGATGCTGCAGGCCCTATGATGTTTTCAGGCCTTATTTTTTAGGTTTTGTCTTTTTTTTATTTTTTTATTTTAGGTCCATGAAGGCATCTCCTACATCTGCAAGCATTGTGGAGGAATTATGAGGTGGAGGGTTTTCCCAGTGCCTCTCAGGTAGACATGCCTTCAATGGCAGCCCCCTTAACATGTAGCTCCCACAATCTTAAAGCTATCATATAGCCACATATCTCCAACATGATTGTTGGTAGCTTAAATGTAGACTAATACCGCTATGGCGGTGGACTTGCAAAGTCTCACAATGGCATGTTAATAACAGCCAGCATTAATATATGCACTAGTGACGCATGTGATCCTGACCTCAATAGCAGTCTGAGAACAGATCTTTGGGTCTGATGTAAGAAACAGTGAATCTGGCTGCTGACCTTTGTGTCCTCTCCATAATAATGGCTATTTGCCCATATTTGTGATTATCCACAGACCTAGCTAATGGTTAGTAAAGCTTGCAGATGGGAATAAGGTGAGTTGGTATATTGGTACAGTATTTAGAACTGTACTGTACATACATCGTGATTCTAAATTGTTTTTGATCCTCCTCCGCATTTTTTGATTTGAACACTTCTTTCAGATTTTTGTTTGTTCAACACACTGTATGTGTGAAACTGGATTGGATTACACAGTCCAAAGGTTGAATCATCTGTTTAATTGAGCAGATCTAGTTACAAGTTGTAAGTGCTATGCACATAAATGGTTTCTTCAGTTAAATGAAGAGATTTCTGGTTCCGGTTGCAGCATGTGACCCTGGTAGGTGCTATGCATCATGCTTATTCTAGACTATTAGATTGACCCCTGTAGGTTTCCCCTTTTTTCCAGCCTCTTGCTCTTCAAGGACCCGCCCACACCACACCCATGATATTAATGCAGTTTTGACCACTGCTGATTGTGGTCTGTGTATCAAATAAAGCTTTGTTATACTGTTATGTGAATGCACAATCTTAACCACTGCTGATTGTGGTCTGTGTATCAAATAAAGCTTTGTTATACTGTTATGTGAATGCACAATATTGACCACTGCTGATTGTGGTCTGTGTATCAAATAAAGCTTTGTTATACTGTTATGTGAATGCACAATCTTGACCACTGCTGATTGTGGTCTGTGTATCAAATAAAGCTTTGTTATACTGTTATGTGAATGCACAATCTTGACCACTGCTGATTGTGGTCTGTGTAAAAAATAAAGCTTTGCTAGACCTTTCTGACTGCGTCCATGTGTTATGAATATGTTTGGTTCAGGGAAATCCACATGCATTACATTAGTGTCACATTCCTCTAAATGTAAACTGATGATCCATAGTTAACATGCAATAGATCAATACATCTAAAACTGTTGAGGAGTCAGAATAGCTTGAGATATCATCTGATCCCAAATATCATATCTACTACTAATATAGGGTTAATACCCTTGACAAGTCTGATTAGCGATACTGTGGAGTAGGAACATTCCCCTGAGGGCCTACAATGAATAGGACAGGTGACACTGGAGTGCTTTTCCAGTTCCTTCTCTAGTTGATTGGGATTAGTCTGACCTCTCTGATAAGACGTACCCCCCTACACTGGCCCGATGTAGGCTAGCTCACAGCTTCATTGAAGTACACAAACCCCTTCACCCACATCAGTTAGCATATGTGTGAATACAGTTAGTTGCCCAATAATGAACATGCATTGGCTAAATATCCTTTGGTTATCATATGTTGTAATGGTCATGCACATGCCAATCTGACAAACCATGCTGCAACATGCATAATATGATTAAAGCCACACTACCCAATTCAATATCAAGAGTAAAACATGAGTCAGGTCATATGAACCCTTTGCCACGCACATGAGCTCTATTGGCATCCCTTAAATCTCTATCTAATTGCATATACATCTAGCTCATCACATCTACATTAGAGAATACAAATAGTGGCCAAATGAGACCGCCACTTGGCATATATCAAGTACCAGGGAAATATTTCATTATATGTGGTTAAGTTCTTCAGTTGTGTCCGACTCTCCGTGACCCTATGGACTGCAGCACATTCAGCTAGGTCTCTGCCTGTGCTGTTCTCCAAAGTTTGAAGGCCAAAGAGATTGGAGTGGGTTGTCAGTTCCTTCTCAAGTGGATTGGACCTTGTCTGATCTCTCTGCTATGACCTGCCCACCTACAGTAGCTCCCAGCTTCATTCAGGTACACAAGCCCCTTCACACCACTTACCAATGCTGAAGGGGACCAGGGTAACATGCACCACACATATCTACTCTGACCCATCAGGAAGGGCTGCAAGCTCTGGGATCGACAGCAAACTCACCGCCATCAGGCATAATCTCTGCTACGCCCATCCTGGTGGGAGCCATGTGCCAGGTGTCTAGTTATTCCCATTTGGTGAACTTCCAAACTGTTCTGCTATTTATCAATTTACATGGGTGAGGGTTGCTAAGTGGTGGTGGTGGTGAAGCAGCTTGTGTACCTGAACGAAGCTGTGAGCTACTGTAGGTGGGCAGGTCATAGCAGAGAGATCAGACAAATCCCAATCCACTAGAGGAGGAACTGACAACCCACTCCAATCTCTTTGGCCTTCAAACTTTTGAGAACAGCACAGGCAGAGACCTAGCTGAATGTGCTGCAGTCCATAGGGTCACGGAGAGTCGGACACTACTGAAGAACTTAAGCACATATAATGAAATATTCCCCTGGTACTTGATATATGCCAAGTGGCGGTCTGATTTGGCCACTATTTGTATTCTCTGATGTAGATGTGATGAGCGAGATGTGTATTCTATCGTTGATCAACCATATAGCGTGCATCTAATGTGCGCTGTCATCTACGCACCGACACATGCGCGCATCATCAACAGCAGGCCCGAGAGGAGGCTAGCGGATCTAATGATTAGGATTAGGCGGTGGGGTGTAAGGATTAGAATTAGGCTGCGGCTACAAGGGTTAGAAGGGTTTATGGCATTAGGTCATATCACTTGCGCCCTTTCATCGACGCCCAACAGTCAAAAATATTAGAACTGCGCAATGATGTGGGACCGCTCATGTCAGCTGCATGTTGACATATTCTATTATGGGGCTGTTTTAGAGGCTACAATGGAACCTATATGTGTGCTGACCAATCAAACATATGAGGAATATTAAACTAATTTGAAGTCTTGTTAATTTGTAGGCTGTAATGCTTGGGCCTCCATTTTAGGGTTACAGGCTTAAACCATGCAGACTGCAAAAAACGTAACAAAATGGATACCTTTAACCTCCAAGCACGTACGGCCTTTAAAAACGAGCTGCGGGCTCGGAGGACTGCCCGCACGGGCTTGAATACGGAGCTACGGGCTTGGTCAGTGAAGTCCGTGGGACTTGTACGGATTTTAAAATCAAAGTACAATTTGGCGATGTGCAAGCTTGAGAATGTTTGGCTAGTAATCCTCATGCCCCCCCGTTATGTTCCCCATCATTTACAGTGCTTTGCAGTGCTGGATTGAATATATATTGGCTATTACAATGCTTGGTTTGCGGCCCTCCATCTCCAAACCCGTACGGGTTTGAACAAGGACCAGCCCGCAGAACTACGGGACGTAAAGTAATCCGTAAATAATATATCTGATTTGGGCTGATGTGCAAGCTTGAGAGGGTGTTGCTATTAATCCTCGTGTCCCCCATTATGATGCCTAGCATTTACGGAGCTTTACAGTGCATTCTAGATTTTATATTTGCATTTTCAGTTTTTGGACTTTGCGGCCGGAAAACAAGATTTACGGGCGCTGGGAAAAAGCTTCCGGCCGTTTGCATGATATGCGGCCGGCCGGAAGGGGATATCCTTGTGGCACCGTATAATTGAATTGCAAGGTAAAAGTAGCTCTACACGGGGCCGTAAGACGGCCGCAAGGAATCGCAGCTTTGCGGCCGTTTTACGGACGATAATTGAATGAGGGCCTATGTCCCTTATTCTATTTAAATTGACATTATGCAATACATAGCTCAATAACCAGATCAATTTTGGATTAAGAAAAGCAGTTTTTCAGTGCTAAACATCTATCCACAAACAAGGATTTTAATAACTATAAAATGTTAAACAAAACATTTTTTAACTGCTTATTTACAGCAGTATTCAATTGGCCAAATTGTTATTCAATGAGGCCAGGAATTATAACTTTTTAAAAAATATAACTGATACATTAATGATTTAGCTTTTTGTTACTCAATTGTGCACAATAATCTTTAACAGTCATTACAAATGTCAATATACACAATTACATTTCTAATTTTGCCTTTACAGATTAATATGGCTGATTACGAGAGCAAACAAGAGAAGAAAAGACGTCAAACTAGAGAAAGACAAGAGAGAGGGGCCGCCTAGCAGACACCAGAAGAGAAAGAAATTCGAAGAGAAAAAGAACGCAAAAGACTTGCAAGCAAAAGACTATCAGCTGCAAAAATGAAAGATACGACCAAAAAAATTAAAAAGCAAATACAGCATTTACAACCTGTTCCTCAAACATCACATGCCATTTTACAAGATACAATTAAAGACAGACCAAAAAAAGCAACTACAAAAAAAAACATTTACAACCTCTTCCTGAAACCTTACAGGACATTTCAACAAAAGAAGGAGAACATATACCAAGAAAAGCCACGAAAAAAACTAAACATTTAGAACCTGTTGTTCAAACATTCCATGACTTTTCACATGATGAATATGAAAGTCAAACTCCTATATGCTTGGCAAATTGTCCTTTACTCAAGTCTTTAGCAGTAGAGGTTCATATTTGTGGGGACATGACTACTCAATGTCAGTTTTGTTAGGCTTATTATTTTAAACAGGAGAGACCCAGAGATGGCCAATTTATTAGTTGTTGTCAAAAAGGCAAGTTCAAACTTCCAGAAAGGAAAGAATTTCCAATCTATTTACAAAATATTATGACTGAACCTACTTTTCCAAACTACAAAAATTTTAAGACAAACATACGATCCTACAATAGTGCCATATCCTTTGCATCTATGGGGCAACATTAGCTGCTAATGTACCAGGACATGGTCCTTACTGTTTTAAAGTCCAAGGCCAAATTTATCATCGGACTTCACATTTACATCCAGAGGAAGGAGAGCAAAGAAAATTTGCTCAACTATATGTCCTAGATACAATGGAAGCTGTTGACCAACGTATGCAGATGGAAGAAAATAAAAAATGCTTACCCAGTGTTTTCATAGAGCTTAATAACATTATGGACAACAATCCCTACAGTAAAGCTTTCAAATAATTGGCAGAAGTAGAAAATGAACAACTACTTCATGCACAAAGACATCAATTACCCATGCCAAAGCTTAATATGGTGCTTAAAAGAGACAGACATACTGATAAACGTCGTTATAACTTGCCAACAACAAATGAGGTTGCAATGGTGTTTCAAAATGATGAAGGAGAACCACCATTTCAAAGAGACATTCGAATATATCCGAGAAATGAGGAGCAACCATTTATTAATCTAAATATTTTAAGTCCAAATTTAGATCCAATGACATATCCCATCTTTTTCCCACATGGAGAAGCAGGTTGGCAACCAAAATTAAACCTTCCCAGTTACCCAAATGCTAAAGCCAGAATCCGAAATAATGTTTCTATGCTTGAATTTAAAGTAGCTCAAATTGCCATTCGACGTGAATTTAATCCAATTTTATGTGGTGGAAAACTAACACAACAATGGATTATTGATTCATATTTGCAAGTTGAGGCAAATAATTTAAACTTTATAAAATATCAACAAGATAAACTCCGTGTAGAACAATATTCTGGACTCATGGACTATGTTGCTGACGTGGCTACAAGCAGAGACATGACAGCTGGCAAAGCCATCATTTTACCATCTTCCTTTCAAGGATCTCCTCGAAATATGAGAGAAAGATATAATGATGCTATGGCTATTGTCACCAAATTTGGAAAACCCGATTTATTTGTGACATTTACATGTAATCCAAAATGGCCAGAAATTACACAAAATCTACTTCTTGGACAAACTGCTTCTGATCGACCAGATTTAGTAGCCAGAGTTTTTAAGATCAAATTAAATTAATTAATACGTGACTTCACTATAAATCAGTTATTTGGCAAATGTCTTGCTTATGTATATACCATTGAATTTAAAAAAAGAGGCCTTCCACATGCACATCTTCTGATAATACTTCAAGAGAAAGATAAATTAGATACTTCGGACAAAGTGGATGCAATCATAGTTGCTGAACTACCAGATCCAGAACTATATGGTAGACTATATGAGATTGTTACTCATCGCATGATTCATGGACCCTGTGGAGACCTTAATCCACAATCACTATGTATGGAAAATAATAAATGTTCAAAAGATTTTCCAAAAGATTATAGAGACAAAACATATGCAAATTGTGATGGATATCCACTTTATAAAAGAAGAGAAGGAGATAGTGCCATTATTCATGGAAAAAGAGTGGACAATAGATATGTAGTACCCTACAATCCAAATTTACTCATGAAGTACAACGCCCACATCAACGTAGAAGCCTGCACTTCTATCAAATCCATTAAATATGTCTACAAATATATTTACAAAGGGTATGATGCAGCTACTGTAGTCGTCAAAAGTGCAGACAACCCGGAATGTAGTGAGTTAGTACATGATGAACTTGCATCTCATGTAGATGCTCGCTATGTCAGTGCGCCAGAAGCTATGTGGCGGCTTTTAAAATTTGAAATGCATGATAGATCACATGCAGTATATAGATTAGCAGTACATTTGCCACAACGACATTTAGTCTATTTCCATGCTGGAAATGAAATGAATGCATTGGCCCAAAGTGAAGATCGTCACACTACACTAACTGCATGCTTTGCATTAAATTCCACTGATGATGAAGCAACACAATACTTATATATAGAAATTCCATATCACTATGTTTTTGTGAATGGATTATGGAGACCAAGAAAAACCAGAGGCAATAAAATCATTCCAAGAATTTACACAGTCAGTCCAAGAGATGTTGAACGTTTTTGCTTACGGATATTACTTTTAAATGTTCCAGGAGCACAAAGTTTTGAACAATTAAGAACTGTTAATGACATTGTATATGAATCCTTCCAGTTAGCTGCAAGACATAGAAACTTACTCGCTGATGATACAGAGTGGGAAAGATGTTTAGAAGAAGCAGCACAATGTCAAATGCCACGACAGATGAGAGAACAATTTGCTTTTATTTGTATCTTCTCAAATGCTCCAAATGCATTAGCTTTGTGGGAGACTTTTAAAAGTAATATGGCTGAAGACTTTATGCGACGATACAATGAACCCATTGCACACTTAAAAGCGTTAATGGAAATCCAAGAAGTCTTTTTAACTCATGGATTAAGTTGTGCAAGTTTTAATTTGCCTGATCCAGGTCTTATAGATGACATAAACTTTGAAGACTATGACATTCAACTACAAGCAGAAAGAACAGAACAAAGACTTGCAACTTTAAATACACTACAATTGCAAGCATTTCATGCCATTAAAAATGCTATAGATGATGACATGGTGACAGAGCGTTATTTCTATCTTGATGGACCTGGCGGATCAGGAAAAACATATTTGTACAATTTATTAATGAGTTCAGTACGAGCACAAGGCAAAATAGCAATGGCATTTGCCACTACTGGAATTGCTGCACTTTTATTAGAAGGTGGAAGAACTGTTCATAGTGGATTTAAACTGCCAGTGCCTATTTTAGAAAATTCGGTGTCAGATATCCGCATGACATCCTTACAAGCAAAGAAATTGAAGAAATGTAAATTAATTATAATAGATGAGGCCACAATGATGTCATGCTATGCCCTCCAATGTATTGACCGTTTGCTTCGTGAAGTCATGGATAATATTTTTCCATTTGGTGGAAAGGTAATGTTGTTGGGTGGCGATTTTAGACAAACATTACCTGTCGTTGTACATGGAAATCGAACTGACATTATCGAAACCTGTATCAAGTCAAGCACAGTATGGAAACATTTTACCCATCTTCAACTGCAACAAAATATGAGATCAGAAGGACAAACTGATTTCAATGATTGGCTTATTCAAATTGGAGAAGGCAGAACAGAAAAAATACTACATTTACCTGACGACACTGTAGAGATCCCACCTCATATGATTTGTCACCAAGATATAATATCGGCTATATTTGAAGGGAGCATAAATAACAAAGAATATTCAGAGCTTGCCAACCAAGTTATACTGACGTGTAAAAATAAAGATGCATTAATACTCAATAATGAAATCTTAAAAAAAATTAATGCATCACAAAGAAATTATCACAGTGCTGATTCTGTACTTGCTGATGACAATGAAAGTCAGGCAAACTTTTCAACTGAATTCATAAACTCTCTAACTCCTTCTGGAATGCCACCACATATTTTGCGGCTAAAGAAAGGAGCCATTATCATGTTACTGTGAAATATGAACCCCAAAAAAGGCCTATGCAATGGCACAAGATTAATTGTTCAACAATTAAAGGACCATTTTATAGATGCTGAAATTTTAACTGGGACCCATAAAGGAGAGAGAGTTTTCATACCAAGAATAGATTTAGCACCAAGTGAAAGTAGTCTCCCTTTTATACTTCAAAGAAGACAATTTCCCATTCTTATGGCATTTGCCATGACCATTAATAAATCACAAGGTCAAACTTTCAAATCTGTGGGTATTTTCTTGGAACAACCAGTATTTGCACATGGTCAATTGTACGTTGCGTTGTCACGGTGCAAAAATCCACAGGCTATTAAAGTTTACATTGAAAACAATGAAAGTCAAGGTGATTTATTAGAAGATGGACGTATTTTTACTAAAAACATTGTCTACTATGAAGTACTATAACTTTGCAGGATACAAATTAAAGATGACAACATTTTTTAAAAGCATTCAAAAAAACATAACAATTGGTTGTTTAATTCAGTCATAATTAATGGAAGTACGGTTTATGAATCATTCGCCTCTAAAAACACTTGCCTTGCATTGTTTCTAAAAATTATGTTAAAATGTCAAGTAACTATGTTAATGTTTCTAATGTTACAAGTTTAAAAAAAAAATTGAAAGTTATTTCATTCAACATATTACAATGGTGTTGTTAAGAGCTCAAGCACCTTTTAAGTCACAATGTAAATATTGTCTGTTATCTTAAGATTACTACCTACATTAATGTTTATCGCCAGTTTATGTGGTCAGTAATGAATTACTTTAATTACGTACGTTTTAAGGAGAGTTTTTAATGTATGCCTTCCTCTACATTCAATATATATTTAAGTTAACAATTAGTGTCATAGAAATTGCATGTTAATAATGATTAATTTAAAGGTCAACTGTTTTGACATTAAAATGTTAATACTTTTAATAAAAAATTAGGTTACAAAATGTATTCACTATGTTCGTGTTTATAATGATCAAAATTATACCAATGTTTTGACAACTTTAAAACTTACATAAAAAATAAAGCTCAAGTTTAAAAATATATACTTTGAAGGTTATTGCTTACATATATTTTACACATCATGGTAAAATTCGGGACGTTTTAACAAGGCTTTTTACTTTTTCATTTCCTATTCATTCAATGTATATTAAAGTTAACAATTCTACAGATACAAATTACATTTTAAGAAACAATTACATCAACTTTTTACAAAAATACACGTTGATATAAAAATACTTACAAGTGTCAAAAAGATATATTAATAACTAAACAACTTGACAAACATATACATCACATTGCCGTCATTTTTTGACGGGCAAGTCGCTAGTAGTGATATATTCTTCATCATCCTAACACCATCTTTAATACAAACCAATATTCATTATTTTTAACAATATATTTATATACATTTATAAGATTCCTTAAGGGGAAAATAAATCTTGGAAATAGTATCCATAAATACTGTTGTAGGTGTAATATATCCCCAGGCCTCAGTGGCCACAAAGATACATGCCTCCTGGTGCTATTAATCACTTAGGCCCCTATTCAATTGAGCATTTGTTAGTTACTAGAGCTCATAATGTAGCCTGTAAACTAATTTGCTATTCAATTGGTGTCTTTTAGCGAGCCACAAATGCGGGATACAGGCTGAAAATCCCTGCTGTTGTCAAAATCGTAACTCAAACCCATCAAACCCAGATCAACCCCCTTTGATCTTTCAAGCCCGTAAATGTTACAGTTGCAAATCGCTATTCATTTGCTACAATTCCTCAAGCCCACAATTGTTTTCACACCAGTAAATGGTAAATGTAGAAGAAAATCCTACGAGTACCAGATAGGACACGCAAGGGGGTTAAACACCTGATCGTAGCACTGTAAATGCAAATAAAAAAATCAATAGCGACTGCACATTAAAAGACGGGGAAAGCGATGAAAGACGTCTCCTTGATCACCAAGATTGATATAACACGGACATGAAACATAAAAAAAATATTTTTGATTGCAGATTTGCGAGCTTGAGATTGTTGTGCAATTAATTCTAATGTCTTTCATTGCTTTCCCAGTCTTTTAAAGTATTTTTAATTTGCATTTACAGTGCTACAATCAGGTGTTTAACCCCCTTGCGAGTCCTATCTGGTACTCATAGGATTTTCTTCTATATTTGCCATTAAAAGATCAAAGGCTTAGCAGAGTTGGAGTTACAATTTTTACAACCGCAGGGATTTTCAGCCTGTAACCCACAAATAGTTTGCGGGTAGCTAAAAGACGCCAATTGAATAGCAAATTAGTTTACGGGCTACATTGCGGGCTCCAATAACTAACAATTGCTCAATTGAATAGGGGCCTTAGTTTTTTGCTTTGAAATTCTGTCTTAATGTATCGGATTTCACGTTAAGTTCTTTATTATCACTACAGTTACGTCTTAGTCGCAAGTACTGTCCGATGTGAATACCTGTTTTTAAGGGCTCTGGTTGAAGACTCGTCTAATTAAGAAAATTGTTTGTTGCTGTTTATTTTTTTATGATTTATAGTTGGAATGTTTCCCTCCTCATTTTTTCTGATTTGAAGGCCTAAAAAGTTATTCGAGTACAGTGAATTTTAAACCACAATCATTATTGTTCAATTCAGTGATATATTCTTTAACTCTTGTGCAATTGCAGACCAAAACACCAAAATATCATCTATAAAGAGATTCAACATTTGCATTTTATCTGTAAATTTCTCCATGAAACTGTTGAGCACTTTTGTTCTTCTCTCATCCCAACCCTCAGACTGTCTGTCTGGCGCCTATTGTGATTAATTACCCCTGTAGAGAGATGGTGAACTGAAAGGACAATCAAAGGGATAAGATGATTTGCCATCCTGTCTCTTTACTCTGAAGGGGGTGATTAATAACTATGACCTTATCTAGGTAATGGGACACCACGTAGTCAAGATACTGCTCTATTGTGATTGGGCACTGGGTTATCTGTCCAAGGTTGGGGCTCTGCTGATTGGTTGGTCCCTCTGGGTTGTGACAGCTATATTTAAATAAAAATTGGGAATTAAAAATGTGAAGACGGTGCCAACAGGTGACAGGGGCATGATGCAGGCTATTTATGGTGAGTGGGGGGCAGAGGGATCCTCCCATTACATGGATATTTGTAGTTTGATTCTCTATACAATTTGCTAGGGGTATGGCCATAAACTACAACTTTTTGTTCCGGTAAGATGGCCAAATACTTACTAAGGTAGAATTGTTAAAAGACATCTTTTACTTTGGGTTTGGGATCGGGTACAAGTTGTCTTCCAGTGGCCCATGGCTTTGATTATGTGTACTGGAGTCTGGCTTTTGAAGGTTGCTGAAGTGCCGCTGATTCCAGAGGAATGCCCAGAATAGGAGAAAAGGTTGTGACCTAGACTGGTGAGAATGAGTCTGGTATAGTGGATGCAGGTGGTAGTGGAGAGATAGGAGGGTTTGTGTTGTAAAGTTTTGAGGAGAGAAAGAGAAGGTTGAAGACTAGACAGCATGGATTGTGGGTATGATAGTAGGTGATGGTGACAGGAGTGCTGTTGGTTTTAGTGGAGTGGAGTTTAAGCATGCAATGATCATCTATGAATATGTGTTGGAAGATATGGTGAATTGTCTTGACCTTAGGAGACCGAAGAATGCTAACTTGATGGCAGCCATTATGGTGAGGGTGATGCTAGAGCAAAAGGGGGGGATGAGATAGGAGCGTGATGATTTGTTGAAATATTTTGCTGGTGATAGATTAAAGGGCAAGAGATCAATGAAAAAGAGTTTTCTGGAGGCTTGACAGACTAGAGTCCAGTGATTCGATGAAGGATGTTGGGGCATTTTTTGGTGTTCAAACGAATTCAGCCAGTAGGGGACTCTGGGAATAGGTAGTAGGTGACGTGAAATATAGGCTGTATTAGTAGATAATGGAAGTGGTGGCATGAAAAAGTTTATGGGTTAGAAAAAGTTTAAGACTGCAGTTGTATAACAGTCTAGTAGATTGAGGAGGTGAAGTTGGGAGATACTGAGTGCACCTGGATATGCGTGAGGTAGGAATGTGAAAGGGCAGATACAAGAATAGCAGTAGGACTTAGAATTAAGGACAGTTGCACAGAAAAGATAAGTGCGGGCAAGTGGCAGGGTGTGCATAGGAGGAAGTAAAGGCATGTTTAAAAGTTAGAATCTGATATTGAGAGGTCAGTGGCTGTCAGCCCATTGGTGGAGAATTGATGAGGATGAGCGGCATGAAGAGCATAAGTGTAACTGACACTTTAATAAATGCATAGGTATAGATACATTGGTGGAATGGGAAGGGAAGAAGGGGAGCAAAGGAGGTGTAGTGCCTATTATACATGTGAGGCCAAACATTAAGTATATCAATAGTGACTGGCAGCTTTTCTAGGTCAGGTATGACTAAGTCTTGAGAAAGACATGGATGTGACGAAGCAACAACATATTGCTAGGCAACGGGATACTTTGGCTGACATGTCCCAGTTGCCAAGCGTGTGTGAGGCTAATGAAGAGGCCAGAAGAAAAAGGGGGAATAGCTGAGATAGGAGACAAAGAGGAAGATGCTGGAGAGACCAGCAGGAAAGGAGTGGAAAGAGGAGGAGGATGTAAGCACCCAAGAGACAGAGTGAGGAGGCAGGCAGAAAGCAAGGGGCAGAGAGAGGATCTGGGGAAAGGTTGAGGGAGAGGAAAGAGGGAAGTGAAAGAATCCGGTAGAGGTGGAGAGTACTGCAGGAGGAGGGAAAAAGAGAGGGCTGAGAGCATGGGGAAAGCACAGGAGAAAGATGCAAGGAGGGCCCGGACAGGGGAGCTCAATAAAAGAAAAGAGCAGGAGAGGCATGGGGGGGGGGGGGGAAAGGGTGGGAGAGAGACTAACGGCAGAAAAGTCAACAAAGAAAAACACGAGAGCACAAAGGAGTGACACTGAGCATGAGACAGGGTTCAGACGAAAATGAAGAAGGTGTCTTAAGGTGAGACGGGTTTGAGGAGGGCTATTTAAGGTGAGTGGGAGGGAGAGGGACCATTCCACATTCCTAGGTATTTATATATATATATATATATATATATATATATATATATATATGTGTGTATATATACTCTATATATATACACACACACATACATATATGAATAAATATAAATATATATATATATATATATATATATATACTCTTGGATTTCAGTAAACAAATCTAACAAAGTAAATTAATTGTAATACCCACGATCCACCAGTTTGGTAACAGCATTGTGTCTGTATAAGCTCTGATTTCTAATGTTCTAATGTGTCACTAACACAAACCACACAGAAAAAAATGGAAACTCGTCGTCTCCTTAAATAGTGTAAAAATTAGGGAAACAGGTCATTTTGTTGTCTAATATTTACATATGTATTAAAACTTCTCAAAATGTTCTTTTTCATAAAGAAATAACTTGTGTTTAGGTGGAATTTCCTCTTTAAATTTTACATATACAGACTAAACATTTCTTATACTTTTTCACTCTTCAAAAAAGACACCTTTATTATTATTTCTACAGTGGGTGGCAAAAGTATTCACCCCCTTGGCATTTTTCGTGTTTTCTTGCCTCAAAACCTGGAATTAACATGGATTGTTTGAGGATTTGCATAATTTAATTTACAGAACATGCCCACAAATTTGAAGATGTTTTTTTTTTATTTGTGAAGCAAACAACAAATAGTACAAAACAACAGAAAAAGTAAATGTGCATAACTATTAACCCCCCTAAATTCAATACTTTGTAGAGCCACCTTTTGCGGCAATCCCAACTCCAAGTCACTTTGTAAAAGTCTCTATGAGCTTGCCACATGGGATTTTTGACCATTCCTCCTTGCAAAACTGCTCCAGCTCCTTCAAGTTGGATGGTTTGCGCTTGTGAACAGCAATCTTTAAGTCTGCCCACAGATTTTCTATTGGATTGAGGTCTGGGCTTTGACTAGGCCATTCCAACACATTTACATGTTTCCCCTTAAACCACTTAAGTGTTGCTTTAGCAGTGTGTTTGTCAATATCCTGCTGGAAGGTGAACCTCCGTCCTAGCCTCAAATCACGCACAGAGTGGTACAGGTTTTGCTCAAGAATATCTCTGTATTTAGCACCATCCATCTTTTCCTCAACTCTGACCAGTTTTCCAGTCCCTTCTGCTGGAAAACAGCCCCACAGCATGATGTTTCACTGTGGGGATGGTGTTCTTTGGGTGATGTGATGTGTTGGGTTTGCGCCAGACATAGCATTTTTTGGGATGGCCGAAAAGTTCATTTTTAGTCTCATCAGACCAGAGCACCTTCCTCCATACATTTTGGGAGTCTCCCACATGCCTTTTTGCAAACTCAAAATGTGCCATTTTGTTTTTTTGCTGAAAGTAATGGCTTTCTTCTGGCCACTCTGCCATAAAGCCCAACTCTATGGAGCGTATGGCTTATTGTCGTCCTATGTACAGATAATCCAGTCTCTGCTGTGGAACTCTGCAGCTCCTCCAGGGTTACCTTAGCTCTCTGTGCTGCCTCTCTGATTAATGTCCTCCTTGCCCGGTCCCTGAGTTTTGGTGGGCGGACGTCTATTGGCAGGTTTGCTGTTGTGCCATGTTCTTTCCATTTGGTTATGATAGATTTGATGGTACTCCTCGGGATCATCAAAGATTTGGATATTTTTTAATAACCTAACCCTGACTTGTACGTCTCAATAACTTTGTCCTTTACTTGTTTGGAGAGTTCATTTGTCTTCATGGCAGTGTTTGGTTAGTGGTGCCTCTTGCTTAGGTGTTGCAGCCTCTGGGGACTTTCAAAAAAGGTGGGTATATGTAATGACAGATCATGTGACACTTAGATTGCACAAAGGTGGACATCATTTCACTAATTATGTGACTTCTGAAGGTAATTGTTTGCACCAGAGCTCTTTATGGGCTTCATAACAAAGGGAGTTAATACATACGCGAATGCCAATAAATAGTTTTATGTATATATTTTTCTCATTTCATTTCACCAACTTATACTATTGTGTTCTGATACATCACATAAAATTCAGATTAACAAAACATTGAACTTAAGGCTGTAATGTAACAAAATAGGTAAAAAGTCAAGGGGGTGAATAATTTTGTAAGGCACTGTAGATAACTACATATTAATATGCATAGATGGTGCTAGTAGTTTTTTGTTCTATAATACAGTTGGCTATACTGTGATGGCTGCAAGTCCATGGTATCTTACTAGTAGACAAGTTAAAAGCCTCATTACAATCATATTGTTAAATTGTAATAACATTTTTCTACTTTCTTTACAAAAAATAAGATTACAAGTAACCTTTCCTTGGCACATAATGTGCACAGCTTGTAGGGTATTAGGATTAGAGAGTATTCTTCTACAAATATTGACCATAATTATTAAATTAACAATTGACTGCTCTTTCTATGTGCAATTATCTCAATGTATCAAGGCACAGCCTTACAATTAATTTAATAACTGTTGTTATTAGTTATTAATAGAGATGTCGCGAATAGTTCGCCGGCGGACTGTTCCCGGCGAACATAGCATGTTCGCGGCGAACTGCGAACATATGCGATATTCAACCCGCCCCCAATACTTTATCATTGAGCAAACTTTGACCCTGCATGTCACAGTCAGCAGACACATTCCAGCCAATCAGCAGCATACATTCCCTTCCAGACCCTTTAACCTCATGGACAGCAGCCATTTTGGAATCATAACTAACTTGCAGTCTTACTGAGAGGAGGCTGAGTGTGGGTGATACTGCATCAATAGGGAAAACCATAGCTAGGCAAGTTTATTCAGTGTCCAGTGCAGTGCTGAAGGACTCTTGTGCCTTATTATTATTAATAATATTACTACTGTATAATGTGTAGATGTACCAGCTGGGCATGCTCTTGTGCATTACTATTATTATTATTATTATTATTATTATTATTATTATTATTATATAATGTGTAGATGTCCCGGCTGGGCATGCTCTTGTGCATTATTATTATTATTAGTAAAATACTAATAATAATAATAATAATAATGCACAAGAGCATGCCCAGCCAGTACATCTACACATTATATAGTAATAATAATAATAATAATAATAATAATAATAATGCACAAGAGCATGCCCAGCCGGTACATCTACACATTATATAGTAATAATAATAATAATAATAATAATAAAGCACAAGACGTCCCCTGTGTCTCCCCCCCACTCCCCCCCATGTGTCTCTCTTCCCCCCCATCTCCCCTGTGTCTCCCCCCCCCACTCCCTCCCATGTGTCTCTCTCTCCCCCCCCCTCTCCCCTGTGTCTCTCCCACCCTTCCCTGTGTCTCTACCCCCTCTCCCTTCTCCAGTGTTTCTTTCCCCCCTCTCCTGTGTCTTTTCCCCCTTCCCTCTTCCCTGTGTCACTCCCCCCTCCCCTGTGTCTCTACCCCCTCTCCCTTCCCGTGTTTCTTTCCCCCCTCCCCTGTGTCTTTCCCCCCTTCCCTCTCCCCTGTGTCTATCCCCCCTCCTCTGTGTCTCTTCCCCCTTCTGCCCTGTGTCTCTACCCCCTCTCCCCTGTGTCTCTACCCCCTCTCCCTTCCCCTGTGTTTCTTCCCCTCTCCTCTGTGTCTTTACCCCCTTTCCTCTCCCCGGTGTCTCCTCACCACTCCCTCCCATTAGTCTCTTCCCCCCGCTCCCCTGTGTCTCTACCCCCCACTCTCTCCTGTGTCTCTCCCCCCCTCCCATGTGTCTCTTCCCCTCACCTCTCCCCTACCCTGTTTCTCTTCCGCCCTCTGCCCTGTGTCTTCCTCCCCCCTCTCCACTGTGTCTTCCTCCCCCTCTCCCCTCTCCTGTGTCTTCCTCTCCCTCTCCCCTGTGTTTCCTCCCCCTCTCCCCTCCCCTGTTAGCTTCTATACGCATACATACATACGATAAGAAATCTGAGGGGGGGGGTTACCCCTTACGCCCCCCCCCCCAGTTCCAACACCCATGTGTACTGTATAATATTGTATTGCATTATGTTATATTATATCACTAGTGACTTGCTTGGCACAAATGACGGGGCAATAAAGTTTGAAGCCAAGGCAATGCTGTTTGCCACACAATGTGATGCTTTTTGTACTCTGAGGACCTTCGGCGCTCATTGTGAGCCTCTTCCCTCGTGTCTTTCATGTTTCGTGCTTTGCAACGATCAATCTTCGGCGCTCATCGCAAAGACAGATATATAAGTACAGTGTTAAATATATAAATTTTTTTGTGCAGTGTAAATTAAAAAATGTATTCAGGTCTCAGAGCATAATAAAGTGATTTAGATTTGTAACTGCTTTGAGAGTGCTATCGCTGGCAGCCAATGAGCAGTAATCCAGATATATAACTGCAGAGTAAAAAGTAAAACATTTTAGTGTAGTGTAAAGTCTACATTTTTTATTTTCCATTACTAATTAATACTTATTAAATGAATGCACGATAATAACTATTGTGAATGAACAAATGTATTAGGAAGTGCTAAGCGTTAATGTATGTAAAATAACGGCAGTGTAAAATATGCTATTAAGCGTATTTTTTTTATAGATATTTTTTTTAATAATAGTGAATTCATTAATTACTAAAATACTTTACCTATTTGTAATTAATATATCCAGTTATCAATATCCTGAAGAGCTAACAATCAGTTTTGATTTTCCTGCAGCTTACAGTGTACATTTGGACTGTTGGTGACCTGAGGTGTAAGTGTCAGCAATGTGCGCAGTGCACGAGGGGAAACCGCTTGTATAGTCGTGTAACGCGCCATTTTAGATTTGTAATGTCATTAGTTGCAAGTTAGTGTTGTAAAATGGCGGCGATTGTGTATGTGTTACGCGGCTCGCCAGCAGTTTCCATTATTTCTAATAGTGTATTTTGTACCTCGTCTGTTCCTAGGTAAAAGTCGTACATGGCTGGCGATGTTTTGCGCGGTTTGGGGTCTTGTAGCCTCGTTCTCATTTTTTCCGGACGCCATTTTTTTTGTCGCTTAGCCGATTTACAAGTGCCAACTGGGGAAGACGTTGCAGATATCACATATATAGTTGTGAGCAGGCGGGTTGTTGCTAACGCTGCGGGCTTGCGAAGAGTTGCTGGCAAGGAGCGCCGAAGGCTCCCACGTCGGCTGCAATGAGCCGCAGGCGGGACTTACACCATCAAATTTACGGACTTACCATCCAAAAATACGGGACTTAGAAAAAAAAAACATTACGAGCTCACAAAAATACGACCTTAACGCCCGAACCGCACGCACTTAAAAACATTAAAAACACAATAAATACACACAACAAACACATAAAAAGCTTACCCACAGCAAGGCGGGCACCGAGGACCTCTGCAAGTGAAGTTACACCTCCATTTAAGTCCAAATTCATGAGTTTAGACACCCGAAAATCACCTAAGTAAGAGAAAAAATGGCCGTTGAAAAAAAGAAAAACGAGGCTACAGGACCCTAAGCACGCGAAACATACGGATTTTCCTAAAAAGCCGTACGAGGTAAAGATACACTATTAACAAGGACGCTAAATCATCCACACCCGCGTACCACATACACATTCCCCGCCATTTTACAACACTAACTTACACAATGCAGAAGTACCCAGCTACCCTAACGGCTTCCCCTCGCGCACGCAGCCTATTTACACTACACACTGCGCACATTGCTGACACTTACACAGCAGCTCCACAGCACTGAAAACCTACATTGTATGCTGCAGGAACATGAAAACAGATTGTCAGCTCTTCAGCACAATGCTTCCTGCATATATTACTTACAAATAGGTAAAGTATATTCATTTAGTAATTATTTCATTAGCATACAAAAATACATATACACAAAAAAAACATTATCACATTAAACATAAAAGCCATTCACTGCGCGCCTCACAATGAGCGCCAACGCTGCTCATAGCATACAAAGCCTTGCAATAAGCGCAAAAAACACATCACCCGCCGACCAAAGAATAACAGCAAAAGCGCCTATCAGAAAAAAAATACAACCAACAGCCTCGCAATGAGCGCCGAAGGATCTCCGACCGCCAACAAAATGAATGTCTCGTCCAAACACCATTACCTGCCTTACAATCTTATTGCCGCCATTTTTTGACGGGCAAGTCGCTAGTAAATATATAAAGATCAAGATAATAAAAGTATCAGGAAATGTAACACAAAGATGCACGCGCGTCTGAATAATACGACAAATACAGATTTTTGTCATAAATGATATGATCGCAGTATTGGGTCATAAACCCTAAACACTGGAATCTGTTACATACAATTTACTGATGATGTCATTAATGGGCTTCAAGGGGGGGGGATCTCTTTTCATACTTTTTGAGCGGTGCAAATCCAACATACGCAGAGCGGAAACGCCACATCTGTGGGACACACACAAAGGGGTTCACTTTGGGAGAAAAAACAAACAAATATGAAATATTTAATAATCATATTTTGATGTTACCAACAGATAAGGAAACAAAACTGAGGTTATTATATCTAATAGTAGCAAGCCTGGGAGTACTGGGAGTAATAATACTGCAGCAGGAGGTCAGGACTAATGTCACATATAGACCCCCAGACAGATAAAAGTCAGTACTAATGTCCCTCTATAGACCCCCAGTCAGATAAAGGTCATTACTAATGTCCCTCTATATACACCCAGTCAGATAAAGGTCAGTACTAATGTCACCTATAGACCCCCAGTCATATAAAGGTCATTACTAATGTCCCTCTATAGACACCCAGTCAGATAAAGGTCAGTACTAATGTCCCTCTATAGACCCCCAGTCATATAAAGGTCAGTACTAATGTCACTCTATAGACCCCCAGTCAGATAAAGGTCATTACTAATGTCCCTCTATAGACACCCAGTCAGATAAAGGTCAGTACTAATGTCCCTCTATAAACCCCCAGTCATATAAAGGTCAGTACTAATGTCCCTCTATAGACCCCCAGTCATATAAAGGTCAGTACTAATGTCACTCTATAGACCCCCAGTCAGATAAAGTTTTGAAATGTTTCTTGGATAGCATTGGGGCTAAAGGAGGTTTGGCCATCAGGTAATCTAAAGATACCGTATATTATGTGCTCTCTTGGGGGGTAAAGACACTAATAATTCCTCCAATAATAATAATAACCTCCTGGTTAGCCCATTGGGTTATCTGTTAAAAAGAGTGGTGCAGAGACTGTGGGGACTGTTAGCCTCCTTGTCCCCGTGTGGCCGTTTAGAATCCCTGCTGCTGCATGTTTCAGCTTTATTAAGGTGTAATTGTACAGCGTTTGACTCAAGTAGCTGCCTGTGCTGGGTCAGTTTGGCTTAATTGCTGGGCCCTTTTCCTGCCAAGATGGCGACCGTCAGTCCATGGGCCTCTATGTCCCCTTCACTACCTTTGTCCCCGCTTGTGTGCTTATTTGGGATGGCCCCCCTTTATATCTCCGGCCCGTGGCCTTGTAAGGGTCGCCCCCTCAATCTCTGAGTGTGGATATGCAGGGATGGGGCGTTGAATCAGGCCTACCTTCTTCTCTGCTCGCTGCAAGATCAACAATACCTAATTTTTCAGGCATGTGTACATGCCTAATTTTTCTGGCCTCTGGTGCTGCACTGTGGCTTCAACAACCAAATCCAAAAAAAGGCACATAACAGGGATTAAACTGATAGGAGTAGTACTACTTAACACACCACTCATATGTGGTGTAACAGTAGTGTACATTTAAAACAAAAAAAAATTGTACTGTAATAGATTGCATAGCAGTTAGTTGTCTGCAAGCATGTGTGTCAGACCTACAGCGTCTACTCTACCAACTTCTGCAAGTGCACAGTGCCACTCATATCTGTTGTCACAGTAGCTTGCATGCATAGTACCGATCTGTCAAAACCTGTAATGATGAATGAGATCTAGAGTAGCCTGGTTCCCTTATCCTCTACAGGCTGAGACCTAATGTTTGGGTGACTCCAGACCAACACATGAGTACAAGCAGCACACAAACTCAAAGCCGCCATCCTCCTCCTGGAGCAGCATCATAAGCCACATCAACCACTGCTGTCCTCCTTGCCCCCTCTCAACCATCCGCCACTCCATCTCTCGCCTTGAGCAGTTCCTGCTCATCTGCCCATAGTCAGGTGCCTGTAAAGGACATGTTTGAGCGTAAGAAGCTAATGTCACAAAGTGCCCCAAAATTGAAGTGATACGACCAACAAAGCATCTTTTTCCATCTCCTGGTTCTAAAAATCCAGGCCTTATACACGCCCCCTGATAGGTGACGTAACAAGTATTAAACTGATAAGAGTAGTACTTACAAACACGCCACTCCTATCTGGTGGCACCTTTGACTGCACGTGCCGTGCCCCAAAATTGAAGTGATACGACCAACAAAGCATCTTTTTCCATCTCCTGGTTCTAAAAATCCAGGCCTTATACACGCCCCCTGATATGTGCTGTAACAGGTTTTAAACTGATAAGAGTAGTACTACTTAACACACCTTATAATAATGCAGATAAAGGCAATGCAGTGAGAGAAGTCTGAAGAAGAGGAGTCAGAGGAGGAAGGTGGCTTTGAGGAGGTGGAAGACCAAACACAGCAGGCGTCCCAGGGGGCTTGTTGTCACCTTTCGGGGACCCTTGGTGTTGAACGTGGCTTGGTGGAGGAAGAGACCTTCAATGACATCAGTGAGGACAAGGAACGGGACATGGCTAGCTTGGTATCCAACCTTGTGCAAATGGGGAGTTTGCGGTTGTGCAAATGGACTGTTTGTGGTTGTTTGCGGTGTAGACCAAACGGGGAGTTTGGTCTGTCACTGTGAAGCGGGCCTAACCCTTACACTACCTGATCGATATAACATCATACCTGATGTTTTACAGCACGTTATTCCAAACAATTTAGGAATGTTAGGTAATTTATGCCCTTTATGGCTTAAAACCAGACTCTGCATCAACTATGTAATTTTCCATGGGAGTTTTGCCATGGATCCCCCTCCGGCATGCCACAGTCCAGGTGTTAGTCCCGTTGAAACAACTTTCCCATCACTATTGTGGCCAGAAAGAGTCCCTGTGGGTTTTAAAATTCGCCTGCCCATTGAAGTCTATGGCGGTTCGCCGATGTTCGCCGGTTCGCGAACATTTGTGGCGGTTCGCGTTCGCGGTTCGCGTTCGCGGTTCGCGAACCGAAAATTTTAGGTTTGCGACATCACTAGTTATTAAGTTACCTCAATAATATTGTTTGAATTTACATCTTGGCATGTCCCTGTAAATGTAGACTTCACTGAATGTGATGACAGTCTTATGGCTGAGATAATTGCAAGTTTCAGATCCAATAGTAAAATGTGAGTTACAGTATTGGTCCATGTCTAAGAAATTATGTATTTTTAATTATATTTAAAAAAAATGACTGACAGTTTAACTCATGGTACGCACAACATATTTTATTATTTTTGTATTGCTAAATTGAATAAAATATTGCTTATTTAAGGGAAATGTAAAATTATTTATGTGTTTTGATTAAGAAAGCAATTGATTAGGAATCATTAAAGAAGGTTTTATTCACATTATACATGCATATTATTTTATGTAATTAAAAAGCATAATTATATTTCATATTGTTTGTCATTTGACATTTTACTAATACTATGATTTATTGCTAATTATTTCAAACTTTTCTCAGGTTAGAATCAAGCTTGTTGTTTGACCATTTAGCACTGCTTATTAACCAGACATACTCCCACCTCTTTGGTGATCATATAGGCGTTTGAGACTCACTCGGAAGCCCTTACATAAAGTGTACCCGGCAGGGTACAGTGTGTGACCTCAACTGCCAGATTGTGATACAAATGTTTCAGAATGTACTTGCTTCCTGATTGGCCAAAACAATTTTACAAACTGTATACTAGTTTAGCCTGAGTTTGGAGGGTTTTAACCCTAAGTTTCAACTGACAGAAATTAAAATATAATTTGCTAACTTCAAGGTAAGTCTTATTTTATTTTGGTATTTCTTCATGACATTTTTTTTCCATACACTACTAATTCTCCTCTATCAGATGAACTCCTAATCCAGCTCACTTATCGCTATGCAGTATTTGCTTATTTTAAACCATTGAAACTTTTGCCATTAATGATCAATTATACTTAGGAATAATAATTCATTTTATACTGTATTGTCCGAGATACTCAAACAGCCCTATTAAATTAGAATGCCGTAAGTGCAACGTGAGCCCTGCAACAGCTGCAAGCTCTAAATTTGGCAGAGTTACAGAGCTATTAAATTCGAGCAGGGCGCAAGCTACGTGCTTGAGACGCAAACCTGTAAACCATTTGTTGAACATTGGATGCTCGGCCATGAACGTGATCAATTTGTCAAACCCGTAGTTACCGGTTTAGATAGAGCCAATGGCAACAGATATCGTCATAATTACGTCACTGAAAAATGGAGGTGGGATTTCAAAGTCTTAAAGGTTGCAATTACGAGTTACGATCAGACCCACATTCCAGAAATAATGCAATATTGATAAAGCCGATAATATGATATTCTAGTCCATGTGAGTTCCATTATACATTGATTGACGGGATCGATATAACACAGAAATTAAACATAAAAAACTATTTTATATTGCCAATTTGCGAGCTTCAGAATGTTGTGCTATTAATTTCAATACCATCACTTTTCCTTTTCATATCAGTACAGTAGTGTTTGTATATTTGCATTGAAAGTGCTACGGATCGGACTTTACCCCCTTTGTGGGTCCTCTCTGGTACCCGTTGGCTTCTTGGCTCCATTTGCGTGTTACGGGGTAGAACACCAGTGAATTTGTTGCAATTTAATTGCTAAATTGGAAAGTATCTGTTACAGGCTTCACAGAACAAAGGATTTGCGGTAGCAAAGTTCCACGTTCCGCGTACCATAGGCTTTTTTCGCTCATTACCCGCAGATCTGCAGCAGCCTTCTTTACGGCACCAATTAAATAGCTGCGGGCTACGTTACGGGATACGGTTTTACACGTTAGGGGAATTTAATAGGGCTGAAAGTGCTTTGTAGGAAAAGAGATTGTTACATATTATTTTGAAGCCTGAGTTAAGATAAACATATTTCTGGAGGAGTTTGCTAACAAAAAGAGAATAAATATCTGCTGAACAGCTACAGGCCTGTATTTTTCTCTATAGTATGTGATCATTAAAATAAAAACTATTAGTGGTTTTAGTACAACTGATGGTAACACTCTGTAACTATTTCACTATTAATTCTAGTCTAACATTGATAGTTAATTATCCAGTATCTAATTTAGATAAATATTGTCCAGAATGGTGAATTGAATATATAGCACTAAACTGTACATGTTCACAAGCCACCAAAGGTGGAAAACATTTTTATACTGAGTGCTTACCATGCTGATGTCTTGATATTATTTATTAACATTGTATTTTTTTGTAACTTAACCATTTCCTTGTTAAGCTATGGCAGGCTTCCAGATTTGTGATGTGAATATGATAGTCCGGTGACTAATTGAGTCACCCAAAGTTTGAAAAAGATTTGCAATTAATTTTTTTTTTTATCTTGACCAATAAAAGTTATGTTTTAATCTTGGTTTCTGACAATAGGACAACAAAAATGGTTGTGCCCAAACATGTATGCTATTTTTTCTAATTCCTTATATTTAGCATGAACCCAGGTATTATTGATCTTCTAGTAGGGTATCAGAAACTGAACAGAAATTCAGAGCTGTCAAGTGTTAGGTTGCTTTAATAATGTAATTAATGATAATAATCAGGTTTGGTAAATCCTGGCATATATAGCCTCAAATAAAAGTCCACTGCTTAAATCAGTCTTTTAGTTAATTTTAGTTAATTATAAAGCCCTGTATTTCAAATTTTTGGATATTGTTAAAGGATGGAAGTGTGCAAAAGCATTCTTTAGTGGTAAAATAGCTATTATTAAAATGGCCCTTTTGCCTAGGTTTAATTACTTGGCGAGTTGTATACCTGTTAGAATTCCTACGTTCTGGATCAAAAAACTCCAAACTATTATTGATAAATGTATTCATTCTTCAAAGCATATTAGACTTAAAAGATCAACCCTATCTAGAGAATTTTCTAAGGGAGGACTGGCCTATCCCCTGTTTCAACTCTATCATGATGTGCCAGCATGGTAGTGCATGCACTAAAATGGTTGAATTGAAGCGGGACCCATGTTTGGTACCAAATTGAGAAAGTTTTGGCACCTTGCATGGATCTCAGATTGTTATCCTTTATGGGCAATATTGTATTTAAGGGTATTGAAGGCAGATTTCATCTTATAAAGAGTATTTACAAAACGTGGAAATCAATCAACAAAAAATATCATCTTATCCCAAAATGTAGTGCTTTAATTTAAGAACTTCCAGTTCTCACCTTTCAAAACTCTTGTATGAGTCCAAATGCAAACTATGCCATTCTTTCTATAAAATATCTTTATTTTGAGGTCCGTTTGCTCTTTTTTGATCAGCTATTGACCAAGTATGGGCTTCTTTTAAATTGCTGGTTTAAGGTCAAACAATACGCATCATTTCTGTCTTTATGAACTCCCCTAAACAGTGTTGGTGGGGGCTTAATGCCTCTGGAACATCTTATTAAGTCTGAAGACAGTTCTCATTTGTTAGCCAATTGTCATTATAATTTAAGGAAACTCTTAGAGCACAATAAAACATCAGGCATGGAACTTTGGGAAAAGGACCTTTGTGTCTCTTTTAGTAGGGAGTCTTGAGAATCCTCGTTTTTTTTTACGAATAGGTTTGTTAAGCATCCACCGTAAATGGAGCTTTACATCAAAACAGTAAACAGATGGTACATGGTGCCCTCAAAAATTTACCAGTTTTCTCATAAACACAGTAGCTGTTGGAGACAATGTGGAATGTATGGTGATTTCCTCCACCTATTACCAGATTGTCCATTAATTAAACCTTTATGGACTGATTGCTTTAAGTTCATTGAACATATAGTAAAGGCTCATTTTTCCTTTCTATCGCAGTGTAGTTTGCTCCATATTTTCCCTAATATGGAGAAAAAAGCTTTTATCATTCTAATTTTCATGACAGTAAAAAGGTTGATTATTTCCCATTGGAAATTAAAAAAAAACGTAAATTGGAATGAAATTTTAGCTATGATCCATTGAGCAAGGAAATTAGAGAAAAACATTGAGTCTTTTAATTCATCTCACAATAATGTCCTGAAATGGAAAATCTGGGATTCTATTCAAGGTTATTGGTTTTTGGTTTTCTTCTGCCTGATGGAGGTGTCTAAGATATCTTATTTTTTCCACTTGATATATATTAATCAAAGAGGCACAATGGAGTGATTGTAGATGCATGTGTCATGTATTTAATTTTGTTTGTTGGTTTTGTTTCTTTTCTTTTTCTCCTTTCTATTACTTTGTAATAGTAAACGATATTGTCATACGATGTTATATTTTGCAACTATATACTATTTTCTTTGTCAAAAGGATAGAACAATGAAGTCTTACAACTGGAACTTTGGTGTGATCTCAGCAAGATCTTAAAGGTCTCAATAGATACAGATTAGCTGAGCCTCTACACCTATCCGTTACCAGGGGGAGGAGTTATGATACATACAGTAATTGCAGACCCATCTCTCTTAGGGGTGTGCATTGACAGGAAAAGCCATCAGGGCCTTCCTTGGTCTACCATAAGATCTATGAAAACATATACTCTTAACATAGGGTTTCTTGTTTATTGCAATCATTTTGATCATTTCCAAGAAAAGGACTTCCCTGATTATGTGTGGCAGGTAGTTTCAAAATCTTGGTGAGGCCTACATTAAAAGTTTAGGATCCCATATTCATCTGCTGATCTCAGAGTTTGAACTGGAACATAAGTAGTAAGGAACTATTTGAGGTAGCTGACACCATGATCATGAAAAGCTTTGTAAGTCAACAGGTCAAGTTGGAAATGTATGTTGTACTTCACAGGGAGACAAAATATACATTTATTTCTTGTTTGGACAATCTTTTAACATGGCATCCATTAATATGCATCCACTAATATGTGTATATCCACTAATATGTGAAAAACTGAATCATATTTTATATTCCTTTATTTTATTATTATGTTTATCTTAGTAAATTGTCCCATAGTTGTAAATCCAATATAGTATGGTGATTTATACGCGTAGGAATTAATCCTGCTCTATGTATACTCAGTGCTTAGAACAACATGATTAATAAAGTCTGAAGCACACAGAATACATATCAGAAGTGCATATGCCATTGAGAATTGTGCTGAAGTTCAGTTAATTTTGTATTTGCAGTTAGAAAGCAAATATTGAAAACAAAACCTCATTTTAACCAAAATGCATGAACTATGTTGACTTCCAGGTCTGTTTCCGTGGTGTATAAAACATAAATATTCCACCATGTAGACCATAATGACTTAATATAATAATATACAGCTCTCTTTATTCCATCACAGTATAAATCCAAGACCAATAATTGTGAACTTGAGAGTTCTAACTTTCAAAGTATCCACAAGGGATGTACTGTAGGTTGTGAAGGATAACACCCGACTACAGTCGTTTTTTCACTAGTCTACTGAAAAAATCTAAAAAGCATAAAGAGCATTTCCTTAAGGAATTTCTAATAATACAAATAAATATAACTGACTTATTAAAGCTCTTGCCTCAAGTATTATAAAACACTTTGCAGTGGAAAAGATTAGCTATTGAACATGGTGAAGAGAAAAAGGGAAAACTAGATATTTCAACATGAATTGTAGTAATGACAAATTGATCTTGTTCTATGGTACAGTCACTAGATATGTTCATATGTATTTAAAGGAAGCTACACAAAACATCTTTAAAATGTCTTTAAAATGTGTATATAATGATGATGGATGGACAAAAGTAGCTGCACTTTGTGTTAATACCAATTAGATTTATGCTCCTAATAAGTGTTTTTGAAATATTTGTCATAGAGTATATCAAGCAAAACAAACAACACAAATGTTTTATACTGTAAACCTTATTAAACACACCACCTACATTATAACACACTGCCACCTCCACTTGTATCAGCCTACTTCTATTTTGCATTTGTCACTCTCCTGTTTCATACTGCACCCTTAACTTCTAGATTGTTAGCTCTCAAGGGTAAGAACTCTGTTGCACAAAGCGATCTGCTGAACAGTTTGTCTAAACTTTGTATTGTATTGTATATTTACATGTATTTCTTTTTACCTTATAATTTCTCAATATTTTTGAAATTTGCTAATTGTACCCACTGTTTTTTATTCTACTTTAGTGCTATGGAGAATGCTGAATAAATTAATGTATACCTATATAAATGTAAAGTAGTAAGTGTACAGCCTGTATAAAAGTGTACATTTGTTGTGCCCTCAAAATAACTCAACACACAGCCATTAATGTATAAACCATTGGCACCAAAAGTTAGAGTAAATCTCTAAGTGGAAATGTCCAAATTGGGCCCAATTCGCCATTTTCCCTCCCCGGTGTCATGTGATTCGTTAGTGTTACAAGGTCTCAGGTGGGAATGGGGAGCAGGTGTGTTAAACTTGGTGTTATGGATCTCACACTCTCACATACTGGTCACTGGACGTTCAACATAGCACCTCATGGCACAGAACTCTCAGAGGACTTGAAAAAAAGAATTGTTACACTACATAAAGATGGCCTAGGCTATAAGAAGATTACCAAGACCTTGAAACTGAGCTGCAGCACAGTGGGCAACACCATACAGCTGTTTCACAGGACATTTTCCACTCAGAACAGGCTTCGCCATGGTCGACCAAAGAAGTTGAGTGCACGTGCTCAGCGTCATATCCAGGGGTTGTCTTTGGGAAATAGACATATGAGTGCTGCCAGCATTGCTGCAGAGGTTGAAGGGGTGGGGGGGTCAGCCTTTCCGTGCTCAGACCATACGCCGCACACTGCATCAAATTGGTCTGCATGGCTGTCGACCCAGAAGGAAACTTCGTCTAAAGATGATGCACAAGAAAGCTTGCATACAGTTTGCTGAAGACAAGCAGACTACGGACATGGATTACTGGAACCATGTCCTGTGGTCTGATGAGACCAAGTAAACTTATTTGGTTCAGATGGTGTCAAGAGTGTGTTGAGGCAACTAGGAATGTCAACATGTACTGTGACATACTGAGGCAGCGCATGATCCCCTACCTTCAGAGACTGGGCCACAGGGCAATATTCCAACATGATAATGACCCCATTCACACCTCCAAGTTGACCACTGCCTTGAAAAATAAGCTGAAGGTAAAGGTGATGGACTGGTCAAGCATGTCTCCAGACCTAAACCCTATTGAGCATCTGTGGGGCATCCTCAAACAAAAGGTGGGGGAGCGCAAGGTCTCTAACATCCACCAGCTCCGTGATTTCAGGAGTGTAAGAGGACTCCAGTGGCAACCTGTAAAGTTCTGGTGAACTCCATGCCCATCAGGGTTAAGGCAGTGCTAGAAAATAATGGTGGTCATACAAAATATTGACACTTTCGGCCCAATTTGGACATTTCAACTTAGGGTGGTATTTGCTTTTGTTACCAACGGTTTAGACATTAATAGCTGTGTGTTGAGTTGTTTTGAGGGGACAGCAAATGTACGCTTTTATACAGGCTGTACACTTACTATGTTATATTGTACATTACAGAAAATACAAAAAAAAAAAAAAATCAATATTACAGAAAAAAAAAAAGCTACATTACAACCCCCCCCACTACAGAATATAAAATAAAAATTACACACCTGAAAAGGAAATACATACAAAATATATTCATTACAATACAATACAAATACAATAAAATACAGTACCCCTATCTAAAATACATACAAACCCCTCTATCTAAAATACATTAAATCCTATCTAAAATACACACATACCCCTCTATCTAAAATACATTAAATCCTATCTAAAATACATACATACCCCTCTATCTAACATACATTAAATCCTATCTACATACACAAACCCTGCGTGCGATCGGGGACCCCCACTGCGAGGGTTAATGTGAGGTTATTGTGGGGACCCCTGACATTGGGGGTTAATTTTAGTGGCCGGTGGGGGTATTTAAAGTACCCCCGCTGACGGCTTTAACTGTTTGTGTGCCGCGGGCCCTTTAAGGACACGCGCAGGGACTTAACACCTTTTAAATGCAGTGGGGGACACGATCGTGACCCCCACTGCAAGGGTTAATGTCGGTACAATGCCGGGGGTCCCCCATAGGGACCCCCAGCATGGGGTTAATGTGTGGGGACCCACAGCACAGGGTTAACAGGGTTAACAGTGGTCCGATCTCTTATGTGGGGGTTTGGCAAAATTGTCCGTGGCTAGCAGTGTTTTGCGTGGTCCGGGGTTGTGGAGCCTCGTTTTAATCTTTTCGGGCCGTCATTTTTTTTTTTCGCATTGCCATTTTTTTCGAGTGTCGAAACTGGTGAATTTCAGGTTAAATTTGTGTGTAACCTCACTTCCAGACGTCCTGGCTGTCTCCCCGTGCTGTGGGTGAGTGTTTATTTTTTATTATTGTGTTTATCAGTGTGTTTTTCATGTTTTTGGGTTTGCGCGGTTCGGAGGGTTAGTGCGTTGTTTTGCGACCTCTGGTAATTTTTTTTTTATAAGTCCATAAGGCAATAAGGGAGAGGAGAAGGGAAAGAGAGACACAAGGGAGGGAGAGGAGGAGGGGAAGAGAGACATAGGGTAAGAAGAGGAGGAGGGAAAGAGAGACACAGGGGAAGGAGAGGACTAAGTGCTGCAAGTTAACAGTTTTGTGGGGGGTGTTGTTACAGAGTGAGGCGCCATAGAGTCTCCACCCTGCATTTGCAGCAAGAACTGTTCTTGCGAGCTCGCAAAGCGTGACAACATCTCGTCAAGTTTGTACACTGGTAGGTGGGTTTTAACAGCAAGAGACAAAAAAATATATAAAAAGCAAGAAAAACGCATGTCAAAAAAGTTATAAATTAATTTGCAGGTCAGTGAGGGAAATAAGTATTTGATCCCCTATCATTCAGCAAGATTTCTGGCTCCCAGGTGTCTTTCATATAGGTAACGAGCTGAGATTAGGAGTGCTCCTATTCTCAGCTTGTGACCTGTATAAAGACACATGTACACAAAAGCAATCAATCAGATTACAAACTCTCCACCATGGCCAAGACCAAAGAGCTGTCCACAGATGTCAGGGACAAGATTGTAGACATGCACAAGGCTGGAATGGGCTACAAGACTATCGCCAAGCAGCTTGATGAGAAGGTGACAACAGTTGGTACAATTATTCGCAAATGGAAGAAACACAAAATAACTGCAGGTCTCCTTCGGACTGATGCTCCATGCAAGATCTCACCATGTGGACTTAAAATGATCATGAGAATGGTGAGCAATCAGCCCAGAACTACACGGGAGGATCTTGTTAATAATCTCAAGGCAGCTGGGACCATAGTCACCAAGAAAACAATTGGTAACACACTACGCCGTGAAGGACTAAAATCCTGCAGCGCTCGCAAAGCCCCCCTGCTCAAGAAAGCACATGTGCAGGCCCATCTGAAGTTCTCCAGTGGACATCTGAATGATTCAGAGGAGAACTAGGTGAAAATGTTGTGGTCAGATGGGACCAAACTCGAGGTCTTTGGCATCAACTCAACTGAATGCTGCCTATGACCCTAAGAACACCATCCCCACCGTCAAACATGAAGGTGGAAACATTGTTTTTCTGCTAAGGAGACAGGACAACTGCACTGCATCAAAGAAATGATGGACGGGTCCATGTAACGTCAAATCTTGCGTGAGAACCTCCTTCCCTCAGCCAAGGCATTGAAAATGGCCCGTGGATGGGTATCCCAGCATAACAATGACCCAAAACACACAGCCAAGGCAACAAAGGAGTGGCTGAAGAAGAAGCACATTAAGGTCCTGGAGTGGCCTAGGTTCGAGTTGCCAAACATCAGCCTCAAAACCTTAATGACTTGGAGAGGATCTACAAAAAGGAGTGGGACAAAATCCCTCCTGAAATGTGTGCAAACCTGGTGGCCAACTACAAGAAACGTCTGACCTCTGTGATTGCCAACAAGGATTTTGCCACCAAAGTCGTAGGGGTCAAAACCTTATTTCCCTCATTGACCTGCAAAACAACTTATAACTTTTTTGACATGCATTTTTTTGTTTGTTTGTTTTTTGTAATTCTGTTTCTCACTGTTAAAATACACCTGCCATTAATTATACCAAATTATACCACCTTCAAAATTAAAGACTGATCATATCTTTATCAGTGGACAAACGTTCAAAATCAGCAGTGGATCAAATACTTTTTTATATATATATATATATATATATATTGGGACAAAGCACTGCCACTTGCGGGGTCAGTGCCCTGTTTTAATTTAGGTTGAAAAAAGACTTTCAGTCCATCAAGTTCAACCTGTTAAGATCTCCTCTGATCTGCAATATGCGGATTAGTTATTAATTAATTTGTTGATTAAATAATTATTAATAGTATAGTATTGGAGGATGAATAAAGAGTTAGTCCATCAAGTTCAACCTTTTTAGATCTCTATTGATCTTTTTCATGTGGACTATTTATTATTAATTGTTAATTGATCGAGAGGAAGGCAAACAGAAAAAAAAAAAACATTGAAACTTTGCCAATTGTCTCATAAGGGGCAAAAAAACAGAATTCCTTCCTGACCCCAGAAACTGGCGATCAAATTTCTCCCTGGATCAATATTCCTTTGCTAGTTATCTAGGATAGCCTTGAATGCTCTCTTTATTCAAAAATATGTCTAACCCCTTTTTGAAGTTGTCTATCGAATTTGCTGTTACCACCTCCTTTGGTAGAGAATTTCACAGTTTAACCACCCTAACTGTGAAGAACCCTTTTCTTTGTTTAAGGTGAAATCTTTTTTCCTCTAATCTCAAAGGGTGTCCTCTCAGTTGAAAATCTCTTGCTACAAAAAGTTCACTTGACAAAGCCTTATATTGACCCTGTATGTATTTAAATAAGGTAATCATATCCCCTCGTAGACGCCTTTTTTCTAGCGAAAATAAGTTTAATTTGGTTAGTATTTCTTCATACCTTAGCCCCTCCATTCCCCTTATTAGTTTTGTAGCCCTTCTCTGTACTTTTTCCAGCTCTAAAATGTCTTTTTTATGAAGTGGTGCCCAAAATTGTACTCCATATTCCAAATGAGGGCGTGCTAGGGCTTTGTATAGTGGCAGAATTATATTTGCTTCCTTGCTTCTATACCCTTCCTAATACATGCTAATATTTTACTCACCTTTGCAGCTGCTGCTTGGCTTTGAGCGCTGTTACCTAGGTGGTTGTCCATTAGTACTCCCAAATTCCTTTCGATATCTGATACCCCTAGATTTGCTCCATTAAGATTATAGATTGCATGGCTATTTTTCCTTCCCAAATGCATAACCTTGCATTTATTTGTATTAAATCTCATCTGCCATTTAGCTGCCCATTTCTCTAATTTATGCAAATCCCTTTGTAGGGAAAGTACATCATTATCTGATTTTATTACCTTGCACAACTTAGTGTCATCAGCAAAAATGGAGACACTACTTTCGAGTCCTACTTCTATGTCATTAATAAATATGTTAAAAAGGAGAGGACCTAATACTGAACCTTGAGGAACCCCACTTATCACATTAGACCAGTCGGAGTATGTTCGATTCACAACAACCCTTTGCTTCCTGTCTTTTAGCCAGCTCTCGATCCATGAGCAGATATTTACTGCAATTCCTGTATCCCTTAGTTTGCTCACTTGTCTTCCATGTGGCACTGTATCAAATGCCTTTGAAAAATCTAAAAAGACTACATCCAGTGAGTTGCCCTAATCCAAGTTCCTACTAACCTCTTCATAAAAACTAATTAGATTGGTCTGACACTACCTATCCTTCATAAATCTGTGTTGACTGCTACCTATAATATTGTTCAAATAGACATATTCTTGTATTCTGTCCCTTATTAACCCTTCTAAAAGCTTCCCAACTACAGATGTGAGGCTCACTGGTCTATAATTCCCCGGATTTGCTCTAGATCCCTTCTTAAATATAGGTATCACCCCAACTCCAACTTTTTACATGGAGGAAGGCACAGAAGGCTTTTCAATTCCTTTACAAGTTTTATACATTGTTTCCCAGCATATAAAATAAACAAACCAGAAAATAAATTCAGCATCCTTGAAGATCTCACAAGACTCTTGTGGTACCTTGCTTCACTATCACATTGTCTCAATGCACAGTCTAAAAACTCCACACTTTATACTGGCCCCTCCAGTATTTTCACTTCAAGGGTTCCACTTGCCTGTGTAGTCCCCTGTGGTCTTCTTCAATAGCAGTTCCACTCTTGGGTAGTCATAGCTCTTCTCATAAACACTGCTGTTACTCTCTGAGCCTCTGCTGTTACTCAGTCTCCAGTACAGACCAGCCTTTACTGCTGTGTCTTTCAGGCATTTCTCACGCATTCACATACTGTCTCACAGTAAGACCTAAAAGAGGGACCACACCCATGTCTCTGTGTGTGCCTTTTAAAGCTGAATTTAACTCTATTGTTGCTGATATAATCCACATGGCACCTCCATATTGACATCTAGGGGGCACTCTGTCACATATATTGCATATAATTATACATAAAAATAGTAAGAAACCTTTTCATTTAAAATATTTTTTTAATTTCTATACAAATAGCTATTAATCAGGATTTCAGATTCATAAAGCCTTATGTTATCTACCAACAATCTAATCTTTTCAAATAATGTAAAGGTGCATATGCCTTTTTATGGATTTCAACATGTTCTTTTGCAAACTAAACAAGACCATTAATAGAACACTTAACTTATTTGGAATGAGACCATTTTTCACACGATCATAAGTAAAAAACAATAATGACTTTATAAACCCTTTTAGAATATACGCCGCTATGTTTATTTTTCAATAGTTTTATTTGTTCAAGGACAGGACCAATAATATCAGCAAATGTACTTACGTTTCAAGTAGAAGCCAGCAAGATGTTTGTTCAATTCATTGCACTCAACAGCAGTACGTGTCAGCAAATATACTAAGATTTCCAAATTAAAAAGACGTCCATAAAGCTCACAAGATCTTGGCTGTAGAATAGTGATGTCCAGAACAGTTTGCAGGAGAACTATTTGCGGCGATTTTCGCATGTTCGCGTTCGCAACGAACGGCGAACACATGCGCTTTTCGGTCCGCCCCTTTATCATTGAGGAAACTTTGACCCTGCACCTTGCAGTCAGCAGACACATTCCAGCCAATCAGCTGCATACACTCCCTTCCAGGGCCTTCCATCTGAAGGACAGCCTCCATTTTAGAATTATTCTGAAGCTACATTCGTTGACAGAGGACATATATTCTAGCTGCTGCTGATTTAATAGGGAAATAGATAGCCAGGCTGTGTATTTAGCTTTCACTACACACCTGAAGGACTCATCTGATATCTGCTGCAAGGACAGCAACCCAAAAAGCCCTTTTTAGGGCTAGAACATCATTTATTTTATTTTATTATTTTTTTCTGTGTAATCTAATTGCATATGCCTGCCTGCTAGCGTGTGTGTGAGGCCTATTGCATTTACTCTGCCAACTTTTGCCAGTGCACAGTGACACTCATATCTGGTGCAACCTAGTGTACAGTGAAATAAAATAACCCTTTTTTTTCTGTAATCGATTGAATATCAGTTGCCTGCCTACAGGCGTGTGAGTGAGGCCTATTGCATCTACTCTGGCAACTTTTGCCAGTGCACAGTGACACTCATATCTGGTGCAACCTAGTGTACAGTGAAATAAAATAACCCTTTTTTTTCTGTAATCGATTGAATATCAGTTGCCTGCATACAGGCGTGTGCATGAGGCCTATTGTATCTACTCTGCCAACTTTTGCCAGTGCACAGTGACACTCATATCTGGTGCAACCTAGTGTACAGTGAAATAAAAGAACCCTTTTTTGACTGTAATCAATTGAATATCAGTTGCCTGCCTACAGGCGTGTGTGTGAGGCCTATTGCATCTGCTCTGCCAACTTTTGCCAGTGCACAGTGACACTCATATCTGGTGCAACCTAGTGTACAGTGAAATAAAAGAACCCTTTTTTTTCTGTAATCGATTGAATATCAGTTGCCTGCCTACAGGCGTGTGTGGGAGGCCTACAGCGCCTACTCTGCCAACTTTTGCCAGTGCACAGTGACACTCATATCTGGTGCAACCTAGTGTACAGTGAAATAAAAGAACCCTTTTTTGACTGTAATCGATTGAATATCAGTTGCCTGCCTACAGGCGTGTGTGTGAGGCCTATTGCATCTGCTCTGCCAACTTTTGCCAGTGCACAGTGACACTCATATCTGGGGCAACCTAGTGTACAGTGAAATAAAAGAACCCTTTTTTTTCTGTAATCGATTGAATATCAGTTGCCTGCCTACAGGCGTGTGTGGGAGGCCTACAGCGCCTACTCTGCCAACTTTTGCCAGTGCACAGTGACACTCATATCTGGTGCAACCTAGTGTACAGTGACATTTAAGAACCCTTTTTTGACTGTAATCGATTGAATATCAGTTGCCTGCCTATAGGCGTGTGTGTGAGGCCTATTGCATCTACTCTGACAACTTTTGCCAGTGCACAGTGACACTCATATCTGGTGCAACCTAGTGTACAGTGAAATTTAAGAAACCTTTTTTGACTGTAATCGATTGAATATCAGTTGCCTGCATACAGGCGTGTGCATGAGGCCTATTGTATCTACTCTGCCAACTTTTGCCAGTGCACAGTGACACTCATATCTGGTGCAACCTAGTGTACAGTGAAATAAAAGAACCCTTTTTTGACTGTAATCGATTGAATATCAGTTGCCTGCCTACAGGTGTGTGTGTGAGGCCTATTGCATCTGCTCTGCCAACTTTTGCCAGTGCACAGTGACACTCATATCTGGTGCAACCTAGTGTACAGTGAAATAAAATAACCCTTTTTTTTCTGTAATCGATTGAATATCAGTTGCCTGCATACAGGCGTGTGCATGAGGCCTATTGTATCTACTCTGCCAACTTTTGCCAGTGCACAGTGACACTCATATCTGGTGCAACCTAGTGTACAGTGAAATAAAAGAACCCTTTTTTGACTGTAATCAATTGAATATCAGTTGCCTGCCTACAGGCGTGTGTGTGAGGCCTATTGCATCTGCTCTGCCAACTTTTGCCAGTGCACAGTGACACTCATATCTGGTGCAACCTAGTGTACAGTGAAATAAAAGAACCCTTTTTTTTCTGTAATCGATTGAATATCAGTTGCCTGCCTACAGGCGTGTGTGGGAGGCCTACAGCGCCTACTCTGCCAACTTTTGCCAGTGCACAGTGACACTCATATCTGGTGCAACCTAGTGTACAGTGAAATAAAAGAACCCTTTTTTGACTGTAATCGATTGAATATCAGTTGCCTGCCTACAGGCGTGTGTGTGAGGCCTATTGCATCTGCTCTGCCAACTTTTGCCAGTGCACAGTGACACTCATATCTGGTGCAACCTAGTGTACAGTGAAATAAAAGAACCCTTTTTTTTCTGTAATCGATTGAATATCAGTTGCCTGCCTACAGGCGTGTGTGGGAGGCCTACAGCGCCTACTCTGCCAACTTTTGCCAGTGCACAGTGACACTCATATCTGGTGCAACCTAGTGTACAGTGACATTTAAGAACCCTTTTTTGACTGTAATCGATTGAATATCAGTTGCCTGCCTATAGGCGTGTGTGTGAGGCCTATTGCATCTACTCTGACAACTTTTGCCAGTGCACAGTGACACTCATATCTGGTGCAACCTAGTGTACAGTGAAATTTAAGAAACCTTTTTTGACTGTAATCGATTGAATATCAGTTGCCTGCATACAGGCGTGTGCATGAGGCCTATTGTATCTACTCTGCCAACTTTTGCCAGTGCACAGTGACACTCATATCTGGTGCAACCTAGTGTACAGTGAAATAAAAGAACCCTTTTTTGACTGTAATCGATTGAATATCAGTTGCCTGCCTACAGGTGTGTGTGTGAGGCCTATTGCATCTGCTCTGCCAACTTTTGCCAGTGCACAGTGACACTCATATCTGGTGCAACCTAGTGTACAGTGAAATAAAAGAACGCTTTTTTTTCTGTAATCGATTGAATATCAGTTGCCTGCCTACAGGCGTGTGTGGGAGGCCTACAGCGCCTACTCTGCCAACTTTTGCCAGTGCACAGTGACACTCATATCTGGTGCAACCTAGTGTACAGTGACATTTAAGAACCCTTTTTTGACTGTAATCGATTGAATATCAGTTGCCTGCCTACAGGCGTGTGTGTGAGGCCTATTGCATCTACTCTGCCAACTTTTGCCAGTGCACAGTGACACTCATATCTGGTGCAACCTAGTGTACAGTGAAATAAAAGAACCCTTTTTTTTTGTAATCGATTGATTATCAGTTGCCTGCCTACAGGCGTGTGTGTGAGGCTTATTGCATCTACTCTGCCAACCTTTGCCAGTGCACAGTGACACTCATATCTGGTGCAACCGTAGTGTACAGTGACATAAAACAACACTTTTTTGACTGTAATAGATTGAATAGCAATTGCCTGCCTACAGGCATTTGTGTGAAGCCTATTGCATCTACTCTGCCAACTTTTGCCAGTGCACAGTGATACATCATATCTGGTGCAACCGTAGTGTACAGTGACATAAAACAACACTTTTTTGACTGTAATAGATTGAATAGCAATTGCCTGCCTACAGGCGTGTGTGTGAAGCCTATTGCATCTACTCTGCCAACTTTTGCCAGTGCACAGTGATACGTCATATCTGGTGCAACCGTAGTGTACAGTGACATAAAAAAACACTTTTTTGACGGTAATCGATTGAATATCAGTTGCCTGCCTACAGTTGTGTGTGTGAGGCCTACAGCGCCTACTCTAACAACTTTTGCCAGTGCACAGTGACACTCATATCTGGTGCAACCTAGTGTACAGTGACATTTAAGAACCCTTTTTTGAATGTAATCGATTGAATATCAGTTGCCTGCCTACAGGCATGTGTGTGAGGCTTATTGCATCTACTCTGCCAACTTTTGACAGTGCACAGTGACACTCATATCTGGTGCAACCTAGTGTACAGTGACACTTAAGAACCCTTTTTTGACTGTAATCGATTAAATATCAGTTGCCTGCCTACAGGCGTGTGTGTGAGGCCTATTGCATCTACTCTGCCAACTTTTGCCAGTGCACAGTGACACTCATATTTGGTGCAACCTAGTGTACAGTGAAATAAAAGAACCCTTTTTTTTCTGTAATCGATTGAATATCAGTTGCCTGCCTACAGGCGTGTGTGTGAGAGGCTTATTGCATCTACTCTGCCAACTTTTGCCAGTGCACAGTGACACTCATATCTGGTGCAACCATAGTGTACAGTGACATAAAACAACTTTTTTTTGACTGTAATAGATTGAATAGCAATTGCCTGCCTACAGGCGTGTGTGTGAAGCCTATTGCATCTACTCTGCCAACTTTTGCCAGTGCACAGTGATACGTCATATCTGGTACAACCGTAGTGTACAGTGACATAAAACAACACTTTTTTGACTGTAATCGATTGAATATCAGTTGCCTGCCTACAGGCGTGTGTGTGAGGCCTACAGCGCCTACTCTAACAACTTTTGCCAGTGCACAGTGACACTCATATCTGGTGCAACCGTAGTGTACAGTGACATAAAACAACCCTTTTTTTTCTTTAATTGATTGAATATCAGTTGCCTGCCTACATGTGTGAGCGTGAGGCCTATTGCATCTACTCCGCCAACTTTTGCCAGTGCACAGTGACACTCATATCTGGTGCAACCTAGTGTACAGTGACATTTAAGAACCCTTTTTTTTCTGTAATCGATTGAATATCAGTTGCCTTCCTACAGGCATGTGTGTGAGGCCTATTGCATCTACTCTGCCAACTTTTGCCAGTGCACATTGCCACTCATATCTGGTGCAACCTAGTGTACAGTGAAATAAAAGAACCCTTTTTTTACTGTAATCGATTGAATATCAGTTGCCTGCCTACACGCGTGTGTGTGAGGCCTATTGCATCTACTCGCCAACTTTTGCCAGTGCACAGTGACACTCATATCTGGTGCAACCTAGTGTACAGTGACATTTAGGAACCCTTTTTTGACTGTAATCGATTAAAAATCAGTTGCCTGCCTACAGGCGTGTGTGTGAGGCCTATTGCATCTACTCTGCCAACTTTTGCCAGTGCACAGTGACACTCATATCTGGTGCAACCTAGTGTACAGTGAAATAAAAGAACCCTTTTTTTTCTGTAATCGATTGAATATCAGTTGCCTGCCTACAGGCGTGTGTGTGAGGCTTACTGCATCTACTCTGCCAACTTTTGCCAGTGCACAGTGACACTCATATCTGGTGCAAACTAGTGTACAGTGAAATAAAAGAACCCTTTTTTTTCTGTAATCGATTGAATATCAGTTGCCTGCCTACAGGCGTGTGTGTGAGGCTTATTGCATCTACTCTGCCAACTTTTGCCAGTGCACAGTGACACTCATATCTGGTGCAACCGTAGTGTACAGTGACATAAAACAACACTTTTTTGACTGTAATAGATTGAATAGCAATTGCCTGCCTACAGGCGTGTGTGTGAAGCCTTTTGCATCTACTCTGCCAACTTTTGCCAATGCACAGTGACACTCATATCTGGTGGCACCTTAGATTGCACGCGCAGTGCCCCAAATTTGAAGTAGGAGGTCCGACCAAGCATCTTTTTCCATCTCCCTGTTCCAAAAATCAATGCCATATACACGTCCCCTAATAGGGGACGTAACAGGTATTAAACCGATAGGAATAGTATTACTTAACAGTACACACCTTATAATAACGCAGACAGAGGCAACGCAGAGAGAGGAGTTTGAAGAAGAGGAGTCAGAGGAGGAAGGTGACTTTGAGGAGGTGGAAGACCAAACAAAGCAGGCGTCCCAGGGGGCTTGTTGTCACCTTTCGGGGACCCTTGGTGGCTGGGTGGAGGAAGAGACCTTCAATGACATCAGTGAGGACAAGGAACGGCACATGGCTAGCTTGGTATCCAACCTTGTGCAAATGGGGAGTTTGTGGTTGTGCAAAGGGACTGTTTGCGGTTGTTTGTGGTGCATTAAACGGGGAGATTGGTCTGTTACTGTGAAGCGGGTGTAACCCTTACACTACCTGATCGATACAACATCATACCTGATGTTTTAAAGCATGTTATTCCAAATAATTTAGGAATGTTAGGTGATTTATGCCCTTTATGGCTTAAAACCAGACTCTGCATCAACTATGTAATTTTCCGAGGGAGTTTTGCCACGGATCCCCCTCCGGCATGCCAAAGTCCAGGTGTTAGTCCACTTGAAACAACTTTCCCATCACTATTGTGGCCAGAAAGAGTCCCTGTGGGTTTTGAAATTCGCCTGCCCATTGAAGTCTATGGCGGTTCGCCGATGTTCGCCCGTTCTCCAAACATTTGATGAAATTCGCGTCGGCTGTTCGCGAACCGAAAATTTGATGTTCGCGACATCACTACTGTAGAAACCTATATACTGTTATGCTAGCTGACTGCTCAATATTTAGTGGATAATAAGTTTGCTGGCTGCAATTTACCCTTACATTATTGACGAAACACAGGTTAATAGTAAGACACCAAACATGCAGAGAGCTTAGCTTCGCCTATCACATGGTGCACACCATGATGTATCACCTTACATTCACTATGAAAAATCTCTCCCTGCCCTATTGCCAGCTATTCCATCTTTAGTACATCTGGTCCAGACATGTGTTATTGCCTAGGCCCAAAAGGCAGCACGTTGTCAAAATCACCTCTTCATTGGGCTTGAAAAGTTTGTTAGACCGATCCCACCCGCAGGTTGATTTGTTTCTGTATCCCCACACACAGGATGGCTTAACATGTTGCAAATTTCTAGGCCAAGTTACAAGGGTTCAGGACAAGTTGCAGATATTATTGGCAGATAAAAAAAATAATGAAAGCCTTCCCTCTAAATAAATCACACCATGCATATGTGCCCCAAACAGAGCATATCTTTTGGCTCACCTTTTTATGAAGTTTTTTCTTTTGCCGAATAGACCATAACACAATTAACACCTTTCAGCAACCTGAATTTCCCTGCGTGAGCTAGGACTTCCACCATGGGCACAACACCAGCCTGTCTATATCCCCATCTAGGCGGCAAGGATTCTACGGCCCCAACTATCAGATAACTCTGCCCAGTTTCTGGGCAAAGCAGAGAGTTGCCAGGGTATTATGAACATCTGTATCAGGTTGATGGATTGGGGTCAAACCTTGTCAGGGAATCCAGTGGTGGGTAGCAAGCTGGTTAGCGGGCCCATGGTGCCCTGTAAGTGGGGGAGGAGTATTCCTAGGGATAGGTGGTCTTTGTGAGAATGGTGGTTGGGTATACCCACTCCCTAGCCAATCTCCTCTTGTGTAGAGATACCTTTATTAGGCCAGAGGGGAGTCAAAAGTGGCTATGGGGTGTATTCACTTTCAAGGGCTGACCAGGATTTCCATAATATTTTTTACAATTTTATGTGGGGGTCAGGAACAATGACTAAGCTAGAAGTCTATAAAACCCAATCTACCTTTTACTGCAAGTTCAAATCCACCCAGGAACCTACCCAGGCCAATGTCCAGGTCCAAAAGTCCAGTGGGGTTGTGACAATTACTTTCCCCTTCCAACCCGTGTAGCATAGGGGATGATCCTGTCAGATGTTCCTCTTCCTTCACTTTGGATGGTGCCAACATAAAGCCAACATAAAGGGTTGTGGTCGTCCACCATACAGATAGTGTTGTAGCTTCTTGAGGGCCTAAACACTCCTTCCTCACTGCAGCATAGGCTACCACCTCGCAACTATCAACCAACACCCCCCCAACCGTACAGGAGATCGAAGGGGGAAAATCCTTTTGAATCCAGTGCTACTTCACAGTAGGCAAAAAGGAGATTATAGAAGTTTCTCTCAATCTTTCTCCTGCTCCATGAAGGCACAGAGCATTTGTTTCGAGGTGCCATTGTAGCACTCCCCATTGGTTTGGGGATGTTAGGGCTGGGAAGTTAGGTGTTTGATCCCGCATAGTCTTTAGATGCTGGTATAAATTAGACATGAACTGGGTTCCTCTGTCTGACAGAATCTCTTTGTGGAACCCTATTTGAGAGAATACAGCCATCAAGGCTTCTGTTACAGTGGAAGTGGTAATTCTAGCCAGGGGGTTATTCTCGATGTAGCTGGTAGCATAGTATACCACCATAATAATATATTTATTCCCCCTATTGCTGGGTTTAGCTAACAGCTCTATGAAGTTAATAGCAACCCGGTAGAAAGGGATATCTATAACAGGCAAAGATTGCATCGGGATCCATCTACTCTTCCCTGTCCATACCACTGACAGGAATCACAGGACTCACAATGCCGAATGACATCCCAGTTACCACAGGCCAGTAGAACACACAAAAAGGCAATGTTGGGTATTTTTGCTCCCCAAGTTCCCAGTCAAAATGACAATATGTGCCAGCTCTAAACAGCGGGCTCTAAATTTCTGAGGGACAACTAGCTATCTCTTCACTACCCCAGGATCCCTCACCCCCCTATCTGGTAAGGGGTAAACCCTGGGTCCAATACCTAATCTTCCCCAGTAGGCCCCTTCAATTTCTGAGTAGTTTTCTGTTTTACCCCCACTTATGTGTCTCATCCTGCAGTAGCTCAGCTTTTAGCTCCTCCACACTAGCCAATTAGCTGCTAAGGTACGATGTCCTTGGCTCGGCCAGGTCTCTCGATACCAATCGACCAGTTGGGATGCTGCTTTCTTCAGTGGGCACACTGAGTAAAATTCCTCCAATTAGCACTACATGCTTTGCCTCGTCTAGGGTGAGAAAGTATTGACCCTTGCACCAGCAATCACTGGCATTCCACATCAGCCACATCAGTGCGGCATAGGTGTTCCTCGATCACTACTAGAGCGCAGAACTGCTTTCGGTATGTCTCGGGCATGATGGCATATTGGTCAAGCAGTTTCTTTAGCTTCTATTCATAATCCCCGGGAACGTCCAAAGGATAGCCCGTAAGGCTATGATGGCTCATCTGCTAAACCAGCTGACAAGGAGCCTATTGATGTCCTCCCAGTTCTCATGAAAGTGCTTAAAATTGCTATAAGAGTCTGATCAGCAGTCAGGTCCCGGGTATCACTGCTCTTCAAACCCAGAATCTATTCATCACCTAGTCTGTCCTGTTTGCCTATGAATGTACCAAATTTTCCCAATAAAGAGACACTTTTATAGGGAACATAATCATGCATAGAGGTTATAGCCTTTTTTGTTGTTATTTTAACCCCTTGTTTCCTGTTCTGCAACCTGATGGCCATGGAAAAGAAGGCAGTATCTGAGAAGCCCATCCACTCCACAATTCAAGGGTGGATTCCTGCAGCCAAGTCATGACAGTTTTCTCTTTCAAAACACAACCTTTAAGGATGTGAGAAATTTGACAAACTGAGAGGAAAGGGTAAACCTTTTTTCTCCTTTGCTCCAAAATTAGATTTTTTTTCTTTATGTCAAAATCATAAATGTACAGGTATACCCTGCTTAACGCTACCCCTTATATCACTGATTTTTCTATATCGCTGTTTTTCTTGTAATTCATCACTTAGCACTTAACCCCATTATAGCATTGTTTTTTGGCAGCTGATCCCCGTTTAACACTGTGCCTTTCATTAATGCTTTTCTTCCCTAACATGACCTTGTTTAACACTAAGAACTGCACCATAGCTTTAAAAGTGACAGCAGACAGGAGAAAGGAGGAACGACAAGTGTCAACCTGGACAACCAGCCTGAAAGCCCCAGAAAGAGAAAATCCTAACTCAACCATTCAGAGACAAGGTACAAAATATTTGTCATGTTCCCTTGTTTCTCATAATGTGGTTGTTAATTGTCCAATAAGTAGTGTTGTAGTGTTTTTGTACTGTATTACAGAAAATCAGTGAGCACAAAGAAGATCAGCCCAAATTGAAGTGCCAACGCATTTTCTCTGGATGTGAAGATGCAGGTGCTGGACCGCTTGGAAAAAGGAGTAAGCCAAGTGGATTTAAAGTTGCGAACGTCAACAATCCGCACCATCCTTAAACATAAGGAAAAGATCAAGCACTACATCTTCTGTCAAGAACATTACCTGATCCAGATGCTACACCCTGGAGGAAATGGAGAAGCTGCTGTTCATCTGGATCAATGACGAAACAGAGACCAATATGCCGTTAACAGGTAGTTTTGTTATTAATATATAATATCTTTAAGTTTCTTCATTTAAAAGAAATATACCAAAGAATGTATTTGTCATCTCTTCCAAACAATTGACTTATGACAATATTATTCATTGTCCTTTCAATTTTTATATTTAGAAATTTGTCAATCACATTGATTGCAATCTCTCCTACACATTGTGACAAACATAATTGTTCATTCAATCTTCTGTTTAACAACCTGTCACTTTGATACTGACCTCTCTTAAATCATTTGACAAACGAGTCATATTCTGTTTGCCAAACATGTTGCAACAAGTCAGTATTTCAGAGTCTAACACAGTGATTGAGCTCTTTTGTTCATTTTCTTGCAGTCCACTTGGTGTCGATTTTTTTTCTGATTGGTAATATTCTTGTTATTTTCTTGGGAGGCCGTTTGTACTGACTTTCTAAATTTATATATACATGTTACACAATGTTTACCTTTACTCATGTTTAAAGTGTATATTTGTCACCTTTTTCTTTTTTAAATAGGATCCACATTTGGCGTTATACACAGTGGACCTCTAATTATATAGATAACAGAGATTACACAAAAGGAGATAGACACACACAAGTCCCAGGAGTTTATTCAATTGTCTTCAATTGTGATCAAAAGTACAGCTCAAAACTCAAACTCCAATTTATTAAGAATTGATGGCCCGATGTTAATCCCCAATATCGCAGTTAACACCATATTTAAGGCCACTAACTATGGGCCCTATGTAAATCTGGTGCTCTAAGTTATGGTAATGGCTTTCTGACCCAATTTACAACAGTATGCTGAAATGTTGGTCCCCTGCATTATGACACTCAGGTCACATCCGTAAACCATGCTTCAGGCAGTAGCACTAAAGGGGCTGGATTACGGCACCCTCGCAACGCTTCTACAATCCTCTCCAATCTCTTCTCCAATCTGATTTGGCTATTTTTTCTGCGCCATAGCCTTAGAAGCCAATGGGACATGGAAAATGGAAGAATGATTGACAGCCTTACTGTGTATATTTGCGAGCATCACACCCCAGCACTGACTCTGGAGAGAGTGAGAGTAGGAGAGTTATCTTGGAGTGCAGGTTATGTTTTTTTCATTAACATAGAGAATTAAACTATTATACAATTAAAATGCAATACACATAGATACACATATCATATAATATACAGACATATAGGTTAATAATACACATAGATACACCTATAGATAGGGCACTCTATGCAAACACACCCCACCCTACACCCTACAGAAAAATAAAAATACATAGTACATAAATTGTTTTCATCACAAACATATACGAACTAGAGAATTGCCCGTCAAACAATGACGGCAATGAAATTGTAAGTGAGCTAATGCTGTTTGGTGTATAATAATGAAATATATAATACATTAATAAATTAATATACTTTACCTATTTTGAAGCCTTGTGTTGAAGAGCTGGCAATCTGTTTTGATGTTGCTGCAGCATTAGTGGTGTGGAGCTGCTGTGTAAGTATGATAAATGTGTGCAGTGTAATAGTGTGCGTGCGCGAGACCAAACCGTTAGCGTAGTTGTGTACTTCCGCATTGTTCTAAAATGGCGGGCAATGTGTTGTATGCGTCTGTAGCGGAATATCCGTAGGTGTTTTGTGGTGTTTTGCGTGTTTCTTGTGGTGTTTTGCTTGTTTAGAGTGCTGTAGCCTCGTTTTCGTTTTGTTCGGCGGCCATTTTTTCTCTCGCTTAGAGAATTTTTGAGTGTCTAAACTCTTTTATTTTGAGTTAAACTAAGGTGTAACTTCATTTTTTTGAGGTCCTGGATGCTCCCTCTTGCTGTAGGTAAGCTTTTTCTGTACGTGTTGTGTGTATTTATTGTGTTTTTCATTTTTTCCAGTCCGCGGGTTGCGGGCGATTTTTGCAAGGTCGTGATGTGTGGTAACGTGTCTTGTATGTTGTTTGCGTTATGACATGAAGTTTGCGAGGGTCGCAGTTGCTGTTTGCGTTATGACGTGAAGTTTGCGAGGGTCGCAGTTGCTGGCAAGGAGCGCCTTCGGAGCTCGAGCCCGCAAGCGTTAGCAACAACATGTTTGCTCACACCTATATATGTGATACATTTATTTTTATTTATCCTTATATTTAATTTGGTGTATGATGAATGGAGGAGAGAGAGGGGAAAAGAAGGTGGACATGGGTGGGAGGGAGGTAGTGGGAGCGAGGGAGAATGTAGGAGGGAGAACATGGGAGGGAGGAAATGGGAGAGAGGGAGGGAGGGACTTAGAGTGGGTGAGGCCAGCAGAGAAGGTAGGGAGGCAAAAAGGGTGATAGTGGAGGGCGTAGGGCCAGGAGTGGTAGTTCTGGGGTAGGGCCAGGAGTGATACTTCTGGGGGGAGGGCGGGAGGTGAGTTAGATGGAGGGTGGGAATAGCCCCTAGATTTAAGTACATATAGTTCAGCGTAAGGGACCTGATCCCGGTGGGGGGCCTCAGGGTCAGAACAGGAAGATATGGATTCCAGTCCACATTTGGGAGAACAAGAGGGTGGAGTCAAACACAGGGCCCCAAACTACCAGACGAGATGCTGGTACTCCTCATTGCCATCCATGCCCGCACCCAAGTTATCACAGGGGGAAGGGAAGTTACGGCCAGCCCCAGGTGCCAAGCCTGGAAGGAGGTAGCAGCGGCAGTGATCCAGGTGGGTAATTGCCATAGGGATGTGAGGTCTGTGAGGCACCATTATGACGACAGCCAGGCAATGGTCAGAAGGATGATGGAGGAGGAGGCCAGAGGAGCAGCATCTACAAGTGGTGGCCCCTCAGTGACTGTCAGCAACAGGCAGTAGGAGAGGATGCTGAAGGCCATGATGGAAGAAGGACCGTCCCAAGAGCTCTAGCCGGATCCAGTGTCCATGCCAGGTGAATATCACATACACAACATACACCAATATATTCACCACAAGTACACCAATCAAACATAGATAACTCATAGAAATAGTCATAGAAATGCTGTTAAACAATGACCGTGACATGTCAGCTCCCTGGATACAATCAGGACCCTATATATCTACATATTACAGATTGTAAATCTGCGAGTTTCAATCCTGCAAGGTGCTTTGGGAAAAGCACTTTGGACACCGGATTCCAAGTTCAAAGAAAGGGCCATCTATTCTTTGCAATGTGTTAATTTTGAATTTGTCGTTGCCTGGAACTTAACTTATGTATAGCACTACGGAATATGCTGGCGCATCAGATATAATAGTTGTCAAACTGCGATTCGTCGACACGTTTGCGAAAAATCGCAGTTTGACAACTGCGCATTGCTCACTGGCCTGCACAATGTGCATGCCCATGGATGGGCCGGTGCGCAATGCATAAGCTGCGCATGCGCATTGAGCAATGGCCCGTGTAGGAGCACTGCACAGCGGCGGCACGCGCAGGCGCATTTTGCGCCGAAGAAGAGGGGAGACACACAGGGCAGGAGGGGGAAGACTGAGGAGAGGGGGGAGAGACACAGGGCAGGGAGAGGAGTGGGGACAAACACAGGGCAGGGAGAGGAGGGGGAAGAGACACCAGGGAGGGGGGAAGACAGAAGAGAGGGGGGAGAGACACAGGGCAGGGAGAGGAGGGGGGAAGAGACACAGGGGAGGGGGGAGACACACAGCGGTAACAGAGGAGGGGGAGAGACACAGGGGAGGGGGGAGAGACACAGAGGGGGGAGAGACAAAGGGGGGGGAGAAACACAAGGGAATGAAAGGGGGGAGAAACACAATGGAGGGGAAAGAGACACAGGGGAGGGGGGACGGACACAGAGGAGAGGGGAGAGACACAGGGGAATGAGAGGGGGAGAGACACAGAGGAGTGAGAGGAGGGGGGAAGAGACACAGGGGAGTGAGAGGAGGGGGGAGAGACACAGGGGAATGAGAGGGTTTGAGAGACACACAGGGTGGAGAAACACAGGGGAGTGAGAGGAGGGGGGAAGAGACATATGAGTGTGAGAGGAGAGGGGGAGAGACACAGGGGAGTGAGAGGAGGGGGGGAGAGACACAGGGGAATGAGAGGGTTTGAGAGACACACAGGGTGGAGAAACACAGGGGAGTGAGAGGAGGGGGTAGAGACATAGGGAAGTAAGAGGAGGGTGGGAAGAAACACATGGGAGTGAGAGGAGAGGGGGAGAGACACAGGGGAGTGAGAGGAGGGGGGAGAGACACAAGGCAGTGAGAGGAGGGGGGAGAGACACAAAGGAGTGAGAGGAGGGGGGAGACACACAGGGGAGGTAGAGGAGGGGGGAAGAGACAAAGGGGAGGGGGAGACACACAGGGGTGGGAGAGGAGGGGGGTAGACACACAGGGGAGGGAGGAGGGAGAGACACAGGGGAGGGAAATGGGGGTACAGACACGAGGGACGGGGAGGGGGGGCAAGAGACACACTGGAGGGCAAGGGGGGCAAGAGACACAGGGGAGGGAGAGGTAGGGAAAGAGACACGGCGGGACAGGGGGGAAAGACACAGAGGGGAGAGGGGGTAAAAACACAGGGGGCGAAGGAGACACAAGGCAGGGAGAGGAGGGGGGAAATGAGACACAAGGGAGGAAGTAGACAGAGGAGCTCATCGTGAGGCCAGTAAAGTAGAGGGGGAGAGGCTCCCATTGTGTGGCAAACAGCATTGCCAGGATTCACATTTTATTGCCGTAATTTTTTATGGGCAAGTTGCTAGTTACAAATAAACGATAATAATAATAATAATAATATTGTACAGCATCATATTTGTTATTATCATGATTTTCTCAAACATGCCTAAACAGCATGAATACTGCTTACTGTTAAAACAGTTAATACTGTTATATGTATACATTGCGGCAATGCTGGGCCTCACCCTTCCACTGAAGGGTTGTTAAACATATGACATTAATAATTTATGGTTAATATATACATTGACACTGTCATTTATTGCCATGTGACGAGTCGTGGTGTAGATGTTGTCACTTGCACATCATCAATGCATTGGACTTGCCGTGACAGCAGTAGCCATGATTACTGTTACATAGTTACATAGTTACATAGTAATTTAGGTTGAAAAAAGACTTTTCGTCCATTAAGTCTAATCTTTTTAGATCTCCTCTGATCTGCAATATGCTAATTAATTGTTAATTGTTAATTGACCAGAGGAAGACAAACAGAAAAGAAACCCAAGTGAAACTTTGCCAATTGTCTCAAAAGGGAAAACAATATAAAATTCCTTCCTGACCCCAGATTCTGGCAATCGGATTTTCCCTGGATCAACACTCCATCTCTAATTATCCAGGATAGCCCTAAATGCCCTTTGTATTTAAAAATATATCCATTTTTATATCCACTTTTTAAAGTTATCGAATCCGCTGTCACCGCGTACTTTGGTAGAATATTCCACAGATTAACCTCCCTTACTGTGAAGAACCCTTTTATTTCTTTCACTTCTAATCTCAAAGAATGTCCCCTTGCAACTTGAAAACCTCTTGGCACAAAAAGTTCATTTGACAAAACCTTGTAATGATCCGGGATATATTTATATGAGGTAATCATATCCCCTCTTAGACACCTTTTTTCTAAAGAAAATAAGTTTAATTTGGTTAGTCTTTCTTCATAACTTAGCCCCTCCATTCCCCTTATTAGTTTTGTTGCCCTCCTCTGTACTTTTTCCAGCTCTAAAATGTCCTTTTTATGTAGTGGTGCCCCAAAATTGTACTCCATATTCCAAATGAGGGAGTACTAGGGATTTGTATAGTGGCAGAATTACATTTGCTTCCCTGGCTTCTATACCCTTCTTAATACATGCTAAAAAATGTCCTTGCCTTTGCAGATGCTGCTTGGCATTGAGCACTGTTACCTAGGCGGTTGTCCACAAGTACTCCCAAATCCCTTTTAATATCTGATACCCCTAGATTTGTTCCATTAAGATTATAAACTACAAACCAAAAAATTGTCCTGTGGATTCTTATGTGGAATCCTTGAACAACCAACCAAGGTTTTACAAAAACACCTTTTATGCAGCCTTTTTTTTTAATTATTATTGCCACATAATAATTTTAAAAATTCAATCTTTATTTGTACATTTAAAATGTTGTTAAAAATGCAACGATTAAAAAGTTTATGTTAAACCCAAGGGGCCTCATTCAAATGTGATTTGGCCAATTGAATAGCGCTCTATATAAGCACAGAGCATGTTTTTTTTACAGAAGTTTTTAGTTAGTGAACTTCTATCTAAAAGCAAGTTCTTCACTAACTAAAAACTTCAGTAAAAAAATATGCTCCGTGCTTATATAGAGTCCTATTCAGTAGGCCACATCGCATTTGAATGAGGCCTAAGGTGTTTAATCCTTTGGGCTTTTTGACGTCCAGCAAATTATTAAAGGTTTGTTTAAGTTTTATTTTTGTTGTTATTATATTCTTTGCTTTGATCACAGATTTTTATTTAATTACTTTATTATGCTCAAGTCAATAAAAGATTTTGTTTTTCAATTCAACTGTATTTGTGTATTTTTGGTTATTTTTCCTTAGTCAAATCCTTATCAGGTTAATAATAATAATTAAAATAAAGGCTGCATAAAAGGTGTTTCTGTACAACCTTGGTTGGTTGTTCAAGGATTCCAAAATAGGATCCACAGGACAATTTTTTGGTACGCATTTAAGTAATAACACCTAGGCCTAAAAAACAAACTAAGATCCTTTTTTGAGTATTACAAGACAATAAATTAGATGGCTATTTTTCCTTCCCAGATGCATAACTTTACATTTATTCATATTAAATCTAATTTGCCATTTAGATGTCAATTCCTCTAATTTATACACTACAGTCCCACTTCCAAATCATTAATAAATATGTTAAAAAGCAGGGGACCTAATACTGAACCCTGAGGAACCCCACTTACCACATTAGTCCAATCCGAGTATGTTCCATTTACAACAACCCTTTGCTTCCTGTCTTTAAGCCAGCTCTCAATCCATGAGCAAATATTTCCTGCATTTCATGTATCGCTTAGTTTGCTCAATAGTCTCCCATGTGGCACTGTATCAAAAGCCTTTGCACAATCTAAAAAGACTACATCCACTGAGTTGCCCTGATCCAAGTTCCTACTAACCTCTTCATAGAAACTAATTAGGTTTGTTTGACATGACCTATCATTTATAAATCCATGTAAGCTCCTATTTATAATACTGTTTGAATTGACATTTTCTTGTATACTATCACTTATTGACCCTTCTAAAAGCTTTCCCACTACAAAAGCGAGGCTCACAGGTCTATAATTTTTACTTGCTACCTTCTTAAATATAGGTATCACCTCTGCCTTTCTCCAGTCATCTGGTAGAGACCCCGTGTTGAGTGAATCTTGAAAAATTAGATATAATGGTTTAGCTATAACAGTGCCCAGTTCCCTCAGTACCCTTGGATGTATTCTATCAGGACCTGGGGCTTTATTAATATTTTTTTTCCAACCTTTTGCAAGCCTTGTTGACTTCCTTGTACTTCTGTGAGGCAGTCTATGTCCCCTCTTGTTTGTATAATTTAAAAGCCTGTTTTTTACTCCTCATCTTCATCTTTAAGTCATTGTTAAGCCACATGGGTTGTGATTTACTCCTTCTACTTTTATTTCCACATGGTATATGGTGCTAAGTATATTTATTTAGTAAGAATTTGAACGTTGGCCATTTATGTTCAGTATTTTTACCCATCAGTTATTTGTCCCAGTCTATACTTTGTATTGCTGCCCTTAGACCATTAAAATCTGCCCTTTTAAAATTGAGAGTTTTTGTTGCCCCCTTGCAGTTTTGTTTTTTAATTTAATATCAAATAAGACTGTGTTGGGATCATTGTTTCCAAAAGGTTGCCCTATTTCAACATTTGATACTATATCAATATTATTTGTGATAACTAAATCCAAGATAGCCTAATTTCTAGTAGGTTCTTGTATAACCTGGGCCATATAATGATCTCTGAGTGTACTCAAGAACCTGCTCCCCTTTTATTTCAGGGTAGTTAAAATCTCCCATTATTAGAACTTGCCCATGCTTAGCTGCATTTCCAATCTGTAACAATAATTGCAGTTCCTCACTTTTAATTATATTTGGGGGTTTATAGCATACTCCTACTAATATTATTTTAGAATTTGCTGCTCTGCTATTTAACTCTACCCACAAACATTCAACATTATCGCTAGTTCCAGCATAAATATCTTCTCTGACTATAGGCTTAAATTCAGGCTTAACATACAGACAAATCCCTCCTCCTCTTTTACCATTGCCCCTATCTTTCCTAAGTAGGTTATAACCATCCAGATTAACAGTTTAGTCCAGATTAACAGTCCAGTCATGAGATTCACCCCACCATGTTTCAGTATTGCCTATTAAGTCCCATTTCTCATTAATGCTAATAATTCTAACTCTCCCATTTTTCCTGGCAAGCTTCTGGCATTAGCAAGCATACACTTTATGTTATGAGTCTGTAGTTCTGAAGTGCCTGCCACTGTACTTGAGTTACCTCCCTATTGACTATTCTAACCCTCCCCCCATCTCGTCCCTCTTGACTAGATAATTAGTTCCTTACCCCCTCTACACTTTCTACCCCATTACATCTATCTCGTTCCTCCCCCCCCACCTACTAGTTTAAAAACTTCCCCAGCCGTTATACCATCTTATCCCTATAGCACAAAAGTTCCCTCATCAATAAGGTGCAATCCATCCCTGCTATAGAGATTGTACCCAAGTGAGAATTTAGCTCAGTGCTATAAAAACACAATCCCCTCCTTAATGCACCACATGTTTAGCCACGCATTAACCTCCCTAAGCATCTTCTGTCTCCCTAGGCTAGCATGTGGCACAGGTGGAATCTCAGAAAATACTACCTCTGGCAAATCTGTTGGTGTGTGCCAACTCATAACTGGCCTGCCTCCTCCTACTATTCCCCCTGTTTCCCGTTGCAACTGTAACCCAGTTTCCTCCCTGGACATCATCACTAGCCGCATCTCCACCCTCCATGCTAGGCCCAGCTAAACTGTGCTCTGTGAGCACCAACCCCCTTTCCAGTGGAGCAATATCACTAAGCACTGCAATTTTCCTCTCCAGTTCTCCAAGTTGAGCTTCCAGAGAGGTGACATGCTCAAACCTCTCACAGGTATGAATCCTGGATCATCTGTTCCAGTAGTTCATACATTTTATTATTTTATTATTATCTTTTATTTGTATTGCGCCAACATATTCCGTAGCGCTGTACAGGGGATAAAAACAAGGGAAATACACGTTTAACAAAATTAAAAAAGTTGAAGAGTCCTGTTTTGAGCTTAGAATCTTAGCAGAAAGTGCTTTATCCCAAAGCACCCTACAAGACTAGAAACTCGCTACTTACAATCTAAAGGGAATTAAAGGGCAGAGAAATTAGGAAGAGTAACAGATAAGGAATAGCAAGGGCAAGGAAGTAAGTGAAAGATAGAAAGAGTTTTATTTTAGAGGGAGAGGGGATGGATCTGAGGTGAAAGAGTAGTATGTTGGCTGACCCCTAGTGTTGAGATGATATATCTGCAAGTAGGAAGTCAGGTGTTTTCTATGGCTCTATAAATTTAATCTGAGTTGGGGTGGGTGGGTGAGGGGAAGGGAGGGAGGGCAGTTCTGAGTGTGTCACAGATGAAGTAGGCCTTAAAACCAGAGTAAATTTGCACTGAAAGAAGCATGTAACAGGATGCACACTGAGTGAGGTTGTCACTGGACTGACTCATAATTACAGTGGGGAAAAAAATGTATAAAGCACTGCAATGTGCTCCCCTTTTATTTGCACTCCCTCCTTTCATTTAAACTCCTACACTTATACTAGAACTGCACTTATACTAGAAGTGTTTGCAAGCTCACAAGTTTGTTCCTTCCCCTGTTTATATAAGGTTCTTACTACTCACCTGCCCACTACTCACTGCACAAGTACACAAACACACTTTACTGTTCAGGAGAACCAGAACAGTTGCTGGAGGTAAGATTTATGGTGCACCATGTGCCTCTCCACAGCATCCTTTTGGGTTATTTTTTGGCCTACATGTCAAGGTTCAGAGATGAGTGTAATCCCCCTTGGGATTATATGTCCCTCTATAGCCTTGTGTCTGTGCCTATGAAAAACTGTTCCTAAGGTGCTACGTGTGAAGATCCAGTGCCTGGCCTGTGCCATCTATTGCTCTACATGTTAGCACGACCTCCCCCATTCATCCAGCATCATTGTCAGACAGTTATTTGTTTCAGGCCTCCTGCTGGCCATTTTATATATCTTCCCTCACCCCCTGAGTGTATGGGACCCCATGTCAATACTTTCCCTTAGATGAGTACTGTGCTGTGGTGTTGATCAGTACAGTTGCTGCATATTGTTTGCGGTGTGTGTATCTCTTTAATGGTGAGTTATTGATAGCATCTGCTATAGTACATGTGTGTTTTGTGATTTTTGTGAACCTGTAGCATGCTGTGCCTATGTTCTCCTGTACCTACCCGTCAAAAATGACGGCAATAAAATTTGAAGGCTGGAAATGCTGTTTATCACATAAGGCAAAACTCTCCCCCTGCTAACTTGCAGGCATCACGATGAGCCTCTCCCACTGTCTACTTTAAAGGCCTTGCGATGAGCACCTTTGGCCAACCCACCACTTTCATGCCTCGCAATGAGCCATTTTGGTGTTCATTGCGAGCCTCTCCCTCTACTTTAAGGGCCTCGCGATGAGCGCCTTCAGTGCTCATCACAAGCTCTGCAATGAGTGCTCATTGTAGACGTCATCCAACCAGAAACCTTTGTTCCTCGTGCTGAGTGCCTTCGACGCTCATTGCAAGCGCATCGATGATCACCTTCGGTGCTCATCACAATGTCCACGATGAGCACTGAAGGCGCTTATTGCGAGCCTGTCTCCACTCTCTGACCCCTGTGTCTGTTTCCCCCCTCTCCCTTCCATGTTTCTGTTTCGGCGCTCATCACAAGGCCTAAAATGAGCACCTTTGGCGCTCATTGCAGCAAAGTATTGCAGGCCTTGCAATGAGCGCCGTAGCAAGCCCGTAAGTTTTAACATAGCGTGACCGACAATTCGTAATTACTATATATGTGATACACTGCATAATTATTTTTGCTATAGTTATATGTCTGTATATAGAAATTGTGAATGCATGCAATCATGTTATGTGTGTGTAAATATTACATGTACTATTCACCCTCAAAATTGTTTAATAAACAGCATAATTGAATTTTACTTTGTGTATGTGATAATTATTTGACTCATTTGTAATGTGTGTACGGGTAACAATGAATGACAAAAAAATAATTTAGTGAATATAATATTTCATTGATTGTTAGCTGTGTATATAATGATAGATATAAGGCATGTGTGCCTGTAAAAGGAATAGATGAGATCAAAACTATTAAACCTAATAAAACTTTTTAATAAATAAAAAAATATTTTAGTAATGAATATACATAATTATGAGATTTTCGAGTGCCGAAACACGGCAAATAAGGCTCAAAATTGCTTGCAACCACATTGCCAGGCTTCCTAGCTCTCCCCCTGTGCAGTGTGTGAGTGTGTTTTTTTATTATTATTTTTCTTGTTTTTGGTATTTTTGGAGTTACGCCCTACATGCTTCAACGGCTCGCCTCGCTTTCTGAAGATCGCAGCTGAGCACTTTCGGCGCTCATCTTGCATGTGTGACAGCGCTGCTGGCTGCAATGAGCGCCTTCGGCACTCATTGCAGCCTAATTGCTGAGCGGCTGCTTCGCCTCACTTTGCGAGTCTCGCATATGTGACGGCACCGTTGGCTGCAATCAGCGCCTCCAGCGAGGCGTGCAAGCGTGACAACAAATCACAGTTTGGCAACTATTATATGTGATTGTACTTTACACAATTGTGTCTCTGTGACTATTTCTGAATGTGCTGTGTCTTTAAGAGATGTATGCAGCTTTCAGCAGATATTTTTTGTTTCCATATATCTGATAAGTATCATGTGATTATTAATTATTTTTCTTTTGCTCCTATGTGCCACTAACATTTTGAATCTTTCATTTGTGATGATTTAACATGCTTTTGTATTGTTTGGTATTGTTTTACTGTCTCTTTAAGAGGTGCTGTGGCAGTGCAGCCTGGTTGCGAGTGGTGTTTAGTACCCATAATGATTTTTTCTCTTTTTGACTGTTACTGCAGTGCTCTTATTTGCGAAGTATCCATAATTTTTGATTAGCATAGGTTGTTGTGGGTGATGGCCTATCAGAATAATTCGTAATCTATGGGCCATGTGAAAAGTCAATGGAACAGTTATCGGTAATTAGAAATTGCAGCCTGCCACAGTGACTCTTAGCAGTTGTCTCGCAATGATTTATGGGTGGATGATTAGAATTGCTAGGTAGGGTTTGCTCATTAGTTAGGGCACTCACATTGGCTTTTTATGAGATTAGCATGAGACCCTATGTTAATCAACCATTCCGGAGTGACTGAGGCAAGCCAGAACTGAAAAGCATGGCACACATCTCCATTGATTTTTGCCCTGCTAAAATACTTTTAGTTACTATTCTAAACTTCTATACCAAACCCTATGCAATAAGATTTTACAGATCACTTGTAAATCAGGGCAGTATAGTAAAATTAAGAAAATATTACTGGTACCAAAAACAACTTGCAAATGGTTTTAAAACCATTGCAGAGTGCTGCAGCAGCATTTAAAAAGACAGTATAGCACAAAAAAACAATACAAATTTATGAAATTTCATAACATTATTTGACACTTAATAGTCCAATATAAACATGTCCAATATATGATATTGTAATCTATAAATACAATTGTCACATCTATTTATTTAGTAATACAAATAATTAAAAATAAAATATACGACACTTGTTGTCACTCATTATGATAATCATGACATTCTCATTTTCTATTGGTGCCGTAGTGCCGTAATGTGGAGGTGCTAAAGTTTAACATAAAAGTGTAACGTTGGGAATAAAAACTCCCACAGCTCGATTAGCAGGGGCTCCAAATTTGTAAAAATATCATGCATTATAAAATGTTGCATTAGCATTACCTATCCTACAAAACTCTAAATCATCACATACCCACTGTGCTCACCTACCATGCCACTAGCAACTACAATCTCCCCACAGGTATTTTGTACAAGCACCCCCACTCCAACCCAATAGCTCGATCATACCATCATGGTGATTCAACATGAACAATTCCCTGCAGTCATGAATCTCTTGCATGGTCTAGTGTGTTTAACTTACGTAGTGGGTAATGTTGCTATGAAGACTACTGAGCTTCAGACTCTGTTGCTAGATGGTAAGGCAGAACTCCATAAATTGCTTGTGAAAGCTCTCAGAGCTGCAAGTCTGCCTTACAGAATTGTGTATGGGAGTCATGTAATTGAACCCTGAATGGGTAACCTACAGATGGTGTGCTAGCAAGGTTGTACAGAATCAGCAAGATACAAGTTGTGTTCTTGTGAAGCTGACACTCCAGGTTGTAAAAACTTGGAAGGATACCTGCAATATTGATAAAAATTTTGCAGTGCATAATATTAACTTTTTCTGCATTGCAATTCTGTTGGTGCCACATACTATGACTCAACTTGGTTTTCTGTTTGAGATGGAATTCAGTTATTAAAAATAAATAAATATTATATTAACTTCCTCCATTCTATTCTCACATGCAAATGTAGGGTAAAACTGACATATTGTTATGGTAGAAATGCAAGATCCAGGAAAATGTTCTACATATATTTTAAATATATTTATATAGAATTGAATAAAGGCCTTAACATGGGGTCTACGACACTGCTTCAGTATAAGAGAGGGTTTCTCCTTTATAAATGAATGCATCAAACTGAGTTTAAGGCCTATAAATAATATTAATAATATTAACCCATATGATGTTTTTAAATAATTGCATTGTTTATTTTGAAATGATTCACTTATCTTTCTGAAGAAGTATTCTTATTTAAACAATTGCCCATACATGGCAAATGGTGCACATCCCTGATCCCCTCTACAGTTTTAATATTTAAGCCAGTCTAACATATCAAAAGACTCTGATCTTTGTGGTAAATTACTGCTGTAAAAGATCACTGAATTGAACGTTTATAGCAAGCATGACATCACAAAAGAGGTACATTATTCTAAAGACAGAGGACAAATTGGAGTCCTAACAGTTCTGACATACATAATTGGTATTTAAGGCCCACAGCTTCAAATGGCATTTGAAAAAATAACAATAATTTTACAAACAGGAAATGAGGTTCTGTGTAAAAGGTTTGAACATAGTGAAGATGATCGGTCAACTGTTGTTGGTCAGAAATTTCTACTATTTTATCAGCAAAGTAGAAATGCACACAATACACTTTATATTTAACTAACGACTTGCCCGTCAAAAAATGACGGCAATGAGATGTGTATGTTTGGAAAGTTGTTTAGTTATTTATATACGTATTTGACACTTGTAAGATTTTACTTATGATGAAATAAGTAATATTGTGATATTAAACATGTTTATTTTTGTAAAATGTTCTTTTGGTCAACGGTAACTGTTAAAGCATTTTGTATTAAAAGTATTAACATTTGGATGTAAGAACAGTTGAACTTTAAATTAATCAGTATTGTAAACTTGAGGTAATGGTTTTTTAACATGCAAGTTCTATCTCAAGAATTGTTAACTGAATACATTGAATCCAGAGAAAGGCAAACAGTAAAAACCCTTCTTGAAACGTAGCCAATTGTATCAGAGAGGGAAAGAAATTAATTCCTTCCTGACCCCATTAACTGGCTAGATTACTCCCTGGATTAATGTTTAACATAAAAGACAACATTTACATTGTGACTTAAAACGTGGTTGAGCTCTTAACATGAACTTTGTAATATGTCTAAGTAAGGAACTTGAAAGTATATTTTTTGAAACTTGAACTTTCCTATCTGTGTAAGTAAGGAACTTGAAAATATTGTTTTCAAACTTGTAACATTAGAAACAGTAACATAGTTAATTAACATTTTAACATAAGTTGTAAAAATAATGCAAGGCAAGTGTTTTATGAAGCTAATCATCCATAAACAGTACTTCCATTTATTATGCTTGAATTATTTATTGATTTGTATTTTTCAATGGTTGACCTTTGTTGGTGGAAAGTAGTTCTCTAAAAAGAGAACGCAAGAAGTTAAATAATTTGTTTTTGTAAATCTAATTTCTGTTGCGTAATAATGATCTTTTCAAGGGAACGGACATTTATGTGTATTTTTTGTAAAAATGTGCTGGTTATATTGTGTTTTTTTATCTTTTTGCATTTGCTTTTAAATTTGTTTTGCATGGCTTTTGTTTCTTTAATGAAAAGGTAAAGTACTTCATAGTAGACAATGTTTTGAGAAAAAATACATCCATCTTCTAATAAATCACCTTGACTTTCATTCTTTTCAATGTAAACTTTAATAACCTGTGGATTTTTGCACCGTGATAAGGCAACGTACAATTGGCCATATGCAAATACTGGTTGTTCTAAGAATATACCCACAGATTTGAACGTTTGTCCTTGTGATTTATTAATAGTCATTGCAAATGCCACAATGATGGGAAATTGTCTTCTTTGAAGTGTAAAAGGGAGACTACTTTTACTTGGTTCTAAATCTATTCTTGGTATGAAAACTCTCTCTCCTTTATGGGTACAAGTTAAAATTTCAGCATCTATGAAATGGTCCTTTAATTGTTGAACAATTAATCTTGTCCCATTGCATAGGCCTTTTTTGGGGTTCATATTTCACAGTAACATGACAATTGCACCTTTCTTTAGCTGCAAAATATGTGGTGGCATTCCAGAAGGAGTTAGTGAGTTTATTCAGTGGAAAAGTTTGCCTGACTTTCATTGTCATCAGCAAGTACAGAATCAGCACTGTTAAAATTTATTTGTCGTGCATTAATTTTTTTAAAGATTTCATTATTGATGATTAATGCATCCTTATTTTTACATGTTAGTATGACTTGGTTGGCAAGCTCTGAATATTCCTGGTTATTTATGCTACCTTCAAATATAGCCGATATAATATCTTGGTGACAAATCATATGAGGTGGGATCTGCACAATGTTGTCAGGTAAATTTGGTATTTTTTCTGTTCTGCCTTCTCCAATTTTAATAAGCCAATCATTGACATCAGTTTGGCCTTCTGATCTCATGTTTTGTTGCAGTTGAAGATGGGTAAAATGTTTCCACAGTGTGCTTGACTTTATACAGGTTTCGATAATGTCAGTTCGATTTACATGTACAACGACAGGTAATGTTTGTCTAAAATCGCCACCTAACAACATTACCTTTCCACCAAATGGAAAAGTATTATCCATGACTTCACGAAGCAAACGGTCAATACATTGGAGGGCATAGCATGACATCATTGTGGCCTCATCTATTATAATTAATTTACTTTTTTTCATTTTTTTGCTTGTAATGATGTCATACGAATATCTGACACAGAGGTTTCTAAAATAGGCACTGGCAGTTTAAAGCCACTATGTACAGTTCTTCCACCTTCTAACAAAAGTGCAGCAATTCCAGTAGTGGCAAACGGCAGTGCTATTTGACCTTGTGCTCGTACAGAACTCATTAATAAATTATATAGATAAGTTTTTCCTGATCCGCCAGGTCCATCAAGATAGAAAAAAAGCTCTGTGACCATGTCATCATCTATTGCATTTTTAATGGCATTAAATGTTGCAATTGTAACGTATTTAAAGTTGTAAGTAGTGATGTCCCAAACAGTTCGCCGGCGGACTATTCGCGGCGATTTTTGCATGTTCGCGTTCGCAGCGAAGGGCGAACACATGCGCTTTTGGGTTCGCCACCTATTCTTTATCATTGAGGAAACTTTGACCCTGCACCTCACAGTCAGCAGACACATTCCAGCCAATCAGCAGCATACACTCCCTTCCAGAGCCTTCCATCTGAAGGACTGCAACCCAAAAAGCCCTTTTTAGAGCTAGAACATCATTTATTTTATTTTATATTTTTTTTCTGTGTAATCTAATTGCATATGCCTGCCTGCCAGCGTGTGTGTGTGACAGGCTAACACCTAACAGCTTATATTGTGCTCAGTGAAATAAAACAACACTTTTTTGACTGTAATAGATTGAATATCAGTTGCCTGCCTACAGGCGTGTGTGTGAAGCCTATTGCATCTACCCTGCCAACTTTTGCCAGTGAACAGTGATACGTCATATCTGATGCAACCGTAGAGTACAGTGACATAAAACAACACTTTTTTTACTGTAATAGATTGAATAGTAATTGCCTGCCTACAGGTGTGTGTGTGAAGCCTATTGCATCTACTCTGCCAACTTTTGCCAGTGCACAGTGACACTAATATCTGGTGCAACCGTAGTGTACAGTGACATAAAACAACACTTTTTTGACTGTAATAGATTGAATAGCAATTGCCTGCCTACAGGCGTGTGTGTGAAGCCTATTGCATCTACTCAGCCAACTTTTGCTAGTGCACAGTGACACTCTTATCTGGTGGAACCGTAGTGTACAGTGACATAAAACAACACTTTTTTGACTGTAATCAATTAAATATCAGTTGCCTGCCTACAGGGATGTGTGTGAGGCCTACAGCGCCTACTCTGCCAACTTTTGCCAGTGCACAGTGACACTCATATCTGGTGGCACCTTAGATTGCACGCACAGTGCCCCAAATTTGAAGTGGGAGGACCGACCAAGCATCTTTTTCCATCTCCCGCTTCCAAAAATCCATGCCATATACACGTCCCCTGATAGTGGACGTAACAGGGATTAAACCGATAGGAATAGTACTACTTAACAGTACACACCTTATAATAACGCAGACAGAGGCAACGCGTATAATATTCCATGCTGTGCAGTGGAAGCCCCCAGACTCTGACCTGTGTATAATATTCCATGCTGTGCAGTAGAAGCCCCCAGACTCTGACCTGTGTATAATATTCCATGCTGGGCAGTGGAAGCCCCCAGACTCTGACCTGTGTATAATATTCCATGCTGGGCAGTGGAAGCCCCCAGACTCTGACCTGTGTATAATATTCCATGCTATGCAGTGGAAGCCCCCAGACTCTGACCAGTGTATAATATTCCATGCTGGGCAGTGGAAGCCCCCAGACTCTGACCTGTGTATAATATTCCATGCTGGGCAGTGGAAGCCCCCAGACTCTGGGAGTCTGAAGAAGAGGAGTCAGAGGAGGAAGGTGGCTTTGAGGAGATGGAAGACCAAACACAGCAGGCGTCCCAGGGGGCTTGTTGTCACCTTTCGGGGACCCTTGGTGACTGGGTGGAGGAAGAGACCTTCAATGACATCAGTGAGGACAAGGAAGGGGACATGGCTAGCTTGGTATCCAACCTTGTGCAAATGCTGAGTTTGCGGGGAGTTTTGCCATGGATCCCCCTCCGGCATGCCACAGTCCAGTTGTTAGTCCCCTTGAAACAACTTTCCCATCACTATTGTGGCCAGAAAGAGTCCCTATGGGTTTTGAAATTCGCCTGCCCATTGAAGTCTATGGCGGTTCGCCGATGTTCGCCTGTTCGCGAACATTTGATGAAGTTCGCTGTTCGCGAACCCAAAATTTGATGTTCGCGACATTACTAGTTGCAAGTCTTTCTTCTGTTCTTTGTACTTGTAGTTGAATTTCAGGGTCTTCAAAGTTTATGTCATCTATAAGACCTGGATCAGGCAAATTAAAACTTGCACAACTTAATCCATGAGTTAAAAATACTTCTTGGATTTCAATTAACGCTTTTAAGTGCAATAGGTTCATTGTATCGTTGCATAAAGTCCTCAGCCATATTACTTTTAAATGTGTCCCACAAAGATAATGCATTTGGAGCGTTTAAGAAGATACAAATAAATGCAAATTGTTCTCTCATCTGCCATGGCATTTGACATAGTGCTGCTTCTTCTAAACATCTTTCCCATTCTGTATCATCAGCTAGTAAATTTCTATGTCTTGCAGCTAAACGTAAGGATTTATATACTATGTCATTAACAGTTCTTAAGTGTTCAAAACTTTGTGCTCCAGGAACATTTAAAAGTAATATTCGTAAGCAAAAACGTTCAAGATCTCTTGGACTGACTGTGTAAATTCTTGGGATTATTTTATTTCCTCTGCTTTTTTTAGGTCTCCATAATCCATTCACAAAAACATAGTGATATGGAATTTCAAAATATAAGAATTGTGTTGCTTCTGAATCTTTGGAATTTAATTCAAACGTGCAGTTAGTGTAGTGTGACGATGTTCACTTTGGGCCAATGCATTACTTTCATTTCCAGCATAGAAATACACTAAATGTCTTTGTGGCAAATGTACTGCTAATCTATATACTGCATTTGATCTATCATGCATTTCAAATTTTAAAAGGCGCCACATAGCTTCTGGTGCACTTACATCGATGCACTTTCAAGTTCATCATGTACTAACTCAGTGCTTTCAGGGTTGTCTGCACTTTTGATGACTACAGTAGCTACATCATAGCCTTTGTAAATATAGTTGTACACATATTTAATGGATTTGATGGAAGTGCAGGCTTCTACATTAATGTGTGCGTTATACTTGCCAAATAAGTGACTTATAGTGATGTCACGTATTCATTAATTTAATTTAATCTTAAAAACTCTGGCTACTAAATATGGTCTATCGGAAGGACTTTAGCCAAGAAGTAAATTTTGTGTAATTTCTGGCCATTGGGGATTAAATGTAAATGTAAGAAATAAATCGGGTTTGCCAAATTTGGTGACAATAGCCATAGCATCATTGTATCTTTCTCTCATATTTCGAGGAGATCCCTGAAAGGAAGATGGTAAAATTATGGCTTTGCCAGCTGTCATGTCTCTGCTTGTAGCCACCTCAGCAACTGTGAGGAATTGACTCTGGTCCCCAGGCTGCTATACCTCTTCCCTACCACTGCGCCAGCCTGCCTGTTGTGAATTCCATTGAGACCTTATAAGCTTGACTCTGCTAGCAATAGTATCAGTACCTAAGTCTCTTCAGCTGTGTCTGGTCAGGTGTCTGGTCCTTGGCCTATATAAGGCACTTCCTGTCTATTGATCCTTGCCAGATTATTGTGTGGTTCCTGATCACTTCAATAAACCTTGTTCCTGTTTTCACCTACAAGTTTGCGGAACTGGATTATTGCTGACCTTGGCTACTGGTCTCCACAACTTTGTGATTTCTATATCATTACAGAATAATCTGGCCCTTTCTTGGAGACCGCCGGGACAGATTCTGCATTGGCCCAGCAGGTTGCTTTATTTGCAAGAACTGTGCAGACCCAGGCACAGACCATCCAAGTGCTGCAGGACCAGGTAGCTGAACTGCAGGACCAACAGGTTGCTTTTCCCTGGGGATCTATATCCATGGACTTTATTGTGGAACTACCTCCCTCTAAGGAACACACTACCATTCTTGTTGTTTTGGACAGGTTAACTAAGATGGGTCATTTCATACCAGCTCGTGGTCTCCCTTCAGCTAAACAGACGGCTGACCTGGTTATTCGGGAAATATTTCGCTTGCATGGAGTGCCTGATGAAGTAGTTTCTGACAGGGGAGTACAGTTTACGTCTCGTTTTTGGAAACATTTTTGTTCTAATCTAGGTATTAATGTAAATCTGTCATCAGCTTTTCATCCGCAAAGTAATGGACAGACTGAGCGAACCAACCAGACTTTGGAGCAATATTTGCGGTGCTATATTAGTTACCTGCAGGATGACTGGCTGGATTTTCTACCCACGGCAGAGTTTGCCTATAACAATGCCCAACACTGCTCCACTTCTTTGATCCCATTTTTTGCCAACTATGGTTACCATCCGACCTTTCTAGTCAGTCTCCCAATTACTACTTCCATTCCTGCTGTTGCTGACCGGCTAACAGCCTTACGTGATTCCCAAGCACTGTTGAAAGAGACTCTTTTGGAGGCTCAGGAATGTTACAAAAGAGCTGCTGATAGGCATAGAAAGGAGGCCCCAGTCTATCAAGTTGGTGACAAGGTGTGGCTGTCAACAAGGAATCTCAAGCTTCAGATTCCTTCACATAAATTGGGTCAAAGGTTCATGGGACCTTTTGAGATCATTGCTCAGATCAATGCTGTCACTTTCCGTTTACAACTCCCGAATTCCATGAAAATACATCCAGTGTTTCACGTTGCACTGCTTAAACCTTTTCATGAAAACACTTTCCCTGGCTGAGCCCTGCCTGCCCCACCTCCAGTCCTCGTGGATGGTGAGGATGAGTACGAAGTGGACAAAATTCTTGACTCCAGGATCTTCCGTGGCAAGCTTCAGTATCTGGTTCGCTGGAAAGGCTATGGTGAGGAGGAGAGTTCGTGGGAACCAGTGGACAATATTCACGCTCCTGATCTCCTTCGGTCTTTTCATGTGCAGTACCCTGCTAAACCAGGTAATAGGGCATCCAGAGGCTGCACCTATAGAGGCGGGGGTAATGTGAGGAATTGACTCTGCTGGGTTTTGAACCCTGGTCCCCAGGCTGCTATACCTCTTCCCTACCACTGCGCCAGCCTGCCTGTTGTGAATTCCATTGAGACCTTATAAGCTTGACTCTGCTAGCAATAGTATCAGTACCTAAGTCTCTTCAGCTGTGTCTGGTCAGGTGTCTGGTCCTTGGCCTATATAAGGCACTTCCTGTCTATTGATCCTTGCCAGATTATTGTGTGGTTCCTGATCACTTCAATAAACCTTGTTCCTGTTTTCACCTACAAGTTTGCGGAACTGGATTATTGCTGACCTTGGCTACTGGTCTCCACAACTTTGTGATTTCTATATCATTACAGCAACATAGTCTATTTGTCCACAATATTGTTCTACACATAGTTTATCATGTTGATATTTTATAAAGTTTAAATTATTGGCCTCAACTTGAAAATAGGAATCAATAATCCATTGTTGTGTTAGTTTTCCACCACATAAAACTGGATTAAATGTATTTCGAATGGCATTTTGAGCTACTTTAAATTCAAGCATAGAAACATTATTTCGGATTCTGGCTTTAGCATTTGGGTAACTGGGAAGTGTTCATTTTGGTTGCCAACCTGCTTCTCCGTGTGGGAAAGAAATGGGATATGTCATTGGATCTAAATTTGGACTTAAGATACTCATATTAATGAATGGTTGCTCCTCATTTCTGGGATATATTCTAATGTCTCTTTGAAATGGTGGTTCTCCTTCATCATTTTGAAACACCATTGCAACCTCATTTGATGTTGGCAAGTTATAACGACGTTTATCAGTATGTCTTTCTCTTTTAAGCACCATATTGACCTTTGGGATTGGTAATTGATGTCTTTGTGCATGAAGTTGTTGTTCATTTTTTACTTCTGCCAATATTTTATAAGCTTTAGTGTAGGGGTTATTGGCCATAATGTTATCTAGCTCTATAAAAACACTGGGTAAGCATTTTTTATTTTCTTCCAGCTGCATACGATGGTCAACAGCTTCCATTGTATCTCGGACATATAGTTGAGCAAATGTTCTTTGCTCTCCTTCCTCTGGATGTAAATGGGAAGTACGATGGTAAATTTGGCCTTTGACTTTAAAACAGTAAGGACCATGTCCTGGTACATTAGCAGCTAATGTTGCCCCCATAGATGCAAAGGATATGGCACTATTGTAGGATCTTATGTTTGTCTTAAAATGTTTGTAGTTTTGAAAAGTAGGTTCAGTCATAACGTTTTGTGAATAGATTGGAAATTCTTTTCTTTCTGGAAGTTTGAACTTGCCTTTTTGACAGCAACTAATAATTTGGCCATCTCTGGGTCTCTCCTGTTTAAAATGATAAGCCTCACAAAACTGACATTGAGTATTCATGTCCCCACAATTATGAACCTCTACTGCTAAAGACTTGAGTAAAGGACAATTTGCAAAGCATATATCAGTTTCATTTTCAAATTCATCAGATGAAATGTCATGTGATGTTTCAGGAACAGGTTCTAAATGCTTTGTTTTTTTGGAGGCTTTTTTTGGTATATCTTTTATTGGTTTAGGTAAAATGTGATGTGATGTTTCAGGAACAGGTTCTAAATGCTTTGTTTTTTGGTGGCTTTTTTTGGTATATCTTTGAATTGTTCAGGTAAAATGTCATCTGATGTTTCAGGAACAGGACCTAAATGCTTTGTGTGGTTAGTAGCTTTTTTTGGTGTATCTTTAATTTTAAAAGGTGATAGTCTTTTGCTTGCAATTCTTTTGCGTTCTTTTCCTCGTCGAATTTCCTTCTGCTCCGGTGTCTACTGGCTGGCCAATCTCTGTTGTGGTTCTCTAGCTTGCCATCTTATCTTTTCTTGTTTGCTCTCGTTATCAGCCATGTTAATCTGTAAAAAAAAAAAAATGTATCATTAGTTTGTTTTGAGAAGTTTGTTTTTAAAATGTTTTATTATCAACAGTTTGTTTCTATGTGATTCTAGTTCATTGTACATTGTACTTTCTTTGTATTGTTAAATAAGTGTTTTTTTATTTTTTTGCTTTTACTTTCTATCGTAGGTTGTAATTTTTGCCTTACATGCATAGCACTCTCAAGGTAATTACACTATAGCTTCTTCTAGATGTAGTAGGTGTATTTTTTTGGTTTGTTAATTTATTTTTTTGTTGTACTTTTGGCTTATAGGGATAGTAGAGGGCAGAAATTAGTCTTTGTAATTCATCGTACAGGGGATTGTTATAATAGTATTTTGATATTTTATTTAAAGGATTATATGTTGGGGCTCTGAAAATGTTTCTATTGTTGTTTTTTGGGTGTTAGTACTATTTGTTGTACTATTGTATTTTATGTGTGTGGTTAGGTTTTATGCTTAATATTGTACATTAGGACTGGTAATTTAGGATGACAAATTTTATTTTGTCTGTGTTTTGAGACTTTTGTGGACTATTCTGTTTTCTTTTTTTGGGGGCTAGATTGAAGTTTGAATTTACTGTTAAACATTATTGTCCTTAAAAGACAAATAAGAGGTAAATGAGAAATTTGTCAGTTATATTTTGCTAAAAGTTATAGTTAGTGGTTGTTATTCTTTTTTTTTTTTCTGTTGACATGGATGCAGAGCAAACATGTTTATTTAGGTTTTCTTTTTTTACTTGTTATACTGTACTTTGGTTAAAGTGTGATTTCAAGCAGAATCTTTGTTGTTCCGCTGTTGAAAGTCTTCGTCCGATGCTCTTCACGCAGTGTCTGTTGTAAAATAAAAAGTCAAATGTTATTTTATTTTAATGTATTTGTACTGAATAGCAAATTTTATTGTTTTGTTCTATTGTATCTGTTGTGGTGAATTTTACTGCTATGCTGTTTTTTGTGCAACCTTTTAAAATACTTTAATTGTATTTGTATATTACAGTTATCCTTTTTTTTCCTGTAATTATTAATGTTTTTACTATTTTGGATCTGATCACAATGTTTTTAGCATTATCCTGTTTTGTGTCCACCACTTTTGGTATGCTGATTTAGGCTTCTTTGTAATGCTTATAGGTTCTTAAACAATGAAGAAGAATATTAATTAACTTTTCTATCTGTTTGTGTGATTTTTGGTAAAATCCTGTTTTGTATCCACCATATTTTGCATACTTTATTTGCTTAATTAGTCTTCTATTTTGGATATGATCACAATGTTTTTAGCATTATCCTCTTTTGTGTCCACCACTTTTAGTCTACTTATTTAGGCTTCTTTGTAGGGCTTCTAGGTTCTTAAACCGTAAAGAAGAATATTAATTAACTTTTTTACCTGTCTCTGTGATTTTTGCCACAATCCAGTTTTGTGTCCACCATATTTTGCATACTTTATTTCTTTAATTAGTCTTGTATTTTGGATATGCTTACAATGTTTTTAGCATTATCCTGTTTTGTGTCCACCACTTTTGGTATGCTTATTTAGGCTTCTTTGTAAGGCTTATAGGTTCATAAACAATAAAGAAGAATATTATTTAACTTTTCTGGTACAATCCTGTTTTGTGTCCACCATATTTTACATACTTTATTTGCTTAATCAGTCTTCTTTATGAGTATTAAATGATGTTGGACAGTAAAAATGAATGTTAATTGCCTTTTCTATATCATGGTAGGCTTTTTTGTTTTATCCTGTTTTGTGTTCACCACTTTTTGGTTGATGCATTTGGCTTGTGGGTGATGGTTGGAGTTTATTTTACAGTAAAGAGGAGGAATACTTTTGTTTTATGTATGTTGCTAATGTTTCGGATGCTATCCTGTTTTGTGACCACCTCTTTTTCTTTTTTTTGTGAAACTGTCTTTCTTTGTAAATTGTATAGGTGTTTGTGAAGTTTGTTGAACTGTGTTGTTTTAGTCTTTATTAAAAAAAAACTTTTTTTATTTTTTGTACTTTTAATTTTTATATTGGCGGCCATTAAACATATATATGTCCTTTTCTTTCTACTTGTTATACCATACCTTGATTGAAGTGTTGTTCTTGTCCGAATGACAGAGGGTCCCCTCCTGCCAAACTTAATCCGCCAGTCTTCATGTAGTGTCTGTTTGAAAAAGAAAGTTAAATGGTTAATTGTATATTTCTTCTTTTTGATTTAGCAAAGCATGGTCTTTTTCAGCATGTAATGTATTTTTCTATCTTACCTCTTCTTCTTTGTTTGTGTAAAAGTAATTCTCTTTCACAGTCCACGGTGCAAATTCTTGAGTGACACTGTTGATGCAGAGTCTGTTTGAATAGTGAAAAAAAGGCCAAAGATTCAGCTTTAGGTTACATATGTATTAGTGTCATATTATTTTGTGCTATGCTTTACAGTAAATTAATGTCATTTAAATATACTTGTTTAATTAGTTTTGGTTAACATTAGTTTGTTGTAGGGCCTATACACATAAATGTGCGTGTCACATGTCACTATACATGAATCACATTTTCATACCTAAAGTTGTTGGTTTTTTTTTGTGGTTTTTTTGCTGTCTTGGTAATAAAATGCAATATATTATAGCTTACCTCTCAGTTATAATTTCCACAGTGTAAAGTAGGAAATTAGGAAATAATTCTCTTCTCAAATAACAGCAGCAGTTAACTATCCAGTCACTCAGTTCATCACCTGGGTAGAAATGTAGAATTTTCTGGAAAGTAGGCAGTATTTATAAACTTTGAGGTGCCTCAGACCGTTAGAACGCAATACGCATGCGCTATTTGCGTTCCAGCTTACAATTTGCGTTCCAACCCCCATTTTATGCGTAGTAGTTTTCAAAATAGTGGTTAATATCAGTGTGGTACGTGCTGCATAGGATGTGTTACGTACCTCGTAAAGTTGACTGTAGCGTTGTTTCAGTTTTGCGAGTCACTGTAGTATTGTTGCGTCTGTAGCCTCGTTTTCGTTTTGTTCTGCGGCCATTTTTTCTCTCGCTTAGTTGATTTTCGGCAGTTTAAACTCGTGTTTTTGGACTTAAATGAACGTGTAAATTCACTTTTTGAGGTGCTGGATGGCCCCCCTTGCTGTAAGTAAGCTTTTTATGTGTTTGTTATGTTTATTTATTGTGTTTCTCATGTTTTCATGCGCTCCGTTTTCGGACGGTTTCTGCGTGTTCGGAATGGGTCGTAGCGCGTCCTGTATTTTTTTGCGAGGACGTAGTTGCTTTTTTTTTCTAAGTCGTGCGTGTGGGACGCAGTCGTTTTTTTTTCTAATTCGTGCGTGTGTGTGTTAACCGCGTGTGAGGCGCCTTTGAGTCTCCACCCCCGCAAATGCTGCCCCTCGCTTCGCGACGGTCCGCATTTGCGGACAAACACAGCCAACGTTGGAGCCTACACCTCCTCAAATGCGGCCCCTCGCGATTTGCGTACAGACACAGCCGACGTTGGAGCCTCCACCTTCCGCAAATGCGGCCCCTCGCTTCGCGAGCTCGCAAGCGTGAGCAACGGCTCGTATGCTCACAACTATATATGTGATGGGTAATTGTCAACTTAAAGAATCAGGATGAGAGGTGGCATCATGCTTAATGGAAATACTGAGGTACAATGTAATTTAATATATATGTACATGTTTTTTATCATTATTTTTAGTTCTGGGATGCTGGGATAAAGGCATTTATAAAGTTTAAAAAAATTGTGTTTTGAGTGGGTTTGTGATTATATTTATATGACATAGCATAACTTTCTGCTATGTTCTTTTACACATATTTATTTAATTTGTAAGAAGATAGGAATTGTTAGTAAAGCAAATATTCTATTACCAGACATAAAAGATGTATGTTTAAATTCTCAATGGGAATGTATCTGTAGCTTGCAGTACAGTATATAAACTGCAGTTATGAGAATGTCTTACCAGAAAGAAGTAACAAAAATAGTAAATTTATAGTTGGAATGTAGGGTGACCTAATAATTAAATATATTGTGTGAACAGGACAGAATACCTTTATGTGTCTTTTTTATGTTGCTTGTGTTAGTTTATATCCAATATTTTTACTTTTTTATATATGTAAACATTAGCATTATGAGGCTGTGTCTGTTTTTCTTCACACCTCTTAATATGCCACTGTGCAGAGAGTTAACCAGTGGAGAACTAATGCCAAGTGTGCAGAGATGTTAAATGGCACCGGTTCATGTAGGAGGAGCGATATCCTAGACCACTGATTTTCTGCTCCAGTCCTTGAGATGCACTATTAGGCCATAATTAAAAGCTATTTTTCTTAAGATCAGATCAGTCCAAATTAATTCAGTGACTGCCTTACTCTACTGGGCTCAAACATAAGTATCTTAAAAGGGTGTCTTTATGCTTTTTTGTTTTATATAAATGTTTTAACTAGGTGATATATTTAATTATATTCTTCTCAATTTAATTGTCATAATCTAGTGATAAAGAGAAGAAGATTGTTTATTGGTTTCACAGTATGACAGCAGAATCCAAGCACATAAATAGTTCACCATCTTCTTTAATGGATAATGTTAGTGAACAAGTTGGTATTCTTATCAGAATAAATGAGTTTTCAGTGTGTTCAAAACTATGAAGAGTAGGGGTCTAACAGACCATCTTAGAGAATTCCATAAGGTAGTGGCAGCAAAAAAAAAAGTCTTGGAGATGAGAGTTTAAGAATGTAATGACAGGTGAAGAGAGATGTTCATTGTGGGCAAAGCAGATGTGGTGTTTAGGGGAGCATCTGGAGATTAGGTCTGATATGTAGGAGGACACACTGTTGTTAAGAGCTTTGTAGGTTAGTGTCAAGATTTTGAACTTAATTCTAGCAGGTACGGGAAGCCAGTTATATAAGAGCAACTTTTCCATCTAACAAAAATTCAATGAATAAAAAAAATAAAAAAATAATGAGTGGCATGAAAATTGGTTTTGGGGATTTGGTTAAGATAACTTATTGTGACAAGGTAAATTGTTTCCCCTCTATAAAAAATGACCTCCCTCTAAAAACATTAACTCCCTGGACCACATCAAATTATTATTATCATACCAAGGGAACTTTTTAACTGAATCTACGCACAGCATATTCTTGTTTTGTGTTTTACTCCCACGTATATATTATAATTGTATATTTATATTGTTCCTCTTAGATATTAAAAAGTTATTACCCCATAATAATTGTACTCCCCCCTTGCCCTATAGTATTTTTATCCTAATTTCACAGAATTGTTTAGACTCTCTATACCCTGAATGCACATGTATATAAGCTTCATTGTATACTGTATCTCCTCCCATCAAAAAAAAGTTTTTTATCCTCTCCTCCAAAAAACACACAATTGAATTTTACATGCATGATGTGCTTCTAAGGAGAGACACCCCAAGAAAATCCCATTAGGTATGTAATTAATGGGGAGAGAGGAATTTGTGATCTGGAAATAATTATGTTCACATACGATTGTGAAGTCTATTCAGGATAAAAAAGTGCAAATATTTTTACATGTTTGATATCTATTAACTTGGTAGGTATACAGTATTAATACTCATTATTTTATATGTTTATCACAGTAAGTTCATGCAAAATATGTCCTGAAAATTTGAAATTCTTAAAGTTTTATTTTTAAGTAAAAAATCCCAATTTTAGCAAAGATTAGCAAATGTATATTTTTGTGGAGTAAGACGTCTACTATTTAAATATTCCTATAGGATATGTACGTTTAAGAAATATAAGCTTTTATGAGGGTGTTTTTTGTTGGATTGTAACTTAACCCAAATAGTTTATATTTTGTGTAGAGCCATAAAAGTGTAGTTGTGAAAATCCTTGTGGCACAGGTAGTTAGTTAGTAGTTAGTTAGTAGGGGCTTTGATAGACACAAAAGTGTGGGAACCCTACAAATTTCAAGTCCATTTAATCAGTAGATATTGGGATTTCATAATTACCATTTTGTGTGTTTCTTACAATAAGAGTGATGTTCTTTGGTGAAAAGTTAGAAATCCATATCCATTTTGGTTAGAATGATGAAAGAATATGATTTTAACATATATTAGAGTGTTTTAAGCATCTGCATCTTGGAAAATAAATTAGTGTTATTTTCTGTTTTTAAAAAAAAATGTAAATTAGTTTAAATATAACTTGTATCGGCATTCTCAGATGATCACTGTTTTTTTATCATTTGTTTAAATTTCAGAAATATTATTGATTTTGTTAAATACCCTCTTCGAGATGCACAAACAAAACATGCTTTCAATGTCCCTTTCATAATAAAATCACAAGCACAGATACATTTTATAAAGAAACAAAAATGCCACAGCCTCTTGTGGATTTCTTTAGTCCTTGCACCCAGAATCAACTTTTATCCTTTTGGGTATTAAAATGATCAAAAAAGGAAATATATAGGATTATATACAATCTGTATTTTTTCTAAATCACAGTGCAACCTTATATCATTATCATAAAAATTATAACTTAAATAGCCACTGCAAAAAAAAAAAAAAAAGCACTTCTTTGACAAGTATGTACCTAACTAGGAATACAGCTATATCTTGTTTAACGCTGTAGATACAGTGCCTTGCAAAAGTAATCACCCCCTTGGCATTTTTTGTGTTTTGCTGAATCACAACCTGGAATAAACATGGATTGTTTGAGGATTTGCATCATTTAATTTACAGAACATGCCCACAATTTTGATGTTTTTTTGTTTAAATTGTGAAGCAAACAACAAAAAAGACAAAATAACAGAAAAAGTCAATGTGCATAACTATTCACCACCCTAAAGTCAATACTTTGTAGAGAAACCTTTTGCGGCAATCACAGGTCCAAATCACTTTGGATAAGTATCCATGAGCTTGCCACATCTTACCGCTGGGATTTTTGCCCATTCCATCTTGCAAAACTGCTCCAGCTCCTTCAATTTGGATAGTTTGCTCTTGTGAACAGCAATCTTTAAGTCTGACCACAGATGTTCTATTGGATTGAGATCTGGGCTTTGACTAGGCCATTCCAACACATTTACATGTTCCCCCTTAAACCACTCAAGTGTTGCTTTAGCAGTGTGTTTGGGGTCATTGTCCTGCTGGAAGGTGAACCTCCGTCCTAGCCTCAAATCACGCACAGAATGCTACAGGTTTTGCTCAAGAATATCCCTAGCATTTTCTTTGATGGATGAAAAGTTCAATTTTAGTCTCATCAGACCAGAGCACCTTCCTCCATACATTTTGGGAGTCTCCCATATGCCTTTTCACAAACTCCATTTTCTTTTTTGCTGAAAGTAATGGCTTTCTTCTGGCCACTCTGCCATAAAGCCCAACTCTAAGGAGCGTACGGCTTATTGTCGTCCTATGTACAGATACTAGAGTCTCTGCTGTGGAACTCTGCAGCTCCTCCAGGGTTACCTTAGGTCACTGTGCTGCCCCTCTGATTAATGCCCTCCTTGCCCGTTCTGTGAGTTTTGGTGGGCGGATGTCTCTTGGCAGGTTTGATGTTGTATGTTCTTTCCATTGGTTATATAGATTTGATGGTGCTCCTGGGGATCATCAAAGATTTGGATATTTTTTTATAACCTAACCCTGACTTGTACTTCTCAACAACATTGTCCCTTACTTTTTGGAGAGTTTCTTGGTCTTTATGGCAGTGTTTGGTTAGTGGTGCCTCTTGCTTAGGTGTTGCAGCCTCTGGGGCCTTTCAAAAAAGGTGTGTATATGTAATGACAGATCATGTGACACTTAGATTGCACACAGGTGGACATCATTTCACTAATTATGTGACTTCTGAAGGTAATTGGTTGCACCAGAGCATTTTATGGTCTTCATAAGAAAGGGGGGTGAAAACATACGCACATGCCAATTTTCTGTTTTCTACTTTAAAAAAATAGTTTTATGTATATATTTTTTCTCATTTCACTTCACCAACTTAGACTATTGTGTTCTGATCCATCACATAAAATTCAGATTAACAAAATATTGTACTTTAGGCTGTAATGTAACAAAATAGGTAAAAAGCCAAGGGGGTGAATACTTTTGCAAGGCACTGTGGGTTCCGGAGGAGTGTTAAGTAAAACATATCTAAATGGGGCTGTTTAATATGGGGAGGATAGGGATAGGGAAACTCATAAAGGAAACACACAATTTCAATTGAAATTTAAACTTTTTTAGTTTTATAAGAACTTCAAAGAAACAGCAAACAACACTAACACAAACTGAACATTAGCAGAAATATAAACTAAATTAATTATTGATGTTGATGCTTCTGGGTCATCTTGGATTCTGTTTTCTTTGGAGAGAAAAAACGTTTATAGTGAATCAGAGAGTTAAAAGGGATCTGGCAGGAAAAAAACAGCTCTAAACGGGGTAGCTTTAAGCGGGGTAACCTCTCCAGCACACACATTCCAATTATGTATCATGAATCTCTCCAGGGTCCTGAAAAGGCATCAACATTTATTTTTTTTCTAATTAAGACCTAGATGTATGAATTTTTCTTGCTTAATTTTCAAACTTACATTTTTCAAATATATTTTTTTTTTTTCATTGTGCGGTGATCCTTTAAGGATTGTTTACATCTTTCTAAAAATTATGTAATGGAGGTATTAAAATATGAAAAATAAATTAATCAAAAGTAAACAGCTACAATATTAACAGATAATCAAGTAAAAATGTATATGCCCATATCCTTTTTAAAGTCTTGTCTAGTTATATATCCAGACATTTCCCTTTGAAGGCATAGTTGCACAAGTAATTGAATCTGTAATTTAATGGGCTGTGAAAGTTATTCAAGCATCCTCAAAAATATAAATTGTATAATTTATTGATTGTTTTAGTGTAAAAAAGTACTTTGAAGGTCAAAATAGGTTGTAGGAGAAATGTTGAGAACAAGACACACCACCGGTAGTGAAACATTAACTGTACTTTTAAGATAAACTAAGCACAGATCTGAATGACTCTGATTGTTATGCATTATTCTCTACTGAACACATAATTAACTGATTAGAATCACCCATTGCTAAATGATAACAATATGGTATAATTCTGGGCATTACATCAAACTAATGTATATTGTGCATTTATATTGTGCATTTCTTTATCCCTTTTTGACAGGCCATGTTAAACATAATGTGTAACATTATACACTGTTCATTTGTCGTGGTCTCTATTTCATTTTTATTCACGTTAGTGTGAGGTCCATATTTTCTACTCTCAGCTATTCAAGTCATCTTAAAAAATGTAGTGATCTCAAAACATGGGTCAGAATTACACGAACATGCTCCAAACTGCTCTGGCATTCCTGTGACCATTATCCTCAGCAGGTGTATGCAGGACTAGAGAATGCCTGTAATACAGGGTCTTCTGCACTCCCAATGCTTTGTTCCATACTATTATGTAACTTTTATGAGCCTAAATGAGTTGTTTGTTTTCCACAAGTTTATTTTATTTTATATGGTGTTTTGGAATTATTGATTATTATTTATCTTGAATAATAGTTTAAACAAATGTACTTTTCATAAATATAAAAGGGGGACAGTCATTGGCTTGAGGGTCAAGGGTGGCAGCATTTTTGGAGCAGCACAGATTGTGAAATGTTCGCGTACTGCTGTGGTTAAAGTGTACCTTGACTGGACAAAAGGTTTATTGCAAATAAACGTTGCTGAAACTTTGGAACACCACGTGTCATTGATGTTAGAAGTGAACATTGGCTGTGGATGTGTGTGATGGCCAACCAACACACTACAGTTAAGCAACTCAACGCCAAAAGTACCAGAGTGCGAAACCTGTTGCATATGGGGCTCATAAGCAAATGGCTGGTCACTGCAACCATGCTGACGAGGGTTCATCATGAGAAACAGCTTCATTTTCCATGACAGTATCGAAATTGGACCTCTTCTGATTGGCAACGGTTGCCTTCTTTGATGAATCACGTTTTCTGCTTAATGGACTTGATGGACGTTGGCATGTAATGAGCAAAACTTCCAAGAACAAACACTCTGCAACCATTGTTGGAAGAACACAAGCTGGTGGCAGTGTTATGGTCTGGGGAATGTGTTCTTGGCATTGTCTGGGTCCACTCATACCTCTGGAATTCAATCTCAACCGCTTAAGTTATCTATCCATTCTTGCAGATAAAGTACACCCATATATGTTGACGGTCTTCCCTGGAGCGGATGGGATCTTCCAGCAGGACAATGCAACATGTCAAACAGCCAGTACTTTCCTGGCCTCCAAACCCCCCAGATGTGTATCCCATTGAGCACCTGTGTAACCACCGCATTCCTCATGTTTGACGTATGGATCCTCCGCCACACATTCTTCTACAGCTGTCAGATACACTACAGTCTGCATGGCTTCAGATACCCTTGCCAAACTTCCAGCAAATTTTGCCTAACTACCACACAATCTAGCTGCTGTCTGTGCTGTACACTGTGGTTATTCGGGATATTAGCTGGTGGTCATAATAATTTGACTGGATCCAGGAAGAAATCCAATTGCCAGTATCTGGGGTCAGTTTAATTTTTTCCCTTTTGAGACAATTGGAAACGTTTCAATGGATTTTTTTCTGTTGCCTTCCTCTGGATCAATTAGCAATTAACAATTAATTTGAATATTGCAGATCAAAGAAGATCTAAAAAGGTTGAATTTATGACAATGCGCTGTCTCTTGCTCGGTCAGTGCATTGTTTTCCAGCACTTAAGACAGGGGTAGTGTAGGGCCTTATGTATTTTTCCAGCATTTATTGGTATTTTAGCCAGCATACATAATTAAAAAAAAAGAAAACACAGCCTAGCTTTTGATAGTTACCCTCACTATCCCACAATTACTGGGCTTTCTCTAGTATCACAAACTGTCCCCACTTCTCTGGGTTTTACTTACGTGTAGTTCCAGGCCTCTCTGGGAATTTACCCCTTCCTGGTGAACACTTTATAGGGTTTGCTTCACTATAGTCCTCTGTGGTGCTTCAAAAACAAAACTTCAACTTGCAGCTTCTGTAACAGTCTCTGTGATCTCCAAAATGGAGCCTCTTTGTCTTCACTGCTGTACAAACAGTCTCCCAAATGGATCTCACTCACATCAACCAGCCTTCATTGCTGGTCTCCAAATTGCAGCCTCTCCCTCAGAGCTCCTGCTCTGCTCCCAAGTAATCTCCAAAATGTAGGAAGTGGGGGAGATAGGGGGGACAAATCCCCCCCAGATTATATCTTACTTACCAACTGAATCATTTTTGAGACATCAAGGTATTCTGGCTATTAAAGATATTCTGGGTATTTAAGGTATCCTCTCTGTGTTCTGATTGAATAATAAAAAAGACTGCACTTCATAGATCTTCCTCTAGGGTGCACTTAGAATTCTGCATGACAAACTAAACCCTGGTACAATAAATATCCTCCAAGTAGTTTATAATAGAGGCGGCTGGTCCCTCCCCTTACATTGACTCAACTCAACAGTATAAACCCCTCCCCTTCACAACATCTTACCACAACATTTATAGACCCTGCCTAGTGATACAGTTTCCACTCACAAAAGTGATCCCATAGAGAGATACAGGGATAGAGGGGGGGGGGGGGGGGGGGGGTAGTGAGAGAGGTGGATAGAGAGTTAAGGGGAGGGATAACGAGAGTGATGGAAAGAGAAAGGTATAGAAAGAGAGGAAGGGATAGAAAGAGAGATAGGGATAGAGAAAGTGGCAGGTAGAAAGTTAGAGAGATAGATTATATGCCTCTTCTTCTATCCCTCTCTCTCCCTCTCTATCCATCTCTCCTTCTACCCCTCTCCTCCCTCCCATCTCCATACCTCTCTATCTATCACTATGAGCTTAGGTTTAGGTATTTTATGACTGAGCCAATAATTGGATTGCTACCTTGTCATTGTGAAGGGGCTTGTTACCTTAATGAAGCTGTGAGCTATATTATGAGGGGTCACCCAAGATGGGCAGGTCATTTTAGAGAGGTCAGACAAAATGAAATCCACTGGAGTAGGAACTGGCAACCCACTCCAGTATCTTTGCCATGAAAATCATATGGATAAGCACAACCAGAAAGGCAGACAGATGTATCTGGTGTGCTGCATCCATGTGGTCACTGCGAGTCAGACACAACTGAAGGACAGAACAACAACAGCAAGACACAGAGAGGTATATGGACTCACATGAGCTCTGCAGCTGCTTCCGTCTGGTATAGACCGGGGTGGTGACAGACAGGTCACAAGCTTGATGTGTGGAGCAGGGTAGTCAGAATCAATAAGACCACCAGAGTATTGATAAAACTGAAGCTTTACACACAGCTCCCTCTATCTGCATGCACTGTGAGCTGAAAGTTATTTTTTTTTCAATAAACTTTATTGAGATTGCACCAATGTATTCACTTCCGAGGGGACTGTGAGAGCTGCAGTCCCTGTATGATACTTTCCCTCATGGCCATTCTGATTGGGTGATGCTGCGTTTGACAGACAGGCTCAGCTCTATCTGTTAGAGCACAGTTTGTGAATAGAGAGCATAAATTCTCACATGTACCCTGATCTGCATTACTAGGCAAGTCACCAGCAGAAATTTAAAGTGACAGCAGCAGCTATTAAAAAAACAGAATATTAAACATGATAAAACACTTTTTTATTATATAAATTATACAATTCAGTAAAAGATGGGGGTATTAAGTCAGTGCATTAATTTTGGGAGGGTGGTTGCCCATTTGACCCTATGCACCAGCCGACCCTTCAAACTAATGCCCACTGCTATGTGTTTTTCTATATTTGTCTTTATGTGAGATGTGTTACTGTGTGTATTCTTATGTGTTACAAAATGTTAGTGGTTGGGGAGAAAGATTGTCTTTAGTGGGGCTGTGGAGAAAGATATGGCAGAGATGGGATAAGGGAGAGAAACACTACAAGAAGAAATAAAATGGGGGTTCTTTTTCCATTTCTCTCTTTTCTTTTTCTTTCTTCTGTCTTTCCTTCCCACTTCTAACTTCTTAAACCTCTCCACATTTCTCGTCCCTCTTTCTCTTCACTTCTCATCCATGTCTCTCTATCGTTTCTCTCTGTTAGGTATTAATTTCTTTATTATGAGTTTATTGACTAATATCATGATTATAAATGTATATCAGCTTGTTTTTTCATGTATCTTACTAGAATGTTCAAGAAGGTTATCTGTAGAAATGTTTAGGTAATATTCCCTTGTGCATCTGTTTCCTGTTTCCTTTTTACGCTTGCAACTGCTGACTGAGAAACCTAGTTGCAGGAAGCTGTTATTTGTGATAAGGAATGTTTCGCTGAGTTAGACAGAAAAAGACACTTGCTTGCAAATATTTGTAGGCTAACTACTATGATGGTGTATTTAACCCTATTTTGAACTGTGCTATTTGCTGTGATGTGTGTTATGCTATATAAGGGGCTGCCTGCCCAAATAAACTCAGAGATTATTCTGATGGCACTCTGACTTCTGTGCATTATTTTCTCTCATTATATCTTGGTACCCAGATATAATATATACACACATCAGAATACATGATTACTCACTAATCTGATCCTATTATTTTAGTCCTTCGAGCCGGAAGTTGTTTCCCTTATCATTCCTCGGACGGAGCAAAACGCCTTTTACCGTGCACAGGGGGGTATGTTGCTGAGGACTCCCTTACCTTGAGAAAGACCTCAGGCATGATATATACGATCAGTTGGACCACAGAGGCAAGGTGTTTTTCCGAGGGATGACAAGGCACAGCTTACAACAAACTAAAAGTGAGTATATGAATTTCTGTTGCATTTGCATTTGTGTGTATGTTCCCCAGGTCCTTGCCTAACAGTGATATTAGGTAAAAGAGTTGTACAACTAAGTTTCTTGCCTAGTAATAGGTAAAAGGGTTGATACTTACCCACAGAGAGGTAAAATTTTCCTGAGGAAAAGACTATAAAATAAGTTCTCCGTACGTAACAATATTGAGAATGCTTACCATGAAAAAGAGGTAAATGAGTCAGACTTTCAAATGAGCTCTTGCCAGAAAATATGTATGTGTTTGCATGTTAACATTTTGTATGTTTCTAAGGTGTATGTATGTTTGTGAGAGGTGTATCACGGATAACAGATTTATTGGTTATTGTCTATACCTGTAAACATTCTGTATATTTCTGTGTACTTGTGAGTGTATGTATATATATATATATATATATATATATATATCACATATTATAATTGTCCTGCTACGAGTCGTCGTCACGATGTTTGCGTGGTCCGTACGAATAGCGGGCTTAGCGATGAGCGCCGCAGGCGCTCATTGCCCGGCGAGCATCGCGAAGCGAGGCGAGCCGTTAACCCGTAGAACTTTAGCGGGCTTAGCGATGAGCGCCGCAGGCGCTCATCGTCCGGTGAGCCTCGCCTAGCGAGGCGAGCCGTTAAAACGTAGTAAAAAAATACGGCCGCAAACCGCCTATCATAAAAATTAAAATTAACAATAACTACACACACCACATACATAAAAACCTAACCGATAGCAAGAGGGAGCATCCACGACCTGCAGAAAGCGAGTTACACATTGATTTACCTTAAAATACAAAAATGTAAACACAAAAAAAAAAATAAGCGACAGAAAAAATGGAGGCCGAAAAAAATGAAAACGAGGCTACAGCACTCTGAGCACGAAAAAGACTTGCGTAGACACATTACGGATAATCCGTGACGGCGTATGCGTAGACACATTACGGATAATCCGTGACGGCGTATAAGACACATTACGACATCGCAAAAATCGGACGCAACCCGCGGACAAGAAAAAAGATAAAACACACTAAATACACAGAACACATAAATAAAAATGTTACCGACAGCAAGAGGAAGCATCCTGGACCTCAAAACAAAAACTAGCGCCTTCATTTAAAGCAAAATAAAAGAGTTTAGACACTTTAAAAAAAATAAGCGAGAGAAAAAATGGCGGCCGAACAAAACGAAAACGAGGCTACAGCACTATAGCCACGGAAAACACTTACGGAAAATCCGATAAGACGCACACCACACATTTCCGGATTAACACGGAGTTCCCGCCTTTGTCTCGCGTAGACTCCGATTTCCCGCCTTTGCCTCTCGCCGAGTACGATTTCCCGCCTTTGCCTCGCGCCGACTACGATTTCCCGCCTTTGCCTCGCGCCAACTCCGATTTCCCGCCGAAAACAACACATTGGTCTCGAGCAACAGTGTATTTCCCGCCGAAAACAATGCATTTCGCTCGCGCACCCGTATTTCCCGCCGAAAACAATGCATTTGGATCGCGCAAAAACCTATATATAGGGCACAATTGACACATTACTGACACCTTTTACTGAGGTGATGACAGTGTGACTGGACATTTTCGGATGCTGGAAAATCGAAAGAGATTGATAGCTCTTCAGGATACTGATTCAGGAACATTGAATTACAAAAGGTACATTTTAAGAAGTATCATTAATTAATTACTATATTATTAGTTACTTAATAAAGACAATTATGTACATTAAATTAATAATTGGTTATGTATTGTGCATTAATTTTTAATGTACATTACATTGAATTATTAATTAATAATGTACATTAAATTAATAATTAATTGATTATATATTGTGCTTAAATGTGTGAAACATTGTAAATAATATTTATTATGTATTTTATTTAATTAAGAATTAATCATCAATAAAATATAACCAATTAACTATTAAATTAATGTACATTATTTCATTAACAGAAATATAATATTGAGCTTAACTGTGTGAAACAATTGACAATACTATTGATAATGTACATTAAATAATTAATGAATTAAGCATTAATATAAAAGTGAGTTTGCGTTTAAGAATGTCCAGAAAAAAGAAACACATTTATTCATGAATTAATAAATAATGTACATTAAATTTAATTATTAATTAATAATGTACATTCTATTACAAATTAATTGGTTATATATTGTGCATTAATTAATTGTACATTAGATTACTAATTAATTGGATATTGTAATTACCTGTGTAAAAGAATTGTAAATAACGTTTAGAATGTACTTTCTACAATTAATTAATTATTACTAAACAGTAATATCAAAAATGTTAGCGTTTAAGAATGTGCAGAAAACAAACACATTGATTTATTAATTAAGAATGTACATGATTTTAATAATTTAATTCTCAGATAGACTCATGTTTATGTTTTCAGTTTAAATTTAATTAATAATGTACATTAAATTAATAGTTGCTTATATATTCTGCATTAATTAATAATGTACATTAAATATAATTCTTAATTAATAATGTATATTACATTAGTAATTAATTAGTTAGATATTGTGCTTACCTGTGTGAAAGAATTAAAAATAACATTCATAATGCACTTTATTTAATGAATTAATTATTAATAATGAGTAATATCAAAATCAGTTTTGTATTAGATTACTATAGGAACATATTAAAGAATTTGCTTTCAGGTTTTTAAGGAATAAAAATATATGTCTCTTGATTGATGTTTATTTCATGATATGGGTGAAGTGAAATAATACAAAGATTCAAAAATTTAAATTACAGATTATTGATCAAGGAAAGTGAATAAACACACAGTGTGACGTTTGCAGCCTTTGAACAACATCAAGACCGTCTTTGCAGGTAAATATTTAATTTGGTCCTGACACATCAAAACAGCATATGTTAAAAAAATTTATGGAAAGTTGAATAGACAATACGAAGCAATACAAACATTTAACAAAAAGAAGAAGCACTTGCCAAAAAAAAAAAAAAATGTATGCAGTGAAGTGAATCAAGAAGGATTTAAAATGAATTGAAAGATGAATAATTGATATAATAAATATATATGTCCAGTTATTACCAATTTAATATATGTCAATAAAATACTTTGAAAAATGGTTTCATTTATTTCATTGGAAACAAGGATAACGTTTATTCATCAACTTTAATGTAACAGTCCAAAAAGTAAAAAGACATATGTACACAAAAATAAGAAGAAAGACTAATTAATATTTATATTGACTATTACAGATTAAAAAATGGAAGATAATGGAGAAGACAAAATGGAACGCAAAAGAAGATTGGCAAGGGAAAGGAAGCAAAGGTGGAGAGATGCTCATACACCAGAAACTTCACAACGCTTGAGAAAAGAAGATCAACAGAGACTTTTAAATAAAAGAAAGATTGCTAAGAAAGCCAAAAGTGAGTCTGTTGGGCCTTGCAAAAAAAGGAAAAGTAAAAAAAAACATCTATGTGAACCAGTGTCTAATGATTCTATTGTGCAGAATGACTTAAATGTAGACACACATGACAACAATGTACATATAGAAAGTGGGTTTGATATATATGTGGAAAAAATGCATGACAATGTGTTCAATACTGCAGTACATGTAGATACTCATTATTGTGGGTTACTTAATGTGCTTCGTCAGTTTTGTGGGGCCTATCATTTCATAAAGGAAAGACCTACTGATGGAAATTTCATTAGTTGCTGTCAGAAAGGAAAGGTGAAACTTCCACTAAGACATCCATTTCCATATTATTTAGAATGTATTATGAGTGATCCAACATTTCAAAATTATAATAATTTCAAACAAAACATCAGGTCTTATAACAGTGCAATTTCATTTGCTTCAATGGGTGCAACTTTAGCAGAAAATGTACCAGGACATGGTCCTTATTGTTTCAAAATTCAAGGTCAAATATACCACCGAACTTCACATTTACACCCACAAGAAGGAGAGCCAAGGAAATTTGCACAGTTGTATGTCTTGGATACGATGGAAGCTGTGGAACAAAGAATGACACTACCAGAAAATAGACAGTGTTTGCGCATAGTCTTTGAACAGCTGGATAAAATTATGCAAAACAACCCATATAGTAAAGCATACAAACAATTAGCACAGCTGGAAAAAGAACAACAGGAACATGCTGAAAGACATCTATTGCCTATACCAAGAGTAAATATGGTGTTAAAAAGAGATCGCAACACTGATCAAAGAAGATATAATTTACCGACAGTAAATGAGGTTGCTATGGTGTTTAAAAATGAGGATGGTGAACCACCTTTTCAGCGTGATATTAGAATATATCCACGCAATGAAGAACAACCATTTATCAACATCAATATATTAAGTTGTAATTTAGATCCAATGACATATCCCATTTTCTTTCCAAATGGTGAACCTGGATGGGAACCAAAATTAAAATTGGAAACTTATCCCAATACTAAACTTCGAATTAGATCTAATGTTTCAATGCTGGAATATAAAGTTGCACAAACTGCTATCCGTGACTGCTTTAATCCAATTTTACATGGAGGCAAACTCACTCAACAATGGATTATTGATTCATATCTACAAGTTGAAGCCAATAATTTAAATTTCATTAAATTTCAACAAAAAAAATTACGAGTTGAACAGTATTGTGGATTAATGGATTATGTGGCTGAAATAGCTGCAAACAGAGACATTCCAGCTGGAAGAGCAATTATTTTGCCATCAACTTTCCAAGGATCTCCTCGCAATATGCGAGAAAGGTATAATGATGCCATGGCTATTGTCACAAAATTTGGAAAACCAGATTTATTTATTACATTCACGTGTAATCCCCAATGGCCAGAGATCAAGGAAAATTTGTATTTGGGACAAACTACATCTGACCGACCAGATTTAGTGGCAAGAGTATTTAAAATCAAACTGAATTCATTAATACATGATATCACTAAAGCAAAATTATTTGGACAATGTATGGCATTTGTTTACACTATTGAATTTCAAAAGAGAGGACTGCCACATGCTCACATACTTTTAATACTGCAGGAAAAAGATAAGTTGAAAACTGCAGAGAGAGTGGATTCAGTCATTTCTGCCGAATTGCCAGACCAAGAAAAATATACAAAACTTTGGGAGATTGTTACACATAGAATGATTCATGGCCCATGTGGAGAGATGAATCCTAATTCACCATGTATGGAAAATAAAAAATGTACAAAAGAATTCCCAAAACAATTTCAAATGCAAACTTATGCTAATTGTGATGGATATCCTTTGTATAAAAGAACACAAGGAGAAACAGCTATTATCCGGGGCCAAAAGGTTGATAATAGATTTGTTGTTCCATACAATCCACATTTGCTCATCAAGTACAATGCACACATCAATGTAGAAGCTTGCACTTCGATTAAATCAATTAAGTATGTGTATAAATATATATACAAAGGATATGACGCAGCTACTGTTGTTGTACAAGGTGCTGTAAATGAAAACGAAAATCCAATTGTACACGATGAACTATCAAATTATTTAGATGCTCGCTATGTTAGTGCTCCTGAAGCAATGTGGCGCCTTTTGAAATTTGAGATGCATGATCGGTCACATGCTATCTATCGCTTAGCTGTACATTTGCCTCAAAGTCAGATGGTTTGCTTTACTCAAGGAAATGAAAGACTTGCATTATGTCAAAGTGAAGACAGAGATACCACACTTATAGCATGGTTTAAATTAAACTGTCAGGATACGCAGGCCAGACAATTTTTATACATAGAGATACCATATTACTATGTATTTGTAAATGGTCAATGGAAAGAACGAAGAAGAGATGCACAAAAAATTATACCACGCATTTATACCGTCAGTCCAAGGGATATTGAACGTTTCAGCTTAAGATTACTTCTGCTACATGTTCCCGGTGCACAGAGTTTTGAGCATTTACGTACAGTCAATGACATAGTTTATGATACATTCCTATTAGCTGCAAGACAGCAAAATTTCATAGCAGATGATACAGAATGGGAGAGGTGTCTGGAAGAAGCAGCGCTATGTCAAATGCCAAAGCAAATGAGACAACAATTTGCATTCATATGCATATTTTGCAATGTACCTGATGCTTTCACTTTGTGGGAAACATTTAAATTAAACATGTCAGAAGACTTCTTGAAACGTTACAGAGAACCAATTGCTCTGTTAAAAACATTGTTGGAAATTCAAGAAATATTGTTTGCTCATGGATTAAATTGTTCAAGTTTTAATTTACCGGATCCAGGACTTACAGATGACATTAATTTTGATGATTATGACACTGAGCTACAAAAACAAAAAACACAAGAAAAACTGGCAACATTAAATACTAAACAGTTAGAAGCATTTCAGGCCATCACAAATGCTACAGATGATGAAATGGTCAAAGACCGGTATTTCTATCTAGACGGCCCAGGTGGATCTGGAAAAACTTATCTTTACAATTGTTTGATGAGTTATATTCGATCACACAGTCAGATAGCTATGCCATTTGCAACAACTGGAATTGCTGCACTTTTGTTAGATGGTGGTAGAACTGTTCATAGTGGATTTAAGCTGCCAGTTCCCATTTTGGAAACATCAGTGTCAGATATTCGACTCAATTCTATACAAGCAAAAAAATTGAAACTAACGAAACTAATTATCATAGATGAGGCAACAATGATGTCATGTCACGCACTGCAATGTATTGACAGATTCTTAAAAGAAGTGATGGATAATAAGTTGCCATTTGGTGGAAAGGTGATGCTGTTAGGAGGAGATTTTCGGCAAACATTACCTGTTGTGCCACACGGAAATAGAACAGAGATCATTGAAACATGTATCAAGACCAGTAAACTGTGGCAAATATTTACACATCTCAAATTAGAATTAAATATGAGATCTGAAGGCCAAAATGAATTCAATGATTGGCTTATTAAAATCGGAGAAGGAAAACATCCAGAAATACAGCATTTACCAAATGATACTATTGAAATTCCATCAGAAATGGTTTGCAACGAATCACTGATATCAGCCATATTTCTAAACACTCTTAATAACGAGGATTACTCAGACATTGCAAACAAAGTGATATTAACATCAAAAAATATCGATGCCTTGAATGTAAATAATGAAATTTTAAAATACATCAATGCACCACAGAAGAATTATTACAGTGCATATTCAGTTCTGGCTGATGATAAAGAGAGTGAATCCAATTTTAGTATCGAATTTATTAATTCCTTAACACCATCTGGAATGCCACCACATATTTTACAATTGAAAAAAGGTGCAATTGTCATGTTATTGCGAAATATGAATCCAAAAAAAGGACTTTGTAATGGCACCAGATTAATTGTGCATGAGTTAAAAGATCATTTTATACATGCAGAAATTATAACTGGGACCCATAGAGGTGACCGAGTTTTTATACCAAGAATTGATTTAGCTCCAAGTGAGAGTGGTTTGCCTTTTGTCCTTCAAAGGAGACAGTTTCCAGTTATCATGGCATTTGCCATGACCATCAATAAATCACAAGGCCAAACTTTTAAGTCTGTTGGGATTTTTTTAAAGGAACCAGTTTTTGCACATGGACAACTCTATGTTGCTTTTTCAAGGTGCACCAATCCAAACGAAATTAAAGTGACTGTTGACGAAAATGAAAGTCAGGGTCATTTATTAGACGATGGATGCGTTTACACAAAAAACATTGTGTACTATGAGGTGTTGTAAACATAGAGTAGAGTAGTTTCATTTCTATGACAACATTTTAAGGTACTCAATATTATTGCACAAAAACAACATTTCAAGAACAAACTATATACAATGGACAAAAAAATCCATAGAGAACAGTGGTTTGACTTCCAGTACAAAATGTAAGTACTCTGGGACTCTTTAAATAGGGGACCACTATTTCACTTTGGAAACTCTATGTGATATTTGCATAAAAGACAAACAGAAAATAAAAAAAAAACTTAAACATCCTTAAACATATTGAAATGGGTTACAAGTTTCATGTTCATATGATTGGTCCCACAAAAAAAAAGGTAAAAAACTGTTTGTTAAAGAGATATGTTATAGGCAAACATGTATTGTTACTATATAGTTGAACCATTTCAGAAGATTTGGAAAAGTATTGATTCAGGGAGTAATCCGATCGCCAGTTAATGGGGTCAGGAAGGAATTAATTTTTTTCCCTCTAAGATACAATTGCAAAAGTTTGAATGGGGTTTTTTATTGTTTGCCTTCCTCTGAATTCAATGCTAATTTAGTTTAACAAGAGTTTAACAAAAATGTTACAAATAAAACAAAAAATGTTATTTGTAAAAAAATGTACTTACTCTAAGTTAATATAGTCTGCAGTTACTAAGTGATAAATATCTATTTCAAAGTGTTAGTATTGTTAAAAGAAGGTTGAAAGATTGTATAATATACAAGTTGCCTGTTACAAAATTTCATGTTACACTTTACAATATGTATGCATTAAAAAGTACAATATGTATGCATTAAAATTAAGATATTATTATATTGTTTTTAAAAAAAAAATGATTATGAAATATAAGTTGAAAGTTACAAAAAATAAAAAGTTAAAAAAAGAGATGTGTATTTCTTTTTAGAAACAAAAAAGGGACAAATGTAGTAGACTCATTTTGTGTTGCAAATAAATTTCACAACATTTAAATTTTATTGACCGTCATTTTTTGACGGGCAAGTCGCTAGTATATATATATACATGTATTCTTTTGTGTTGTTCTCAAAATTCTTACCTGAAACTATCCACTTTTGGTAGTGAGTGGTCACGCATTACCCACCTAGCCTCCGAAGGGTAAATCCTGTGACTTGCCTGTGTTTATGGAAGATGCACAAACCACAATTTGTGGCAGTCGAGCACGACAGGCATCAATAACTCCTTGAATTTCCATCTTTCTTATTCTTTAATTGGTTATACAATGTTGAAATATTTTGTCTGAAGTTTCTGTGTATTCATAACTTCTTACTAAAATACTCTGTAAGATTGTGTGTATGAAGCCCTGGGTGGGAGCTATACTTGTAAGGGATACGTCCACAAAGGCACCACACGGTATATGGTGAAGTTGGACTTTGAGTGGTCTACCTGTCGGCCCTAAAGGTTGGGTTTACACTAAAGGGAACTGCACAACAAGACTTGCCATCAGAAGCTACGGGCTTTATGGGTCCTTGATGTGCAGAGTATATGTGGTGGTGTTTGAGGTGTAGCGTGCAAGAGGTAGCGTGAACGACTCTCTCTCTACGTGAACCAGGTTTCCACACTCGGGTGTGGAGAAGGCGGTGGTATTTTTAGAATTGTTTTCTTATGTGTATTTGTGTATATATAAAGTTTCTGTGTGTTTGTAACTTTACTCGATGCTTTACCTTTGGAAAGGGAGGTGACTGGTCTGCATTTTGAGAAAACGTGCAGGGTCTGGACAACCCCCACAGTCAGCATAGCAGACCACTCCCCTTCCTACTCCCATTTTCTGTGTGTGTGTGTGTTAGTTTTTATGTGAAAATATGTCTGTCTGTATCATTGAGGGAAAATAGCAGAATGGAGAAAGTGTGTTTGCTGTAAAGAGAGACAAAGGCATGTTATTACAACCCCTTTTAAGCGATGACGATGCTCACCACACCCACTGGATACACGCCCCTATACCCCACCTTAAAGGCAGACAGCACCTACTATACTACCTCTGCTGGAATCAGTGCCCTGTATCCACTACTTCTTGGCAATATTAATCCTTATTAAAAGGAAGATATAGGAGACATTCAAACTTTATTAAGCTTTACTATACACAAAGAAGTATACGTAAGAAAAAGTAAACGCAACGTTACTTAATTAAGGCAAACATTTTGAATATATTGAAACAGAGGATGATGTCAATAATATAAAAAAGGCAATAAAAATAAAAATAAAAAAGTAAAATAAATTTTATATACTAAAAAAATAAAAAAATTATTGAAGATGAAAAAAGGCAAATGTGTATAACAATGAAGGTGCCTACGGGGGGAGGGACATGGATATGTTTATGTGTACACAGAACAGACGTCCATGACTGACCGCCCCTCCGACTCCTGGGAATATGGTCACTTATAGTGATGATGTAGAGGACGAATTTGATGATGCACGCAAATACCTGCTTGCCGCCACCTGTTCCGAATCCAACTCCTCCGACAGCACCACCTTATGAAGGACGGCCCGCCAGAACCAGGCGGGCACCAGATCATCAATACGGAGGTAAGGGAATAACATCTGTGCCATTATGTCCCTTAATTGAGGTTCCCAATCCTAGGGGGGGAGAGCTTGTAGATGGGGGAAATGTGTTGCCACCCACAATGCTAGTATACCGAGCATGGACAGATGCAGATGTGAGGAGAGCTGTAGAAGGAGTCCCCCACCCAAATGACAATATGGGAACTTTCAGACTTAAGTTCCAGCGATTGCAGCAAAGTTTTAAATTAAATGGTGTTGAGGTTGAAAGATGTCTGAGGCAGATATTAGGGTCCGATTGGATCCTTAGTGAAGGTGACTGGAATCCACTGGACCCAAGGGGGGAACCATTGCAATATGGATCACAAGAACTGACCCAACGAGTAGACGCTCTAATAGGCAGAATAGCTGACAGACACAGAGAACACGCAGACTGGACTAAGATAAACGAGTGTGTACAAAAAGATGATGAAAGTGTGGAACAATATATGGGGTGGTTGCGGGTAGTATTTGACAGCCATAGCTGGGTGGCCAGACCTAACCCATATGATGATGCCGGACCATATGCTCAGCAACTAAAACGCTTTTCTCTGGGGATGTCGTCCATAAATAAATGACTTTGTGATACAACACTAAATTACTTACAAAACATGTCCCCTTAGGGAAACCATAGAATATGCTAAACATGCAGAGGAGCAGTGTAAGAGAGCAAAAGAAAAGAAATAGACAAAGCCAGATAGTAAACCAAAGGAAGTGTTTTTGATGAATTCTGTTGATGGGAAAGCGCAACCTATAACTTCTGCTTTCTTTTCCGGTGATGGTGGAAATAACCAAAAACGTGGAGGGAGAGGAGGTGGACGAGGACGAGGTGGAAGCAGAGGAAAATTTTATGGAAATTGTTACGTGTGTGGCAAGGCCGGCCACTTAGCACGTTACTACAGAATCAGAAAGTACCAGGAGGAAGAGGGAGCGGATGACAATGACCACAGACCGACAAATGACTAGAACAAGGTTGTACCCTTCCTTTACAAGTATTTGCTGAACAAGAATTGCAGGAATCTGAATTGTATGAGTATGGCAATAATGATGCAAAATTGCCAGAAATAAATGATGTGTTGAATTTAGAATCATGTATAGACTTAATGGCTCTAGAAGAACAACCAGTCATGCAACTAGATGTAGAGGGGGTAATGATAACATTTTTATGCGATACAGGAGCATGTAGGTCAGTGTTGAGTGATGATGGCACATGGACTAGTTACACGTCATCACAAAACATATTGGTTAGGTCAGCAGCAGGACAGACAAATAGCGAACCTATATCATGTCCACTCACAGTGAGATTGTTCAACGGCCAAACATTTGAGCATCCTTTTATACTCTCCCCTAGATGCCCGATAAATCACTTGGGTAGAGATCTGATGCTAAAATGCAACATTAGAGTGGTTCCTACAGAGAAAGGCATGAAAGCATACATGGGGGGACATACCTGTCGATGTAAATGTAGTGCAGGGGATGGGTGAACCACATTACTTCTACACATTAGACATGGTGTCGAAAGGGCTAGGACAAGTATCCAGCGCTTTGGTAGCCATGGCTAATGACCTAGCTCCATCTTCCAGTGTAAAACAAAGCACAGAGTCATTACACTGCACTATGAAATTTGAAAGTACATCGGGGAGGGATGTGGACTATGAAAAAACATTTTTCAAACACACCAATACAAGAATAACCTTGGATTACATATACTGGACAGAAAATGGGTATACAGGGGTGGGAGTAAAATTGAATAATCAAGACCAGTTACTCTATGCAGGACACACAGTGCCACACATATCACTGACTATGCCAGCTGGTGGAAGGTGGGTACAGGTAGGAGGGATGGTAGAAGAGGCTCAGACAGATAAAACACAATGGGAGTACTTGCCCTATGACCTCGGAGTGCAGTACTCACTGAGCACAAAAATATATAGGAAAAGCCTGAACTGGGTAACTGAGACAAAGTAAACATATACCAACAGCCAATATGCATTCTCAACTGTGCACATATTTGCACAATTAGGGAAGAATAGAGGCATGGTCACATCTACCGGCAGGCAAGTCACTCATAAACAATTCCTTTTGCAGTTACTTGAAGCCATTAAACTGCCCTTGAAGTTTGCGGTATGTAAATGTGTGGCTCATACCACAACAAAAGACGCAATTTCAATAGGAAATGTCAGAGCAGACGCAGCTGCAAAGCAGGCGGCTCAAACAGAAAACATACACATTTTTCTCTTACACAGCTACACATCTGTGTATCTCGTAGACCAAATTGACAAGAGTATTCTACAGCAAATACAGACAGACGCACCCTCACAAAAAAACACATACTGGTTAAAGGTATGATAATATTTATGAGAGTGCAGAAGGGAAACCAATTTTACAAAACCATCACTGTTCAGATATGCAGCTATGTTGAGCCATGGCATTAGTCATGTCTCAAGAGGCAGTATGGTAGACATGGTAAGCAGAATATTTTCAGCCTATGGATTAAACACCTATTTTAAAAATTTTGTGCAGGGTGCCTTGTTTGTGCACACCACAACCCTCAGGGTAACTATTACCCCATAAGAGGCACATTCCCAGAACCAACCCCTTCCAAACAATATGTATGGATTTCATTGAACTGTGAAGGGAAGAAATATTGCCTAGTGATAATTGATGTATACTCTAGGTGGGTGGGAACGAAACCATGTGCACACCCTGACGCAATCACAGTGGCTAAAACCTTAGTGACACAAATAATTCCTAGGTTTGGTATACCAGAGGAAATATATAGCTATAACAGCACACATTTTGTGAACAAAATTATCGACCACTTGAGTAAAGCATTACACATAGAGTTGAAAAACCACTGTGCATACCACCCACAGTCAGCTGGATTAGTGGAGAGAACTAATGGTACCATTAGAAATAAATTGAGGAAAACGAAGGCAGAAACAGGAAAAATTGGCTTTACTGTTTACCGTTAGTCATGCTAAACATGTACATGCTTCCAGGCAGGAAGAAGTTAACCCCGTTTGAAATATTGTATGGGAGACCATTCCTACTACCAGAATTTAGACCATTTATCTCAGAAGATGAGAACATGAGTGAAAACTTAGCAGACTATATGAGAAAAATGTTAAGTAAGAAAGATATTACCTCCATCTCTCTCTCTCATCCACAGCAAAAGCAGAGACCCTGCTGGTACAACCAGGCCAGTGGGCCCTAATTAAAGTAATCAAGCGTAAAAATTGGGCATCGGCCAGGTGGGAAGGACCGTACCAAGTTCTGCTGTCAACACTCACTGCCTTGAAAGTTGCCGAATGAGCCACCTGGATACACCTGACTCACTGCAAGAGAGTAAAAGTGCCAGAGCTTGAGACAGTTGAAACCTGCTAGCTGACTCATTGCGAGTCAGGCTGGGCTACAAAGGGGGGGAAACTCGTCTCAAACCCAGTGAAGAACCGAATGGTGCGGGTTTGGGGATCTCAACTGGCCCAAGAAAATGTCCTGGCACCTGTTCAAAAGATCAAAAGACCTAACTGGTGTGGCCTAAGAATCTCAATGACATGCCTCATCTTGATAACTCTCTGCATAGTAGCACCCATAATCATATAGGAAGAAGTAACAAGACCCAGAGGCAACCAGACGCAATCTATTAGAGAGATGTGGATGCACAGAATGAAAAGAGACATGATGGAAGTCAATTTAACTGGCCAAGTGACCCTAGTGTTCAAGGAAGGGCAGATAGAAACCAACCAAATAGAACCATAAAAACATCTGTAAATAAAATATGCTGTGTGCTTAAATTGAGCCCTTTTAAATTTACCGAATCGCAATTTAATAAGGCTGATGTTGCCTATTTTCAAGTGTAGATCTTTAAAATAGTGGTCCATTAACACTCTGAGTGCCAATCACATTAAATTAAAATGACTTGGCTTGTTAATTTAATGTGTTGCACGAAAACAGCTGATTACTTCCTTATGCTGCTGAGAGGGGAATGGAGAGGAGAGAGGGAGAGAGAGATAAGAGAGAAAGATAAATGAAAAAAGAAAAGGGAGAGTGAGGGGCGAGAATGAGTGATAGGTGTCAGGGAGCAGAGATGGGGGAAGGGAGGGAGGAGATAGAGAGATGGGGACATAAAGGAGAGAGACAGGGAGAGAGAAACTGGAGAGAGGGCAAGGGCAAATAGCAGGGAGAGGGGTCAATTGAAGAGAAAAACGAGAGACAGGAGCAGGGCATAGAGATGGAAGAGAGTGAAGTGAATGAAAGAGAGGGAGTAAAGAGAGAAGTGGAGGGAAAAGAAGTGGAGAAAAGAGAGGGGCAGGCTAGAGAGATATATAAGGATGGAGAGGAGGATCAGGAGAGGGGGAAGAATAGAGAATGGGAGATAGAGGAGGTAGGAGAGATTACAATGGGGAAAAAGAATGTTGTGGAATTGTTGGAGTAAAATACAGATATACATACCCTCTAAAAATATATATATATATATATATATATCACAAATAATAGTTGTCAAACTACGAATCGTTGTCACGCTTTGAGAGCTCGTGAGGCGAGCTCGCAAAAACTGCGTCCCTCTCTTTGCAAGGGACGCAGTTTGGGCCGCAAATGCGGACCCTCACAAAGCGAGGGGCCGGATTTGTGAAAGGTGGAATCTCCCACTTCAGCTGCAATGAGCTAAAGGCTCATTACAGGCCACAAAAAAGGGCCGCATTTGGTTAGGTGGAGGCTCTACGCCGCCTCACAAGCGGTTACAAACACCCACAGAAGCGGGGCTTTGAAAAAATAGATATAACACGAAATGACTAAATACGGACTTACACAAAAAAATATGATCCGCACAAGCGAACCGTGCGCACCTGACACAATTAAAAAAACAATAAATACACACAAAAATGACATAAAAAGCTTACCCACAGCAAGGGGGGGGGGGGCACCCATGACCTCTGCAAGTGAAGTTACACCTCAATTTAAGTCCAAATTACCGAGTTTAGACACACGCAAATCCCCTAAGTGAGAGAAAAAATGTCCGCCGAAAAAGACGAAAACAAGGCTACAGGACCCTTAAGCCGAAAAACACAACCAAGCACATACGGCTTTTCCAAAAAGCCGGACAAGGTACAAGATACACTTTTAGCAAGCACGCTAAATCATCCACACCCGCTTACCACATACTCATTCGCCGCCATTTTACAACACTAACTTACACAATGCGGAAGTACACTGCTACACTAACGGCTTCCCCTCGTGCAAGCAGCCTATTTACACTACACACTGCACACATTGCTGACACTTACACCTCAGCTCCACAACAGTGCAAACCTACATTGTATGCTGCAGGAACATCAAAACAGATTGTCAGGTCTTCAGCACAATGCTTCATGCATATATTACTTACAAACAGGTAAAGTGTATTAATTTATTCATTTATTAATTATTTAATTAGCACACAAAAGTACATATACACAAAAAAACTAACTATCGCAATAAACACAAAAGCCATTCACCGCGCGCCTCACAATGAACGCCAATGCTGCTCATAGCAAACAAACTACACCAGGGGACAGCCTTGCAATAAGCGCATAAAGAAGATCAGCGCCGACCCTACAATGACAGCAAAAGCGCCTCTCATAAAAAAAAGTACAACAACCAAGAACCTCGCAATGAGCGCCAAAGGCGCTCATTGCAAGCAACGTGATGAGCACCAAAGGTGCTCAGCGCGAGGCTCGCAATGAGCGCCGAAGGATCTCAGACCACCAAAAAAATGTATGTCTGTTGCAAACAGCATTACCTGCCTAACAATTGTATTGCCCCGTCATTTTTGATGGGCAAGTCGCTAGTATATAGCATTTATAACCTTTTTATAATTTTTTGTATTTTTGCTAACCTTATGATTACCTCTAGCTCAGACATAATAACAGTTCTTAACCCAAAACAAATATGTTCTGCATGCTCAACAATTTGTTGCTTGTGCACTATTAGTAGAAAAAAAGTTGAACTGTGTAATGATTAAAGGTGGAACACATGCTTGATACATGCTGGTATTGGCTTACAATAATATTGCATTGGCTTAGAAGAGGGAGGTGTTGTGATGACTATTACTGTTTGTAAAACATTATAAAAAGACTGTATGTTGATGTATTCAGTGACAACAACAGATATTGTCTATGATGTCTGTGTGTTCTCCCGAGCTTGAATAAATAAACCGAAAATAACAAAGAAGTATGTTTTTCATGTTCTACCTGATTCTTTGGAGGGTAAGAGGAAGTAAGTGGAATGTTTTTCTACAACAGGATGTAAAGATACAGAGAAGTAGAAGAGAGGGAGGCTTGCAGAAACAATGAAACAGGAGAGGGGGCATGGATGGAAAGAGAAGTGTATGGGCTAGCAATTTTGAAATTATTATATTTATATTAGTTATATATTTATATTTAAGAGAATTACAAAAAAAAAATCAACATAGACTAAAGATTGGATATTTTTATATTATCTGGGGTCTTTACTTTCAGACAATATATACTTTTATAGGTTTTTATTGATGTATAAGAAGTAACCTTTTTAGGCACGGTGTGTTCAAAATGTGCTTATCAAGGCAAGAAAAGCATTCCTTGCTGTTGTCATATAATGAACTGACTTTGTAAGAAATATAGGTAATGTTACCAAAATGTATTATTGTTGTATTCAGGAGAACCAGGGTTTTTGTTATGAGCTAAACCAGTCGTTCCCAAACCTCTCCTCACGGCTCCCCAGAAAGGGTAATTAGTATTAAACAGGCCATGGGGCCTCTAATTTCCCCACCTGTGTTCACAAACATTTAAATTAAAATCCCGACCTGTCTGGGGAGTCCCCAAGTAGCAAATGAAAGAAAAAAAATTATTTTCCATTTTACATATAACCAAAATAATAAATATACCACTATTCAGCTTAACTTCTACTTAAAAAATAATATATCATTTTCATATGTAAATACAACTGTGTCTAAACAGGTGTAAATTTTGTAAATGTGTCTGGTCTCCTCGGTCAGGAAAATATCCTGTATACCTGGTACTAAAAGGGTTAAGGGCCCCAAAACAAATTTGGGTAAGTGTCATATAGTGAATCAACAGTAAGTATCTTATAGGACCACTGTGGGCAAAATGTGTCTTAGAAAGTAAAACGAAAAATAAGCAAAGCCTTTACTACTCCCACTTTCATAAGTAACTATTCTTTACTGCAAGCTTCCACTTTCTTTACTGAGCCTGCTTCTTGTAACTCTGTCTCAACAGGGTGTGTCCTTATAAACTAAAGACCATTGGGACCTTGGGACCTAATGAATGCACTGGCATGTATGTATCTGCCACATGCCCATTGTGCAGATACAAACTTCAGGAAGTAGATCACTAGAATCAAAAATGTTAGATTCCACAGCAACATAAACTGTGTATGAAAATAATAAATTAGAGATTTTACTGTATTACTTTCTCTGCATTGTAACAATATGTGGCATATTTTCAAGTGTAGTTCTTCAACAGAGACTATTTAACAAAAAATATGACCACAGTGTTTTTTTCATGCAGTTTTTCCTCCAAACTCAAACAAATAATGTTACTGATCAATATATGACTGGAACAGAACAACCTCGCTAAATCATTCTAGAGAGTTATTAATCAAAGTACTAAAGTGTTACTTTTGTCATTTGATATGTTGATTGCTAACACGTTCTCCAGAGAAATGAATTTTCATGATAATTTCTGCAAAAAACTTAATACAACCAACATTATTTTTGTACAAGTCACTGTCTATCTTTTATTCATCACAGCTTGCAATAGCTTACATAGGAAATTACTGAAATTGATTTCCCATTCACTCTTTATTTATACTGAAGAAGAGATATTTTGCCCAATACCAGTGAATAAAAGTCTCAGATAAAAAAGTAAATCCTTAAAAATATCCTATTGTACTTCAAAAATATATATATTAAAAAGCCATTTTCATCAAGCACAAAGGAAAGAAAAATTATTTTTTCCCCCACGGGCTAGAGGAAATATCTCTTTCAAATAGAATATTAGATAGGGAATAAAATTGATTTAGTTGCACAAAGAGCATGGTCAGAAGGTTCTAAAGCACATTGCAGTAGCTAGGATAGATTAAAATAGTATTTAGAAAACATATCCCATAAGGAAAAATTGAACATTCAGTACATTCTATTCAAGAATGCTAATTAAAAAGTTTAACAACTGTGGCAGAAACTTGCTATTAATTCACAAAATTATTAGAAATAAGAATATTATGGAAATGGATATCACATATAATAGTTGTCGTAATAGTGAGTTTGCCAGTAATGATATGTTAAAAGTTACGGGCTTGCTCATGGCGATGCCCGCGATCAGCAATGCCCGCTCGAGGTACGCAAGACTTTGAAAAAATTACAGCTTTAACGGAAGACCTCCAAAAGATGCCAATTAATTAAAAAAATTACTTACAAGCTAATTTGATGTTTAATTGCTGTTTTTTGCTAAACGAGGAAAAAAATGGCGGCTGTAAAGACGTAATTTTTAAAAAAAGGCTCACAACAAGGCCGAAGAGACACAGGGATGAGAGATGGGGGGGGGGAGGCGGGGAAGAAACACAGGGGAGAGAAATAAGGTGAAAAAAACAAAGGGCAGGGATATGGGGCAAAACGACAGCGGGAGGGAGAGTGGGGGAAACAGTCAGAGAGTGGGGAGAGGCTTAAAATCAGTGCTGAAGGCGCTCATTGCGGACCTCACGAGAAGTGACGAAGGCGCTCATCCATGGGCTCATGGTGAGCCACAAAGGCGCTAAGCGCCAGGCACGGAAGTGGTGGGTTGGATGAAGCCCGTAAAGTTCAGTGGGGAGAAGCTTGCAATGAGCGTCAAAGGTGCTCATTGCGAGGCATGTAAGTTGCGGGTTTCCGAGGCCTGCAATGATCAGCGAAGCCACTCATTGCGAGTCCCGTAAAGTAGACGGTGGGAGAGGCTTGCAAGTTATGGAGAGTGTCGCATTGTTTGGGAAACAGCATTGCCAGCCTTCAAATTTTATTGCTGTGATTTTAATTGGCAAGTTTTACAATTTTCTTACTGGGTTAAGTAAACAATGTGTTACTTCCCTTTCCATTACATTCAGTGGAGTTGCCATGTCATGATTCAGAAAAATGGATATCATGTTTTAACCCATCCATGTAATTCTTAAAATACACTATAGATCCTTTGAATATGAAGTGTATTGCAGTATGCCATTTGTGTTTCACGGTTTCTAATTTGTTGTTAATAATTATACAATCAGTGCTGACGCTTGGGAAGTGATTTTATTATTTTTCATAAAAAATTGGATCAGCCTGACAACCAAAATTAAAAACTGGTAAGAGAAACAGGGAAAGGCTATTTATCTTGATAATTATTGTCAAGGGATGCATGCATTGCTAATAAATAGCTGTAAGGAATTGTAAATATACATACATTAAATTATATGTATGATAATATCTATATATGTGTATGGTTTTAAAGACTAGGAGCTTCACTCAGGAAAGAATCTCAATGTTTGCAATGTCAAGCAGCCTTTCTGATCCACAAACTGGGCACATTCTTTTTCCTTACTATACTTGAGAATTATTGCCAATAATTGTTAATTACCCATTAAGGTCTGGCTGTATTGATTTCAAACTAAACTTGTATGAAATAGCACATGGTCAGTTTTGTCAAACCCGAGGGAATAATTAGCCTAAGCTGTCATGTTAATAACTGGGTCCTATACAGTCTCAGTCTTGTCAGTTTCATATGGCTTTAGAATGAAAAAACAGCAACACCCCAGGGGATAATTATTATTTGCTGGCAATAATTGCCCATAAAAAGGAGTTAATAGATTATGCAAAACTTCAATTAACTGTAAGAAAATGCAATTCTAAAAAATGACATAATATTCAATGACTACCTAGAGTTATAAAATTGTAAAGAAAAAAAGCTCACTGTGTCCCTTTAGCCAGGTAATTCATTTACTAGCAATTTGTGTATCACTGTAGATTTTCCTCAGGATAGTTTTTTCTCTTTTTCTCTTCCCAGTTTTTAATTATTATTACAGGTAGCTTAACGCTGCTCCTTTTAACGCTGATTCCCTATATTTCTGTTTTCACTGTAATTCCCCGCTTTGATCTAAACCCTGCTATAGCACTGTTTTTTTAATAACAGCGTCACTGCATTAAGAGGCACCAGAGAGAGAGAGAGACAGATAGAGACCAAAATAGAGAGAAAACAGCAAAAAATTGAAATCCTGGAGAGAGAGCCACGCAAGGCCCCCAATTCCTACCTACAACATCCAGAGGCAAGGTACAGAATGTTTTCGATATTTTCATTGTTCCCTTGTTTCTCATAATGTGGTTGTTAATTGTCTAATAAAATCTATATTCATTTTATTTATTTTTTTGTATTGTTTTAGATAACATGTATGAGCGTAAAGAAGACCAGGGCAGGTTGAAGCCTTTTCAGCCATCTTAATAGAGATTTTGGAGAGTGCGCATTACCCTCCTGAACTGGTGTTCAACATGGATGAGGCTGGCCTCTTCTGGAAGTAAATGCAAAGCCGCCCATTCATATCACAAGATTAGAAAAGAGCACCGGGCTTCAAAGCTGGCAAAGAGCGGCTAACCCTTTTTCTGGTTTAAAACGCCAGTGATAACTTCAAAATCAAGCCATTGCTGGTCTACCACTCAAATACACCTAGAGCCTTAAAGGGCATCTCTAAATCCCGTTTCTGCCCATCAGTGCAGCGCTATTGCAGGCACAAAGGACTTAATGGCAAAGCGCTCCTGTTAATGAACACTTCTTATAAGTTGGCCAAAGTGCTACGGTTTAACGGCTCGCCTCGCTGTGCGAGACTCGCCAGGCGATGAGCGCCTCCGGCGCTTATCGCAAAGACGTACGATCGGCAAAGGGGTACGGTTTAATGGCTCGCCTCGCTGTGCGAGGCTCGCCGGGCGATGAGGGCCTGCGGCGCTCATCGCTAAGTCGTACGAACCATGCAACACAGCATGACGACGAATCGTAGTTGGACAATTATAATATGTGATTCTGCTATACTTCAGTAGTCTTCAGTTTATGGTATTTCCTGTGGTATAGCAATAATTCAGGATTGGGATATAAATGTTTACTCAGACCATGATGGGTAATGAAATACTATCTTATGATGGAGAGTAATACACTCTGGATCCTTATTATACTGATATGAGACATCAGGAACACCAAGTTAGATATGTTCCAATTGTGTTTGTCGGGTGTTACTACGCTGATACTACAGGTGTGAAATAATTACAGGATCTAAGTAGTTAAAATAATTTCTCCTTAGAGGAAAACTATTATTAATTTTACTTACTAAGTGGGAGAAGCATATATGGATGTTTCAGCAAATTATTCAATAAGAAGTTATTATCTCAATCTATGAGGAGACATTGTTTTTAAAAAACATTAGATGGAGTAACTATATCCCAACAGACTATTGTATCTGGGATTTCAAATCTAGTTATGTATTATTGTTAATTGATATCCAAGTAGCGATCCAAGACATGACACATACACAACAGATTGTGAATTTAAGTCAAGGTACCAATATTAAATTGCTACATTTTATTAATATGTGTTTGTTTGTTTTGTAATTTTAGATAATTTTCCTAATTAAAGTTAAGTATTAAATTCAGTTGGTTCCATTCACTTCAATATTATAAACCATATTGGACATGTGGGGAAGTGTTAACAAGTTTTGTGTAAAATGCACACTTTTCTCTCATTGATGTATGTTTAGAAACTGTCCAACGCTCTAACTAAACCATGCCAAGTTAAATTGTACACTATTGGGGGAGATTAACTGGTTTTAAAGGTGTACTTTTCTATCTTTAATTTAATATTTATTATTCACGTTTGAACACTGGTACACATGGGCCCCAATTCAATTGAGCAATTGTTAGTTACTGCAGCCCGTAATGTAACCCCGTAAACTAATTTGGTATTCAATTGGCATCTTTCCTGCGGTTGTCAAAATCGTAACTTCAACCCATCTAAACCTTTGATCCTTCAAGCCTGTAAATGTTACTTTAACAAACATCGCTATTCATTTGCTACAATTCCTCAAGCCTGCAATTATTTTCACACCCGTAAATGGCAAATGTAGAAGAAAACCCTACAAGTACCAGATAGGAAGCTCAAGATAGCACTGGAAATTCAAAAAAACAAAAATCAATACTGCACTTTAAAATATGGGAAAGCAATGATAGACTTTACAATTAATTGCATCTACACAAGCTGACAAATCTGCAATAAAAAATATTTTTTTTACGTTTAATTTCTGTGTTATATCAATCTCAGTAATCAAGGAGTACATATCAAAAACAATATTAAAGCAGTGAAAAAGTACCATGGCCCCTATTCAGTTATCTGAAATGCTACTTACGGTATATGGTTTACTGTTTACGCTTTCAGCCGGGTGGCTTTGGGCTTGTTCAATTGAATTGCTCTGTAAGTGTTGCAGATTTCAAGCACGCAGTTTCCTTCATATCTGCCATAAGTCTGTATGAATAGGAAACTAATGAATAAAAAACAATATATCTAATCATCAATAAGTGAGCAACTTACAATGTAGCCAATAAGTAGTAAGCAGTTATATTGCTTCAAAAAGAGTACAATGGATGGGGAGATTTAATAAGCATCTGAAGCAGTGCCAATTTGCAGTTCCTGAATTAGTATATACATCTTAAAGGTATAAAAATTGCTAAATTACACACAGTAGTTTAGAAGATTGAAATTAAAGTGTGAAAGTGGAAATTCGGCATAGAAACAGACTCAAATTTGACAAGTTACTTGCAAAGAATGCTGCAAGTGGTAGCAGAAATGATGGTTAGAAACGTTAAACCTGATTAAATTCGAAGCCCGCATCTCGCGGTATATAGCCTGTATGTCTGCAGCCCTGCTGCGGGCTCGCAGCCTGCTACAATTCTGGTGCTATTCAAATGAACCAGCCCGCAAGTTACGGGCCGAAAGCCGAAACCATGCACTTAAGCAAGACCGTAACCAACCATTTTGAAACAGCCAATAGAAAATGAGACCGTCATCATGATGTCAGTAAAACATGTCAATCAGTTAGCGTTTAGAGGTCCAATATGCGATCGCACTTTAAAAGCTGCAAAATACAAAATAATAAAAGTGAATGCCGATACTGTCCTAGTCCATGTGTGTGTCCTGATATGTATTAACTCATTGATTCCCGAGATCGATATAACCCCGAATTGAAACATAAAATAAATTAATTTAGATTGCCGATTGGCAAGCTTGAGACTGTTGTGCAATTAATTCTAATGTCTTTCATCAATTTCCCCATCAGCAGTAATGAATTGGTATTTGCATTTACAGTGCTACGGACATGTCTTTAACTCCTTTGCGGGTCCCATCTGATTTTCTTCTACATTTGCAAGATTGTAGCAATTGAATAGCAATTTGGGATTTTAGCACTCTGAACTCTTGCAGACAGGAAAGATGAAAAGATTAAATGGGCCGTAAGTTCTGGTTGTAAAAATCGCAAGGATTTTAAGCCCGTAACCCGTAAGCAGTTTGCAGCTAACAAAAAGACGCCAATTGAATAGCAAATTAGCTTACGGGCGCTGTAACTTACAATGAGGCTCTATGTAAGCAAGTAACTCTCAGACTGTTCAGTAAATCCTAATTGATACAAGAAAATTAATATTTTGATACATCAAACTCAATAAAAACCTGAAAAGTGTACTGTTGATTGTAGCCCCAGTTACCATACAAGGGCACTATGTAAATCTGTTGGAGAAAACTGCGGTATAACTGTAAATGAGCTGCAGGAGATCAGCCCACATCCATAAACCCTTCCTTTACCTCAAGAGCTTTTAGTGAAGGGCATACCCAAACCAAGCATTATAGATGAGAAGCGTCTCTAGGAGCCAATAGGAAATGAAAAAGTCAGAATTATTATAATGAGTAAAATCAAGTGCCGTAACTGCGACAAGGAACCTAACACATTTATATTTAAATATATTATCTTTTAATTATTTTTATTCTACGAGATTAAATAGATGTGACAATTGTAGTAATAGCTTCAATATTTGAAAACAGGTGTATTTAGTGTTAATATACAGTATTTATATATATATATATATGCATACACACAATGCATTAGAGCATTTGTTCCTAGGCAACATGGCTGCTTGACATGTATTAACCCCAAGAGTACTAGGTTGTCTGTTAGTTGTCTGTTACCCGAGATTTTGTCTAATAAGCGGACATAATAATACATTATCATCATTTTTTATTACCTATATGTTGATATCGGACTGTTTATTGTAAATAATGTGGAAATCTGATCCTTTTTAAGGGCTATATTGCCACTTTAACTGCTCCTGCAGCACTCTGCAAAGGCTTTAAAAGCCTACCTATATTTTGAAAGGGAAAATAACTTCCAAATTAAGGCCATCCTTAATAAAGAATGTTTGTTTATTTACATCATATTTCAGTTTATCAAAGAAGGAAATTCTTATTTCTCCAAGTTTGCTTTTGAATAATAAAAAAAAAAATATATACCAATGTGTAAAATGTAAATGCTCAATTATATGGGCAAAATTAAATTGAATTGCATTTCGGATTATATTTTTTTTTTAAAGATACAAACAGCACAGAGTACAATTAAACCGACCTGTAAACAGTAAAATTTACAAATGTGAAAATGAAAGAAAGAAGAAAAAAAAAGTAATGGGAAACTGATTCATAGCTTACAGCCTTATTAAATTGTGATTTGCCCCAAATATGCCTCAAAATAGCTTGCAACCTCACTCCCAGGCTTCCTGGCTCTCCCCCTGTGCTCTCTGTGAGCATGTGTGACGGCGCGGCTGGACTCTATATAAGCACAGAGCATATTTTTTTTCAGAAGTTTTTAGTTAGTGAAGAAACTAACATTAACCTCCCCAATGCTGCAGGGGTCCCGATCGGGACCCCCGCAGGGTCAACACATTAACCCCTTGCTGCAGCTGTCCCTATTGGCATTTAAAATGTAAAATTCCCCACCACGCGTCCTTAAAGGGCCCGTGGCACACTAATGGTTACCCCAATGCTGTTGGGGTAGAGTAAGTACCCCAGCGGCAACTAACATAAACCCCCCATGCTGCGGGGACCACTGCAGCAATGGAGTAATGTGGGGACCCTGCAAGGGTCCCGATCGGCCACCTGCATTATGGGGTTAATGTGGGGACCCTGCAGGGGTCCAAATCGGGACCCCTGCATTAGGTGGTTAATGTGGGACCCCTGCAGCAAGGGGCTTTGATTTGAAAGCAATTGAATAGCGATTTGCGATTCAGTACTTGCGGCCTTGAAAGATCAAAGGCTTTGGGAGAAGTAACTTGCGATTTCTCAAATCCCAAGGGATCGGAAGGGATTGCAGATCTCAGCACTTAACACGATTGGAGCCTACGATTGGAAGCCAATAGAATAGCAACATAGCTTGCGATCACCCCTTGCTACCACGTTTTCCAAAATCAGAGCAATACAATGAGGCCCTATATTTTCAAGTGCCTTTATTTGTTAAGAGTTATTTGTTCAGTCATGTCTAACTTTCTGTGACCTAATGGAGAGTAGGACGCAAGGAACATTTGTATTTCATCTATCCATCTCCACCTCTGACTAATTTATACTACCATGACATATAATTACTATAAACAAGTAGCCAAACTCTAGCTCATTACCTGCCGTGTTAACGCTTATTCTAAATGTAAAATACTGAATTGTTATAAATGTCCTATAACAAGATAAGCATTGTAGATTAGTAAAAGGAATGTGTTCACAATTAGGCTCACAGTACTTCGGCTTCCAGCTAAAATCTAATTGAACATATTAATAAGATATTTCTGTCTTTGATCAAGATAAAATGAGTGTATTGATTTTGCAGTGGTCTAGCACAGTGACGGATAACTCAGCTTTACAAGGGCCATCAACAGTCCAGGATTTCTGCATTTCTAGCTATGTACAAAGTGGGATCAATGAGTATGACTGAAATGGAGTGTCATAATTGTGCTAAAGCAGAGAGAACCAGGGGTGTGTTATGGGCATGTTAGGGACGTAGAACGTGCACTTATGATAAAAACCAAACTCATCTGAGTTTCCTAAACGCTTACCTTGCTTTTTGCTACGCACAAGGCTGAGATAATTTAACCACTATTCATCGATTAATATACAACATACACTGGTAGTTATATATAGCAGTGAATGTTGTATATAATAGGTAAATAATAGCTTTATTATTTTATTTGAATATAAAATATACTTCACTACATGGGTTGTAACCCATATAGGTCAAAGTATAAGCATGGGGGTACCATGTCACCTAACATTAACCTTTTAGATCACCATTGCACCTAAAATTAAACCGTATAACATGGACTGAATCCATGGACTGAAATCTGTGTATTCCGATTGATTAGCTTTTAGCTAATCATGGGGCTTTATTTTCCCCTATTCTGCTTGGTTGAAACAACAGCCAATTCAATGTGATCCTTCTGTGATTGGGTATTGAAAGGACCAATCATAAAATAGATTGTTAAGCTTGCAATCAGGCATTAACTTGGCTCGTAGACCTACATATAATACCAGCAATTTAGATTTAGTAAATCGTAGTACCACTGATTAATGATGAGTCACGGTTAGTGATGTCGCAAACATCAAATTTTCGGTTCGCGTACAGCGGACGCGAACTTCCATCAAATGTTCGCGAACGGGCGAACCGCCATAGACTTCAATGGGCAGGCGAATTTCAAAACCTACAGGGACTCTTTCTGTCCACAATAGTGATGGGAAAGTTGTTTCAAGGGGACTAACACCTGGACTGTGGCATGCCGGAGTGGGATCCATGGCAAAACTCCCACGGAAAATTACATAGTTGATGCAGAGTCTGGTTTTAAGCCATAAAGGGCATAAATCACCTAACATTTCTAAATTGTTTGGAATAACATGCTTTAAAACATCAGGTATGATGTTGTATCTATCAGGTAGTGTAAGGGTTACACCCGCTTCACAGTAACAGAAAAATCTCCCCGTTTAATGCACCGCAAACAACCGGAAACAGTCCCTTTGCACAACCGCAAACTCCCCATTTGCACAAGTTTGGATACCAAGCTAGCCATGTCCCTTTCCTTGTCCTCACTGATGTCATTGAAGGTCTCTTCCTCCACCAAGCCACCAAGGGTCCCCGAAAGGTGACAACAAGCCCCCTGGGACGCCTGCTGTGTTTGGTCTTCCACCTCCTCAAAGCCACCTTCCTCCTCTGACTCCTCTTCTTCAGACTCCCAGAGTCTGGGGGCTTCCACTGCACAGCATGGAAGATTATACACAGGTCAGAGTCTGGGGGCTTCCACTGCACAGCATGGAAGATTATACACAGGTCAGAGTCTGGAGGCTTCCACTGCCCAGCATGGAAGATTATACACAGGTTAGAGTCTGGGGGCTTCCACTGCACAGCATGGAAGATTATACGCGTTGCCTCTGTCTGCGTTATTATAAGGTGTGTACTGTTAAGTACTACTATTCCTATCGGTTTAATCCCTGCTACGTCCATTATCAGGGGATGTGTATATGGCATGGATTTTTGGAAGCTGGAGATGGAAAAAGATGCTTGGTCGGTCCTCCTACTTCAAATTTTGGGCACTGCGCGTGCAATCTAAGGTGCCACCAGATATGAGTGTCACTGTGCACTGGCAAAAGTTGGCAGAGTAGATGCAATAGGCTTCACACACACGCCTGTAGGCAGGCAATTGCTATTCAATCTATTACAGTCAAAAAAGTGTTGTTTTATGTCACTGTACACTACGGTTGCACCAGATATGACGTATCACGGTGCACTGGCAAAAGTTGGCAGAGTAGATGCAATAGGCTTCACACAGACGCCTGTAGGCAGGCAATTGCTATTCAATCTATTACAGTCAAAAAAGTGTTGTTTTATGTCACTGAGCACAATATAAGCTGTGAGCCTGACACAGGCAGGCAACTGAAATTAGATTACAGGAAAAAAATGGTTGTTTTCAATGTATGTTACACCACCAGGTATGAGTAGTGAAAATAAGCACAATATAAGCTGTTAGGTGTTAACCTGTCACACACAAGCTGGCAGGCAGGCATATATTACACAAAAAAAATTCAAAAATAAAATAAATGATGTTCAAAGTTTCCTAAATGATAAAGTATAGGGGGCGAACCGAAAAGCGCATGTGTTCGCCGTTCGCGGCGGACGTGAACATGCCAAAATCGCTGCGAATAGTTCTCCGGCGAACTGTACGGGACATCACTAGTCACGGTAGATCACTGTTCATCACACGTCCTCTTAGTAAATTACCCCCATCATTGCAGGAAGCCTGGGAGTGAGGTTGCAAACTATTTTGAGGCATATTTGGGGGTTTTCATCGATAAAAAATCGGCTAAGTGAGGAAAGAAAAGGTGGACAAAAAATGTAAAAAATCCTGAAACTGGATGAAAATGAGGCTGAAGGCGCTCAGTGTGGAGCTTGCGTTCAGCGCCGAAGGGGATCATGCAAAGCAGGGAAGTTGAAGTACACTGGGGAGAGGCTTGCAATGAGTGGCGAAGTCTAAGCACTACACTACACTATTAACCCTAACTATACCCCATTAATCCCTTAACCCTAACTATACCCCATTAACCCACACTAAACCCTATTTATCCCTAATTGGGCCTATCTAGCCCTAACTGGGCCTATGTAACCCCTTCTAGACCCATCTAACCCTAACTAGGCCTTTTAATCCCTTCTACACCTTTTTAACCCTATTTAAACCTATTTGAGCCTATCTAACCCTAATTGGCCCTATTTAACCCTAACTTCGCCTATTTACCCTTTTTAGACCTATTTGACACTAACTGGGCCTATCTAACTCTAACTGGGCCGATTTAACCCTGTCTAGACCTATTTAACCCTAACCAGGCCTATTAACTCTATCTGAACCTAATAACCCTTACTGGGCCTATCTAACCCTTACTGGGCATATTTAACCCCTTCTAGACCCATCTAACTCTAACTGGGCCTTTTTAACCCCTTCTATACCTATTTAACCCTAACTGGGCGTATCTAACCCTAACTGGGCCTATCTAATACTAACTGGGTCTATCTAACCCTAACTGGGCCTACTTAACCTCTTCAAGACCTATTTAACACTAACTGGGCCTATTTAACCCCTTCTCGGCCTATGTAACCTCCTCTCTAATGGGGGTCTATACAGACCCCATAAGCTGCCATCTAACCCCATCATTTATGGGGGTCTATACATACCTCCATAAGCCTCCATTTAACCCCATCAGTACCCTAAGGGTCTATGAAGACCCTTATGGGACAATTAGAAACTTAATATTAACCCCAAAAGTGCCATGAGGGTCCTCCAGGACCCTCATTACACTAAGTACAAACACTACACTACACTATTCCCCCCAATAAACCACTAAATCTAAACTAACCCCCTCTACCCTAATCTATTAACCCCTACCTACTTAACTCTACCTAACCCTATATTAAATCCCCACCCCACTAATTACACAAAATAAAAAACCTATGTTACACAAAATAAAAAAAGAACATTACACAACCCCCACTAAAAAAAAATAAACATAATTACGCATGTGCAAAGAAAATACATACACAAATATACATAACATTACAATACAGCAATAAATACATTACAAATATACTGTTAACTACAATACATTTTCCCCTATCTACATTACATACCCCCCTGACTACAATACATTACCCCTATCTATAAAACATTACCCCCTATCTACAAAACATTACCTCCATCTACAATACCTTACCCCTATCTATAAAACATTACCCCCTATCTAAATTACATTAAAACCCCTAAATCTAACCTAAAATATAGTAAATAAGACCACTTACCTTGCCTAGATGCTTCTTCAGTGATGATGAGTTTCCTGCCCCAGGTCTCACCCCTAGAAAAAAAATAAACATCAAATTAGTAAAAAATAAACACTACATAAAAAACAATACACATTGTAAATATTAAACTTATTTTTCCACCATGTCCCCGTCCTTCTTCTTATCTTCTCAGGCTGGGCCCCTGGAATAAACAAAACATACCATCATTACACAAATACACACAACATAAAACACAATAAGTATAATATACATTAAACTTACCTTGCCGCAATGTCCCTGTCCTTCTCCTCGTCTGCCCCAGCTGGGCCGTTTAAAAAACGCTGCTCTAAAAAAAATAAAAAAATAAAGGAGGAGCTCCCGACAACAGTGACAACATCCAATAGGAATGCGCAGATGATTAGAGCCAATCACAATGGGTTGTAGTGTGGGGGGGGGGGGGTTGTGTAATGTTTTGTAACATAGTTTTTCTTTTATTTTGTGTAAGTAGTGGGGTGGATGGGTTTAATAGGGGGTTAGGTAGGTAGTGTTAGGTAGGTAGAGGTTAATAGGTTAGGGTAGAGGGTGGATAGTTTAGATTTAGTGGTTTATTGGGGGGTATAGTGTAGTGTATGTACTTTGTGTCATAAGGGTCCTGGAGGACCCTCATGGCACTGTTGGGGTTAATATTAGGGTTCTAATTGTCCCATGAGGTTCTTCATAGACCCTTATGGGACTGATGGGGTTAAATGGAGGCTTATGGGTTCTGTATAGACCCCCATTAGAGATAAGGTTACTTAGGCCTAGAAGGGGTTAAATAGGCCCAGTTAGTAATAAATAGGCCTAGAAGGGGTTAAATAGGCCCAGTTAGGGTTAGATAGGCCCAGTTAGGTTTAAATAGGCCCAGTTATGGTTAAATAGGCCCAGTTAAGGGTAAATAGGTCTAGAAGTGGTAAATAGGCCTGTTTAGGGTCAGATCAGCCCAGTTAGGGGTATTAGGTTCTGATAGGGTCAAATAGGCCCAGTAAGGGTTAAATAGGCCCCGTTAGGGTTAGATAGGCCCAGTTAGGGTTATTAGGTTCATAAATGGTTAAATAGGCCCAGTTAGGTTTAAATAGGCCCAGTTAGGGTTAAATAGGTCTAGAATGGGTTAAATGTGCCCAGTTAGGGTTAGATAGGCCCTGTTAGGGTTATTAGGTTCAGAAAGTGTTAAATAGGCCCAGTTAGGTTTAAATAGGCCTAGGACTAGAACAATATCGTCATTTATTTTTATTATTTTGTACATTGCCGGATTGCGAGTCCGATCACATATCGGATATTCTAAAAGCAAATTTTTACATGTAACCTCCATGTTTTACTGATGTCAGGATGACGGTCTCATTTACTATTGGCTGTTTCTAAATCGGTAGTTACGGCCTTGCTTCATTGATCATGATCACGCTCTGAAATGCTACTGGTTTACCGTTTAGACTTTCGCCCCGGCAGCTGCAGGTTTGTTCAATTGAATCCCTCTGTAACTGTAGCAAATTTCAAGCCCGCAGATTTACGACTGGTATTAAGGCAATTGAATAAGGGCCTATGTTCGCATAAAATATGAGTGGTACAGGCACATATTACAGTAATTCAGATTTATTTTTTTAAATGTGGCTTTGCTAGGCTAGCCTGTAAAACTTTGTTGGATTGTGAATTTAAACTAATTATGCAGTCTAATTTCTTAATTATGCTTCATAGTGTAGTATAAATGTGATATTTTTTGTGACACTTTTTCTCTGCAAATTTTTCTTCATAAATTATATAAGAGAGGATAAACTAGAATATGCTTGGCAATCCACATACATTACCACCTGCCCTATACATATTAGCACATATTTTTTAACCACAAGACATACAGATTTTATTTTGAGTTATTTATGTGAGAGAGTGTATCAGTGAGTGTCTGTGTGAGTGTTTCTGAGAGTGTGCAGTTCTTGGCTGTCTACATTTACAGGTTAGGGATTGTTCCATGCAGCATGTAATGTCAATGCTATTATTTATACAAAAATAGTAGAGGAGCTATCTGCAAACAAACAATACCTAAGTAGGTTTGCTCTATAGGTCTGGTTACCTACTCAGAGAGAAACCTCTTTTAGCTCACTTGTGCTATTATTTATGTGCCACCTCTCTATGTATGTTCCATTGATTTTATTAATCAAAGGGAATATTTCCCCAAGCGAACAAAATATTCCAGAGTGAATCTTGTCCTATATTATTTTTATATGGAATATCATGAATTTAGTGAGTTGAATTTTGATTACATTATGATTTTTCAGCAATCCAGACTGTAGTAAATCTCAGACTATGCTCAGTTACTAAAGATCTTTTTACGAGGAGTAAACATCAGTGAGTGAGAAACCAGTTACCAGCAATGTTCTTGTAGGAATGATATACAAAAGCATAGTGAAAGAATACATACATTTCAGATGTGGTAGTTTAATTGACCACTGCAATGCCTAACAACAAGAGCTAACATGTTTAAATTAGGCATTCATAATCAATAAAATTCCTATTAATTGATTTAGAATAGCTTTAAATAATACTAAACTTCTAACTCTAGTAGAGCTGCTTATCCTCACCCCTTATTGGGTAATTAATAGGGGATAAACAAACTCTCACTGGGATTCATTTCTCGAATTATAGACACAAGCTTGTTTTGAGTCATAACACACCAAGAGCCTTATTAAATTGTCCAAATTGTAGTTACTGTAGCCCGTAATGTAGCCCGCAAAAGTTACTGATATGAAATTGGCCACTTTTAGCTACTAGCAATCTGTTTGCGAGTTACAGGCTGAAAATTCCAACCGGCTGCCAAAATCGTAACTCCGACCCATCAAAGCCTTTGATCTTTCAAGCCTGAAAATGTTACAAGTGCTAAAATTGCAAATACCTATTAAATTGCTACAAATCCCTAAGCCCACAACTGCTTTCAAATTCGTAAATGGCAAATGTAGCAAAAAAAGCAAGTACTATAGAAGTTTTTATTTTACGTTTTATTTCTGTGTTATATCGATCCCAGGAATCAATGGGTTAATACATGTCATGGAACCAACATGCACTAGACCAATAGATTTATTTATTTTTTATTAATTTCAACATTTCTGGATTGCGAGTCAGATCGTAATTCGGATTTCTAAACACTAATGATTTGTTGTTTAAACTCCCTGTTTTATTGACGTCATGATGACGGTCTCGTGTACTGTTGGCTCTGTCTAAGCTGCAAGTTAAGGGTTTGGCTCTGTCTAAGCAGTAAGTTAGGGGTCTTGCTTACTTGATCATGATCATGCCCTGAAATGCTACATATAGAAGCATGATTTATGATTTTGTCTTTCTGCCTTGTACTTACGAGCTTGCGTCAATTTAATAGATCTGTAACTGTTGCAATTTTCAAACTTACAAGCTGTATGAAGGCAACTGCGGCCTTGGAATTTAATAAGGCCCCAAGTCTCCTGCCAATGTATCTTCCTCCTAGGCAGAGTTGCTCCCAACCCCTTATGACTTCATAGGTTTTTTGAAGTTTGAAATTAAGTTTAATATTGAATACTGCTTTTCTAAATAATTGAATAGGGTTTTTATAATATAAAGGCCTAATTAAAACTTCAAGCTTCAACTCATATGGCGTTACAGTACATCATCACTATCGCATTTGGAATCAACACCTTTTTTGTATTTATAATAAATATATTGACAAAAGCTAATTGCAAAAAAAAACAGAAAGTTAATTAACAATTAGAATGAAATTACATTGTTTAAATATATACCCCATTTTATTCTTTATGCACTCCCAGGTGGATTTTACATATTTCAAAGATATTACATACTTGATTTATTTAGTTCATTAAACACAGAACTGCAACTTCAGTAGTGCACTGCAGATAGTTGGTGAACATTTAACCACTGGATGATCAATGGACTGCATATAATCTGAAAACGTCCATACCAAAAGACACCCACTAAAATACTTTCATTTGGGGTGCCTGTTGTCAATACTATAGTTACTTTTTTTACAGCTTAATTCCACCTTCCATTTCATAGAATCACAATTAATATACAGTACATTGGAAGGTTAATAGCAATGTACAGTTCAGTTCAGCTACAGTTCAACTCAATGTGGATGCACCCACAGGAATACTAACAAAACAATTTTAATTAACACCAAGCTTTTTTTTAGATGTTGTATTAATCAAAATAGACTCTAATCAACATGATAGCTTTGAAGTGACTATGTTCAGTGCCCTTGTTTGTGGATTTTTATTTTATAAATTGACACTCCAGTGTAGCTTTTTTCGATACATTTCTGACATGTTTAGAAGGTTGGAAATTCTAATATTTTTGAGATTTGTAAAGTTATGGGTTGTCCCTAAAGATAGTTTGCAGTTTTTTTTATCTTATGTATACATAAATATAGTTAATGTAGGCAGTGACATTTCGGTAGGTCACTTGATTTCATTGCAGATTCATATTACTATAATTAAAACAAAAAATTATTTCAATAGCAAAAATTGTCTACTTTCTTTTTCTGCTATCTAATGCAGGGGTGTAGGAGCCAGAATAATTCTGGGGGGGGGTATAGCTCATTGTATACACAGGCCGTAAAATTCCTTATTAATACATACATATAAACATAGAACCCCCCTCGCACACAAACACACACACACAGTTCCTACACCCATGGTCTAATGACAGATAATAGTAAAATATTATAATAGGAACTGAATTCTTAAAAAAAGTAATAATGCCCTCTGATGAAGACTAAGCATACATCCAATTGGTTATACCAACTGCATATAAGAATTCCTCAAAGGGAATGAAATTTGTAAAAAGACTTTCACTTGCAGTCATTTGTCAGGTTAATAAAAGTGCCACATATGTGGGTGAGAAAGTATCAAATTGGATACAATTCAATAGCTAGCCAACTCTACTACCCATACATATTAGTAAAACATATGTTATTGTTCTGATCAATATCATAATATCACATCTAGAAAAATAATTCAGTAATAGGATTGAAGGCAGACTTCGTTCAAAGTCATTGAAATATGTATTATCATGAGTACTAAATTCACCATCTTGTTGAGAATGTTTAATTATAATTTATTATTTAAGTAAACAGTAAAACATATAATACAAAATGATGTAGGAAAAGATGTAGATCTCCTGTATCATCCTCATTCCATTATCAAAATCACTCTCTAACATGTAGATCCAATGAGCAACAGGCACTGCCCACAGGTTGAAGATTGTCACTACAGATTATCTCAACTTTCCTGGTTTATATTTATAAAAGTTCCCTTTCCACCAGGTCATTTGAGAATAGGGAGCTCGGGGCCAATTTTCCATTTAGGTAGCAGTTATTTCATGTGTGTGATGTGTTATATATTTTGAGGTTAGTACCACATTAAGGGCAACCAGTAGGCACTTCCAGTAGCTATGGTGCTGGCCAGATTCGAACTTGCGGTAAACGGTAGATTAGGCTCTATAGACTTCTATGGGAAATTCACGAAATGGATTAAACCATCAAGTAAAATTAACAAAGCTTTATAAACAGCAACTTAGAAGGAAGGCGTTTATTTATTTTTTTAATCAGAAATCCGATCGCCAGTATCTGGGGTCAGGAAGGAATTAATTATTTTTTTTCCTTTGAGACAATTGGCTAAGTCTCACTTGTTTTTTTTTTTCTGTTTGCCTTCCTCTGGATTTCTTAATTAATAATTAAAAATAAAATAAAAAATAAATCATTAAAATAATTGATTAATAATTAATTAACAACTAATTAATTAATATTTAATCCGCATATTGCAGATCAGAGGAGATCTTAAAAGGTTGAACTTGATGGACTTGAAAGTCTTTTTTCAACCTTAATTACTATGTAACTATGTAACTATGTAACTTGCCCTGGTACCCTGTAACTCGTCCTGAACCTGTGCAATTAGGCCCTGAAGCCACAACTTGGTCTTGAGGATCGGCAACTTGTCCAAAGTTCCGGTTAAGATATACTGTATGTGGGAATAAAGAAACCTATAAAACCTGCGGATAGCATTGGTCTTCTAAGCATGGCCAGATTACCCATTAGGCCAACTAGGCAGCTGCCTAGGGGCGCCTCCATGTGCGGGTGGGCCACTTCTTTGTTTTAAAAATATGTTTCTGGCTTAAAAAAACAAAATGCTGAAGTTCATAGACTGGCTACTATGGGGTAACCCCCTAGAACAAGAGAGTTACAACAGAAAAAGTTACTTACACGCACAGAAAAGGCAAAAATGGGTCCGTGCATACTTTGCATACTCACTTGCAGGGGCTCCTCCACTTCACTGCATAGGGGCATTGCTTCTAAGCCTTTTCAAGCCCAACAAAGAACAGGTGTGACAGGTTACCACCTTAAGGTTCATTACGAGCAACCCAGCTGACCTCATACACTTGCTTGAAAGGGAACTAAACAGGTGGTGGATTGTAATGACTAGATTAATGTGTGTGTGTGTGGGTTGAGTTATACCTAGTAAGCAATGATTCTGTGATGTAAAAATGAGAATACTATATTATTCCAGATTATCAGTACGTGTATAACTAGTATACTTTCAGAGAGAGAGACCTAAGGCTTAGAGAGAAAAGAAATACAAGAAATTGATTGATTGTCTGGATGCAAAAGAGACAAATGCAGCTGCTTCAAAAACGTTCAATGCTGATAGAGCTAAAGAATGTTCTCATCATCTGTTCTTTAGTTTAACATGACTGTGAACAGTATTATATGCTTGTTCAATTAAAGAGTACATTTTATTTGACTAAAAACCTCGGGCCATCAACTTCTTTTTGGATATCCTGCAAGCCCAGAAAATAAGCCTAGAAGTGCTAATCCCACAGATAACATCTGGAGCAATCAGAAAAGAGGTATTGCATGAGTTTCTACCCAGTGGCGAACCAGGAGGTGATACATATATAATTTCCTTCAGAGCTATCCTTTATTGAAACTGGTGATAGATGTCACATTTCACTCTGTGAAGGTTTGTGTAGTAATCAGGCAAACATAAATAAGGAGAAGCTGTGATAGCATCCACTGGTTTCATTCACTTTACACATCTTACACATAAATATGTAAAGAATATATCCAGTGCTTCAATAAGATGCAGAAATATTCACGCATTCATTTTAGGAATTGTGACTTGATACATCAACATATTGAAAACTCCATTTTGACATTTACAATGCAAACCACAGAAAGCCAAATAAATAGGTGCTGTGAATTTACTTTCCATGGAATGGGAGAAAACTTTGAGCCTGATTCAACTGAGCAATCGTAAGTTCCTGGAGCCCATAAGTGAAACCGTAAGTTAATTTGCTATTCAATTGGCGTCTTTTTGCAGGCTCCAAATGCTTTATATGTTATGGGCTTAAAAACGTTGTGGTTGTTAAACCCGGAATTTACAGCCTCCAAAAGCCTTTGATCTTTCCCGTCTGCAAGAGTTATGAGCGATAAAATCACAAATCGCTATTCAATTGCTCCAATTCCCCAAGGTTGCGAATGATTTCACACACGTAAATGGCAAATGTAGGAGAAAATACTACGAGCGCTAGAGAGGACCCGCAAGGGGGTTTACCCCTGTCCGTAGCACTGTAAATGCAAATAAAAAAATCCATACTGCACTGTAAATGATGGGGTAAGCGATGAAAGACATTAGAATTAATTGAACAATAGTCTCAAGTTCGCAAATCGGCAATGAAAAATTTGAAACATTTATTTTATTATGTGTCATTTCGGGGTTATATCGATCTAAGGCTAAAAAAGAATATAAACAAGGGACAGAACAGGAAATATATGTCCACATGTACTTTAAAACAAACCAATCACATTGTCACCACTTTGCCTGGCCCTTCTGTGGCCATATTTTCCTAAAACTAATCAGATGCTTCTAAAATCCAAGCTCTCCAGTCAAGGCAAACCAGGGCCGAACTAACCTTTTTGGAGCCCCTGGGCAGTGAATTCTAAGGTGCCCCTGGAAGCATGTAGCGTGTAACATTTTTTGCTTTACGGGTGTTATATCTATATTTTTATATTTACTTATGTTCAGACATATTATATATATATATATATATATATATATATATATATATATATATATACAGTACATTGAATCAATGTGTACAAGTTTGATGGAGCTCAGAGTGAAAGCTACATTTCATTTCATTTCATTACACAAAAATATACAAGCCAGGCAAAAGCAACATTGTCTATATAGAGTGCCTTGCAAAAGTATTCAATCTCTTGGCTTTTTTCGTGTTTTGTTGCCTCACCACCTAAAATTAACATGGATTGTTTGAGAATTTGCATCATTTAATTTACAGAACATGCCAACAACTTTGAAGATTTTTTTTTTATTATTGTGAAGCAAACAACAAATAGGACAAAAAAACAGAAAAGGTCAATGTGCATAACTATACAACCCCCTAAAGTCAATACTTTGTAGAGACACCGTTTGCAGCAATCACAGCTCCAAGTCGCTTTGGATAAGTCTCTACGAGCTTGCCACATCTTACCACTGGGATTTTTGCCCATTCCTCCTTGCAAAACTGATCCAGCTCCTTCTAGTTGGTTGGTTTGCGCTTGTGGTTTGCACAGTGTGTTTGGGGTCATTGTCCTGCTGGAAGGCGAACCTCCGTCCTAGCCTCAAATCGCACAGAGTGGTACAGGTTTTGCTCAAAAATATCCCTGTATTTAGCACCATCCATCTTTTCCTCAACTCTGACCAGTTTCCCAGTCCCGGCTGCTAAAAAACTTCCCCACAGCACGATGCTGCCACCACCATGTTTCACTGTGGGGATGGTGTTCTCTGGGTGATGTGATGTGTTGGGTTTGCGCCAGACATAGCGTTTTCTTTGATGGCTGAAAAGTTAAATTTTAGTCTCATCAGACCAGAGCACCTTCCTCCATATATTTTGTGAGTCTCCCACATGCCTTTTCGCAAACTCAAAACATGCCATTTTGTTTTTGCTGCCATAAAGCCCAACTATATGGATGGCACAGCTTATTGTCGTCCTATGTACAGATACTCCAGTCTCTACTGTGGAACTCTGTAGCTCCTCCAGGGTTACCTTAGTTCTTTGTGCTGCCTCTCTGATTAATGCCATCCTTGCCCGGTCCGTGATTTTTGGTGGGCGTCCGTCTCTTGACAGGTTTGCTGTTGTGCCATGTTCTCTCCATTTGTTTATGATCGATTTGATGGTGCTCCTGGGGATCATCAAAGATTTGGATATTTTTTTTTTACTTAACCCTGACTTTTACTTCTCAACAACATTGTCCTTTCCTTTACTTGTATGGAGAGTTCCTTGGTCTTCATGGCAGTGTTTGGCTAGTGGTGCCTCTTGCTTAGGTGTTGCAGCCTCTGGGGTCTTTCAAAAAAGGTGTGTATATTTAATGCCAGATCACGTGACACTTAGATTGTACACAGGTGGACATCATTTCACTAATTATGTGACTTCTGAAGGTAAGTGGTTGTACCAGAGCTTTTTATGGGCTTCATAACAAAGGGGGTGAATACATACGCACATGACAATTTTCTGTTTTCTATTTCTAAAAAATAGTTTTATGTATATCTTTTTCTCATTTCACTTCACCAACTTAGACTATTGTGTTCTGATCCATCACTTAAAATTCAGCTTAACAAAACATTGAACGTAAGGCTGTAATGCAACAAAAGAGGTAAAAAGTCAAGGGGAGTAAATAATTTTGCAAGGCACTGTACATTCTGAAAGAGGAGCATATAAATGGAGCCGGCTTCCAGTGGAAATGGTAGGGTTTGAAGATTTTTAGTATCCTTGGGATAAGCATACGGCTATCCTGATGGTTAACCAGACAAAATGTGCCATTAGGTTTTTCTATGTTTGTATGTGAATATGTTAACACACACATTAACTGTAGGTACATACAAATGAGAGGCTAATAATGAACAATCAGTCATATGTTGTCATAAACATGGCTGTTTAATTAGGTTTTTAAGTATTATAGTACTACAGTATTATAACAAAATAAATGCTTGCTTTTATTTATTATCCCTTTCTTAAAAATTTGTGAGAGTGGGGGGGGGGGGGGTTAAAGCATTGTCTGGTTCTCTTAACTACAACTGCACAAACAGTCTCATAATGGTGGTAGTGCTAGCAGAACTGACAGGGTGGAGATTATATGTTGACACACTTGGCCTGGAATCACACACACAATCACTCACACTCAGCCTGTCATATCTCACACTCAGCCTATCATAAAACACTCTCACACTCAGCCTGTCATATCTCACACTCAGCCTATCATATAACACATTCACACTCAGCCTGTCATATGACACACACTCAGCCTGTCACATCCCACACACACTCAGCTTGTTACCACACACGCAGCCTGTCACCCCACATGTAGTCTGTCACATTACACACACACTCAGCCTGACACCCCATAATCAAAATGTCACATCACATATACACACTTAGCCTGTCACATCACACACATACTCAGTCTGTCACATCACACACATATATTCAACCTGTCACCAAAACACTCAGCCTGTCACATCACATACACACACACACACACACACACATGATCAGATCAGCCCCAGATCTCACTCTCCCCCTCACTCCTCCATGTGCTTGGCAGTAGGAGGCGCAGCCTTCTCTTGCACTGCACAGTGATCCCTCCCCCTAGCAGTCTGTTAAACCTCACATGCCTGCTTCTCTAATCCAGCTCCTCACAAGTGCACAGTTCGGAAATAAGGCTAGAGAATCAAATATATTGATTTTTTTATTTAAATTTAGGCGCCCATTTTAGTAATGCGGCCTTAGGCAGACACCTAACTCACCTTATTATATAACCAGCCAGGAGGCCACCCCAATATTTTCCGGATTAAGTATCTGAATTTAGGGAAGTTTCAGATTTTTACTCACTGAATATTTTCACAGGAGCCCCAAAGTCCCAGGATATTTTTCAAGCACAAAGTAGGGAATATCAGCCCTATTAAATTCCCCCCCCCCCCCCCCGTGTTAAACCGTAGCTTGAAATGTAGCCAGTAATACTTACTGCTATTAAATTAGCCCAGTAAAGCAAGCCGAAGGCAATCTGCGGGGTTGGAGCGAAAAAAGCTTACAGTACGTGGAACGTGGAACTTCTCGGCTGCAAATCCTTTGTTCTCTCAAGCCCGTAACCACTACAATTCCAATCATGCTATTAAATTGCAACTATATCATTTTTCTTCAACCACGTAAGATGCAAATGTAGCCAAGAAGCCAAAGAGTGCTAGAGAGGACCCGCAAGAGGGGTAAAGCCCAATCTGTAGCACTTTAAATGCACATATACACACACTACTGTACTTTTATGAACAGGGAAAGTGATGTTAGGTCTTAGAATTAATAGCACAACATTCACAAGCTCATAAATCGGGCCAGAATTTTTTTTTATTTCATGTTTGATTTCCGGCAATCAATGTGTTAATACATATAATGGAACTTGCATGTAATATAATATCATATTTACGGCTTTATCAATATTGCATCATATCTGGAATGTGGGTCTGATCGTAACTCGTAATTGAACCCTGTAAGACTTTGAAATCCAACCTCTATTTTTCTGTGATGCAATAATGCCGATCTCTGTTTCCATTGGCTCCATCTAAACGCGTAACTATGGGTTTGACTAATTGATCACTCGCCTCCAATGTTCAACAAATGGTTTATGGGTTTGCGCCTCAAGCTTGTAACTCACAGCCCGTTCTAATTTAATAGCTAGGTAACTTAGATTCCTATGTTGGTGCCGTGCCCTCAGCTTCCTCCACCACCACTTGCATTGGTGAATGTGGTTTCTCCTCCTGTGTAGCCACCGTCTGTGTCTCTGTGGGTGGGGTACGCCTCCTGGGTACTGAAATGAGAGGACAATAGTATTTGAGTATTGATTCTCTAAACAATTGTTTGCAGTCACTGTCAGATAACAGGAAAGGTCCCATGGCTCATATCAATATATGTAATGCTGGTGCAGTGTGCCATCTGTTCATTAGGACACATGCTCATCTGAATCTGCTGTGCTGTGTGTGAGACTGACCAATCTGTGACCAATCCTCAGCATTGGTTGTTAACATGCTTATGAGACATGGTCCAACTGCTATTCAGAATTAGTTTTAACTGCAGGTATTGGACAGACATTTTATTGCTAACAATTATTATAATAATATATTTGCTTCCTGGATTTACATGGTTATTGCTGCCCAAATATATGTAGTCATAACCAGAGAGCTTACAGTGCTGCTGTATGTCAGTTATCTATGTGTGTTTGGTTCATGTGTGTGCATGTGAGGGTGTGATGGTGCATATGATACTCACATTGCAGGGTTGCCTGAAAGCCAGAGTTCAGCTGTCCTGGAAGGCCCACTACTGCTGCTGGCTCCATCTACTCCTTCAGAGTCCACTCCCATCCGCAGTATGTAATGTTTACTGGTGGTCCACCACCGGTTACATGGACTGCTCTGGCCTCCGCTGCCATCATCCTCTTCACCTTCATCTGGCAGTCATCATATCGGTGTTGGACAGACTTCACATTCCTGTTTGCAACCCTAATGACACAACATCTGCATCAAACTCACTCGAGGCACGTGTCTTCTCGTTAGGCCTCACATACCTCCCACCAAGTATGATGCTATAGCGGGCATGCATTTCCCAGAGGAGGATGTTTGTCTCCTCTGGGCTATAATTGTGGCCCCTCTGCTTTGGCACAAGCTCTTTCCCTCCCAACTGTGCCTGGGGTTCCTGGCCTCCCTGTTCTCTCCCTGGGGCCTGCCACTCATCCCCACTACCTCCCCCCCCTGGGATCAGGCCTCTGACACCCTGCTCCTATACCTTGTGTGCCTACATCTGGGGGCACGTCCCTCCCGCCTCCTGCTCTCCTACACCTCTACCTCCCCTCCCTGACTTGCTTCCTCCACTCTCTCTCTCCAAAACTCTACCTCTCCTCCTCTCTTCACTCTCCTCCTCTCCTTACTCTCCTCCGCCTACTACAGTGTTACCCTCTCTCTCTCCTCCTCCAATGTTTCTCTCTCTCTCTCTCTCTCTCTCTCTCTCTCTCTATATATATATATATATATATATATATATATATATATAAATATATATATATATATATCTATCTACCTCTCACTCACACTCTCTATCTCTTTCTCTATCTCTAACTTGCTCTCTCTATCTCTCACTCGCTCTCACTCGCTCTCTGTAGCACTCTCTATCTCACTGTCTCTATCTCACTGTCTCTATCTCACTGTCTCTATCTCTCTGTCTCTATCTCTCTGTCTCTATCTCTCTGTCTGTATCTCTCTGTCTGTATCTCTCTGTCTCTCTCTCTACCTCTCACTTGCTGTCACTCGCTATCTCATGCACCTTCTATCTCTCTCTCTATCTCTCACTTGCTCTCTCTCAATCTCTCCTTCTCTGTCTCTCTCTCTGTCTCTCTCGCTCTGTCTCTCTCTCGCTCTGTCTCTCTCTCTCTCTGTCTCTCTCTCTCTCTGTCTCTCTCTCTCTGTGTCTCTCTCTCTGTCTCTCTCTCTGTCTCTCTCTCTGTCTCTCTCTTTCTATATCTCATTTAAAAACCCACCAACGCCTAGACCCGTGTTTTGACTTTCTCAGTTACAGCACAGTCAGGAAGTTACAGTTTTCGCTGCCTTTTAAACGTGTTTCTGCGGCGTTAATTGTCATTCTCCAGTTCCTATTGGTTAATTGGCCTATGACCAGATCGCAAATTACGGTCTTGCTTTATTTTGGCGAGCTTCGTCTGATCGGATACTCGGAAGCATTACATATAAAACCAGGGTTAACAGTTTTGAGGCTTCGGCCCGTAACTTGCGTCCTTGTTCGATTGAATAGTACCAAAATTGGAGCAGAGTTCAAGCCCGCAGCCAGCCCACAGACATAAGGCCTGTATACCGCGAGATGCGGCCTTGCAATTGAATGAGGATCTTGATGTTTTAGTATGAGACCATAATTTACAACAACCAAACGGTTGTACACTTGTTCAGATTTTAATACTTGGGTCTACCCAAGCTGAAGGTCCACTCCTGCTTGGCTCAAGGAAACTAATGTCATCCAGTGGGGACCCACCAGCAGTGCCTATAAATAAATTATTAGTCTGTCTATCTAAGCTGAAAAACAGTCATTATTATAAGGCAATACTACTGAATACAAACAGACACCTTTTCTTAATTAATTCCAGGGTTATTATTGTTTCCTCTCTTGTGACTGTTTCACCTCCTTAATGTGGTTCAAAATTGGACTAGCAGACCTTTAATGAAAAAATGCAGAATAAATGTAACACACAATATTTAACACTAAAGATACATTGTCCATTTAAGGACAAAGCTCTGTTTCCAGCCCTGATCACGTCCTTTCTCTGGAACTCAAAGACTTAGAGGAAGAAACTAGTAAAACTAGAATTAGTTTACATATCATACAGAATCATTGTAACATTGCCTGTTAGTACATGTTAGTACATACTATTGCCTATTCCAATTATGGAGGTATGATACCAGAGCTCTCTAATATCAATTAAAGCAATAGGGCATTGGTTTACTATAGATACATTTATTAAGCAGAGCAAATATGTGCATGCATAAGATTATATATATATATATATATATATATATATATATATATATATATATATATATATATATAATGGATACAAATATCTTACACTTATGAGCTAGGTAGAGAGCCAGCCCTTTATAAAAATACATTATACATCACAAAGTGATTTAGGAACCAGGGTACAACATTAGAAGCCCGAGTTCCCAGGCACCTGGAACATTTTTTTACATATAGATAGATAGATAGGTAGATAGATAGATAGATAATGTGCATATCTAAAATGAGAATCTCAAGAAATCAAATATTTCCACTCTACTCTGGGAATTCTTGATGTTGATATGCAAAACCTTACATAATTATACATATATACATGCACAGATTTCATTAAATTTACATTTGCCAACAGATCTCGCTTAGCATTTTTATTGTCTAATTTATAGAAATGTTATTAATATCCTACATATGGGTGTATTTGGGAACCTTTGCCTAAGGATATCTTAGACCACTCTGTGAAAGGGATCACTTGACTACTCTGTGAAAAATACCAGTATAATCTGGAAAGTGTGCAGAGTGGTCTTCTTAGGAGTCAACAGCATACGCAGCCAGAAAGAAGCTACGTATTACTAAACATGGCAGAAATCACTACAAGTTACATACAGCAAAATATCATGTCACCAAAATTTTTTAAGAAGAACCACTTTCAATGTCATTAAACTAGCTGACAGTGGCAGTGGGATAGTAATAATAAATATCATTGCCTGTTTTCAAATGAAATCTTTCAAAAGAATATTCTTTACATTTATGCCCACAACAGTCCAACAGTATATTTTCATTTTATTACTGCAAGATTTTGAAGGCTGCATTGGCCTCGAGTTTTCTCTCTTGGTGAATTGGCATTAAGTTTACTGTGTGTTTATACAGTGGAAATATGACTATGATTCATGGATGAATCTCAAACTATGAACTCAGCATGCTTCCTATAACATAGTACAATGTATTAACAGTCAGGCAATAAAATATAAGAGAAATTTTGAAAAGAAGATTAAAAACTGTTTGATTATGGGGTCCTGTCAAAGAGCACAGCTTGCACAGCTGTGGAGTTATTTTACTAGCTGTGACATCTGGCTTCTTGGCAGGTTTGTTTTAGAGACTGGGAGACAATAGATTCAAGAGCGTTTCCAAACTGGATGGCTGCAAATTGAATTGATGCTTGCTTTCTTGTGTTAACATATTGTCCAATATTTCAATTATTTGAACTCAGGAGAGTGGATATGAGTTACAATGTTAGCCTTGTTTTATGTTTAAACAACGTGTATGCAGTTCTGAACAACTTAGCAAAAAGTTTTTACACAGTTTAAAATTAATAATTAAAGCCATGAATTTGTTGTATTTAGTTGTATTAGTGGAGGAAATGAAAGATTTTATTTTCCCGGGATAGACGATCTCTTCGGATGGTGGCTGTAGACATGAAATTAAAATATGTTTGCTTCTGGGGAGAAAAGCTATGGCAAGCTAATAAAAAATAAAGATATTAAACTAACGACAAAGGTCTACATAGTAAGAACTATGGTGTACCCAGTAGTAACATACGGATGTGAGAGCTGGACCATAAAGATGTCTAAACGCCAGAGAATTGACGCCTTTGAAAACTAAGCAACTAGTTAGAGTCCCTTGGACTGCAAAAAGATCCAATAAATCAGTACTTCAGGAAACTAAGACAAACTGTTCCCTAGAAGGTATGATCATGAGGCTGGCGCTCAAATATTTTGGCCATGTCATGAGACGGCAGGATTCCCTATAGAAGACTATGATGCTGGGAAAGATTGAAGGCACGAGAAGGGAACGACAGAGGAGGAGATGTATAAATGAGGTCACTGAAGCAATAAACACGAACTTGATGGAGCTCAGAGGGGCAGTGACTGGCATATGTACCTGGAGTGCTGGGGTCCATGAGGGTCACGCAGAGTCGTGCAAAACTGAACAACTCAACAACAATAAAATCAGCGTTGGTTTAATGAGAAAGAACATTTTATGTTTGTTTGTAAAAGGATAAGAAATCCTGGGAGGAATGGGAGGAATTGTTGTTTCAGATCACATCCATATTCACTTCTGTTGAAAATGTCATATTCAAATAGTTCCTTTACAATTGTACACAGTGGCAGAGCATAGGATAACATCCCACTCAAGGCATAAACAGACTAGCAGTCCAAGATAAAATCCTCCCTGACACAATCAGAATCATTAAAGTATAAGATTTGTCATATATATTAATGCTTTTAATGCATTTTTATGTTATGTCTTGCCTACCTGCTGTTGTTGTTGTTATTTTGTTACATATTCTGAAGGAGGTGAAAATTTTAACAAACTACAATTTTCCTTTAAAGCATAATTTTTTGGGGAAAAGATTACATTTTTGTGAAAATCAATTACGAGTGCCGTAGTGGCACAACAAAATTCTACCTAGCTATGTTAATCACCTATCTCTAAAACATTGTGAGAGAACTCCTTTGGGTCACTGCTCCGAGTGAACTTCATGACAAAGTCAAAAAGCAAGGTATAAATCTCAACTGAGTTTTACACTTAAAATAAACTACAAGTTACTCCCTGACACTTTGACACCCAAACCTTATACTAATAAGATTTTACAGATCGCTCGCAAATAAGGGCACTGCAGCAAATGCTAAAAGCAGAAGAAAGATTTACAAGTACCAAAGACCACTCACAACTGGTTTTAAAACCTTTGCTGAGTCTCCCAGAAGCATTTGAAGTGACAGTACAGCACAAAAAGCACTGCAAAATTATGAAACATAGGTGTAATTAAAACATATGATATTTTAGTACTAAGTCCGTTTTATAATTAAAAAAAAACAGCGTAACACACATGGGGTTAATTCAGGTCACAAAACCACTTTGCATAGGAACAAATACTCTAATGCATTGTCTATAAATATATCATATTTCAACACAAAATATACACATCTTTATTTGTAGAAGCTATAAATACAATTGTCACATCTTTTTAACATCAAAATTTATTAATAAATAAAAAATAACAATTACTTTATATATATGTCATGACCACTACTTCAATTGGGCTTGATCATAACCTGGTTCTGACCCATCCAGCGGCGTGTGTGGGTTATTGCAGATACCCCTGAAAGCAGAGATACACCCAGACCAGTATTTAATCACCACACAGGACCAAGGGCCCACTGGAACCAAGATAGCAGGACTGCAGAGTCACCAACTGTAAGTCTAGTCAATCAAATGCAGCATCAATAACCCCAATGCATAGGGTTATACCTTCTCCAGAATGAATAATACACTTCAATTATGTATATCCAGAATAAACTCCTTTATTAGCAAGGACAACTCATATATTTATCACGGTCACAAACAAAACATCCTCTTAGCCACTCCCCAAACTCTCTTTTTTCCCCACTTCTATCAAGGATAAAAGAGTCTCCTTCCTTGCCCATCTGTACTTGGCAGGCGGCATTGGCTAATCACCTTTCTCCCCTTGCTCTTTAAACTTTTTCTAAATTGTTAGGCCATTTGATATCCAGTTACTAGAAAGAGATAATTGACATGTCTGTGGCATATTGGTGTCTCCTCTGGGGGGGGGGGGGGGGGTGGAATGGTGAGGCATCTCCTCCTCTTCCTTCCTTTATAGGGCAACACTTAAACTGCTGGAAATGTTCTATTTCACAATCAGGTAAACCCATAACTGGACCCGTCTCTCCCCAGAGACCCAGGTAATACATTTTATTAAACTCCCTGAGGAAACTGCAGCAGATAAATACTAAACATGCTGTGGGGATTAACATTACAAGCATAGCCCAGGCTATATTGACCACTTCATGCCAACAGGGCAATACCAGTCCATATTAATCTAGTCTGACATTTGCTGTTATCTTAGAGCCTGGGTGCCTATTCTTATCTACTGAACAATGAGGGCAGGTAAGAGAGTAGGAAGAAAGGAGGGAAATTTGTTAAATCATTGCAGCTTTTGGTATTTGACACCTTCCCCTTTACAATCACAGGCTCATAAGCAGGCAGCTTATTTTCTTTCTAATTGTTATGTAGCTTATATTTGCATAGAATGTCAAAGAACAACTGATTCAAAGCAAGCATAGCAGTGTTTTCTGATTGGCTAGAAGTACTCTTAATACAACACAAAATATTCAGGTGGGTCTAGGCGGATTTAATTGCTGCTGACAAAACCTAATTCATGTAAATTATTTTAAACTTGTTTTGTAACTTTCAAGATCACAAATAACACTATAAAACATTATGAATTAGTATGTGAAGGAGAGATTTTAAAATGTAATTATTATAATACACCCTCATTCTGTGTTGTCAGCTATTGTTAGCATAAAATAAAGATATTTTCTTTTTATATTTTGCTGTTAAATTTTGTGTTAGATTTTATATTAAGCATATTATGTCAATTACATTTTTTAACGATGAATATATATGCAACATAAATAGATGCTGGTGTAAAAATTAATCAGTGTGAAGATGTAACTGAAAATTTTGATTTCAAAGAATGAATGAACTTTATTTGGAAAGCAATTAGTAACAAATCATCTGCTGTTTAATTAACATATTGTATATACATTGAATACATCTTTAGAGCTTGCATGCCATATTTTACAATGTTGATGAATAATTAGTAACAATTTAAAATAAAAAAATTATAGGAGGAATATATTTTATATAAAACAATATAAATTAAAAAAACAATTAGTCAATAGTCATGTACAAATCTGGCAAATCCAAGTATAATAATTACCATACAAGGAAAAGTATAATGCTCATGGATTTTTAGTGCACGTGTAGATACAATTTTATAAACATATATTAGCACCAGTACTTTTGATACGGAGCTCAGAATGATTTAGTGCTAATGCCATTTAGGGTATATATATTTTCTTGTGTTAAGCAATAATATACTGTATGTATCCCAATTATAGCTGCGTTTCAGAAAGTTTTGTACAGTAGAACTCTCTAGTGGTGGGCAACTCAGTCCTGCGAGAGTCACCAACAGTCTCTCTCTGCTTGAACCAGGTGATTAAATACAAATAAATAAGACTGAGCTTAGTTAGAGAGATTCTGAATTCATAAGAAAAATAATAAAATCCTGGACTGATGATGGCTCTTGTAGAACTGAGTTGCCCACCACTGAGTTATATGACCAGGTAGAGGGATGTCAGGACCAACAGATCCATAAGAGAAATTTCAGAAACAGTGGAGTTGGATAGCTATTTTTGGGACCTGGGGTTCTGTCGTGGCTTTTTAAGCCAAAAAAGGGAAGCTCAGGCATCTTTCCTTCTATCTGCTAGCCAACCGTGGCAGCGAGTGGCCACTAGGTAGCATGGGGGTTGCTCGCTAAGACTTTCTTCAATTTCTTGTAAGTGTTAGATTTAGGGGTTAGGGTTAGGGGATAGGGTTAGGGTTTAGGGTTAGGAAAGTGAGCAGATGATAAGCTTTACATAGTAATATATGTGTGTGCCCCTCTTTTATTATGCAAAGCTTATCATCTGCCGCTACCCTAAAACTAAACCCTAAACTTAAACCCCAACCCCTAACCATAACACTTAAATCTAACCTTAACCCTAAATCTAACCCTAACCCTAGGAAATTGAACAAAGTTTCGGCCGCACCACAAGGTCCAAGCCCTGTATTAAAGTACATGATTTTAATAAAATTATTAGTAAAAAATAGAGAGTAATAGTGCTACTTGGGTAAAGATGTTGTTAATTGAGTACACATTTGTGACTACTAATTTGTTTTTAAAATATTCCTGAATTTTAAGAAAAATATAACATATTTTTTCTTTGTATTCCTTAGAATTTAAGTTACATTAATTCATGTCTTAACCTACTACTAGCAGGAGGTCAGTATTATACAGTACAACATCAGCATTTCATATACTACACATACATATTAATGGTCTTAAAATAATCATTCATTAAAAAATAAAAAGGTTTCTAATACTTCATACATTAAAAGCCAAAACGCTTACAATAAACACCTGTTGAAACCCTTGAAGATAAGAAGTTAATTGTACAACTTAATCCTTCCTTCCATATGCTCTATTAATCTTCTTACAGCTGATTATGAAGTTCAAATTGCATAAGTTCATTTTAACATGTGTAGGTCTCAGAATGATCTAAACTAAAAAAAATATTGACTACTCAAATTTATTATAATGTTACTTATTTAATTTATAGATTTAATATTTCTGTATTTTAATATTTGGTTCTTTTCATTTTATTTCATGTAGCCATATCCTCTTTTTGATTACATTAAATTTATACTGAGGATTCATATATTTATGTAATGTGGAAATAACAACAAAATGTTCATATTTTTATTTTTCAAATCATTAAAATTAATTTTGAAATAATTTTAACTAATTAGCAGTTGTTGATTTTTTTCATTTGTAAGACTTTTTTCGTTTATTATGTTTTATTTTTAAATACTTACATCTTACTTCTGATTATCCTAAATTAAGTAATATACCACTAATAAATAATAACATATATTTTTCTTAATATCATAACTTACAAAGACCAATATTGTTTATTTTAATGCAATGTCTGTAACTTATGAATAGGAAAATATATTTTATGTTTATTAATCAGAGTGTCCCTACCTCTTAATATTTTTCTATATTAGGATTTAATAATATTCCATTTCCGTTATGGTATTTTCCATATTCCAGTAATTGTGTACATGCTCAGAAGCAGGCAGCTTGCAACAGTAATTGCAAGCCTTGCTCCTCCAAAAATCAAACACACAACCTTCTAATAATATCATGGATGCTTCTAGGATCCAGCAGAGTAAAATGTATTTTGTTTACTAATTGCAAACTGGCTTTATGATATTTTCCCTGCCTAATGATGCTCATTTTTTTCATACATATATATTGAAGTTCAGTGTACACTTATTTTTTAAAAACCATGAATCCTAGCTACTATGTGAATGCTAGTTCCCCCCTCCAGTGAATTTGGGCCAAAGCTCTTGACTTTGTAAGAAATAGAAAAATATTTAGCAGCTCAGTATTAATCCGTTTAAAATATAGCAGAAGAATTTATCTACAAGTAAAACAAAATATTAAAATGCAATTAACTTCTAATCAGTGCGGAGTGAACACTATCACCTCATAAATATAGACAGCTTTGAATGGCTTGTCATTCTAATGACATTGTCTCTAGAACAAAATACAACCAGGCTTTTTTTATCTGTTGGGAGACTTGCATTATGGAATTAAATTAAGCTAAACCCTAAAGTGCAGTGCTTAAAAGACTGATTAGCTTGTCAGGTCAAAGCTAAGAAAAAGTCAAACAGCCAGTGCAGTCTACATGAGCACTTGGAGTGTTCTATCAATTATTGGAGAGAGAACATCACACAGCAAAAATCAAGCCAAAGAGGACATTTTAAAAGATTTTAGTACACTGCAGAAATGGTAATGTACATTGAAATGTGCGGTATATCTATAGAGAATTATTCGAATTTCATCATATGTAAAATCTTATATATTTGTATGTGCGTATAATGGAGGTGAATGTCTAGAGGAAGATAAAATTATATGGGTACAGTACTTACTTTTTTAAATGATATATGAAATATCATATAGTGAATATGTATTAGATAATGATTTTGTTATAATGCCGGAGACAACAATAATAAAAAAATAATATCAATAAATTATTTAATAGTAATCAAATAATAAAAAAATGCCTTTGATATATAAATTTCTATTTCTTCAATATTTGTTTAAATAATAAGAGCTTTTTATATTTATATTATACTATATTTTAGATGTATTATATATTATTAGCTTAGGATATTTTGTGCATAATATCTTATGCACAAATACTAAAGAATTCAATTGTATTTTTTTAAATGAATTAAGAAAAATATTTTAAGAAGATTTAGTTAACTTTTGTTTCTTTAGTTTCTATGGCGAAAACGCAACGACAATCAAGTCCACCACAAAGAATCAAATACAGTTACAGCTCCATCACAGACTTTTGACTCCAAAAAACAAAGTAAGTAGCATTAATCTTATCAACCTCTTACATTAAACTGCCTTTCCATAGCTCATATACTGAAAGTGTAAATGAATGTATAGTTTCTAGGGCCTCCATTACTAGGCTCCCATAAGAAAAGAATCAAGTGGAGTTCAGTTGTAAATCAATACTGAGCTATCACACACATAAATCTAACCTCGAGAAATGCCACTCAAGTGCTCAAAATACCCTAATATCCTAAATCCTAAACCCCGGGATGCCTCAAATTGATTGCTATGAATCCATTGCTTTCAAATGCATTGCTATGAAGTAGCTAACACCTTAATTGTTTTTTATTTGAGGCTTGATCGCCTCAAATGAGCAAAAGTAGGGGTAGGCAAGTTTAGTCATGGAGAGCCCCACACGGGCAAGGATTTGAGGTTATACTTTCTGTGCACAGGGGAGTCACTCAGGATGACTGGAAAAAAAATGATTGACTATAGGTAGCAGGGATAACCTCAAATGTTGGCTCATGTTTGGCTCTCCAGGACTAAACTTGCTTACCACTGAGCTAAAGGATTCACCCTCAATACCCTCAATCTCTTTGAGCCTAGGTATCCCACCAGATTTCCCCACAATCCCACAAAGTCTGAGTATCCCACTGGATTCCCCTTGATACCAGCTACCTCTTATGAGCCCAGGTATCTCCCCTATGGTTATGCTTTAGTTAGGGAAAACTGGGGGAATACACAGGCTCCTAAAAGGTAACGGTACTAAAGAGGAATCACTGTAAGATTCCCAGTTCATTGGGTTAATGGGTATTAAAGGGATATTCGAGGATACCCAGGCATATAGAGAGTAGCTGATATTAAGGGGTACCCCGGAAGATACCCAGCTCATGGCCGGTAGCGTGTTATGGGCGTAGAGGACATAAACCCTCTTGCATTAGTTTTTATTATTATTCAAACCTGTCCCTGCCATGTGAAGGAGTTGATGTAAATAGATAGGGATAAGGGAGCATGTTAGGGCGAATGTGTTTGTTCAAGTTTGTGGGTACCATTCCTTAGCATTACTATGAAGACTACTGACATTTAGACTTGGAGTCTCCTGTAAGCAGGCTGCAAGTTTATGTGAGAACTAGAGAGCTCCAGGCAAACTTTTTTTTGTGGTAACCATCGAGTAGCTATATAAATTTGCTTTTTAAAACTCCTGTAGCTTCAAGTTAGACTTCTGAGAGTTCTTACGGGAGCCAAGAAATAGAGGCCATTTTTGTGTGCCTACAGATACTTCATACGTGACATCCTGAATCTCTATCACTGATTTACATTTGTTGGAACACTCTAAGGCAGAGTTTGTCACTGAATGTCTGTGAATATTCACAATCCATATTATGTTTTTGATATGCACAGACATATTTTATTTCAAACTGCACAGGAAGTTAACATGAAGAAAAAGGACACAATTTAGTTGATTGTTGAAGGATTGGGAGCCTTCAGGAGTAATAAATAGTAAATGTAAAGAGACAACAGGTGTACAAGAAGAAACTTTCCCTTTTCAGTCAAAAATACCTACTAACTATACCAGGGCCAATGAATTGTTTTGGTGTCGTTTCTATTTTTTTGCTTAAATGTATCACTGGGTCCAAAATACTGTAATGTTTTTTTGTTTAGTATTGCATTATTTTCTAGACTCACAAATAGAAGGCCAAGTAAAGCACATATGTAACAGATTGTCCAGTTTTTATTGGACAAGTTGAGGAATGACTTCAACACGCATACTGCATTGTGAGTGGCATCAGGTAGTATTTTCAAATGTTCAGAAGTATCTATATGCAGTGATGCATTATTATTCTTATTATTACTGAATAACTAAAGCTCTATCATTTTACACTGCACTATATAGTTGGAGGTAGTTACAATTATATCTAGAGGTCAGCCAAATGATAAGAAATGGTGTGACGGCCCTACTCTTGTGAGCTTACAAAGTAGAAGGACTTCACTTCTGTATACAAGTATAGTTTACACTTTCCAATATATTGTATATATACTGTACCTAAGCACATACATATATGCTAAACTATTAATCTATCTATCTAGGAATGTTCTAAAGGTCACTCTTATGTCTTCACTAGCGTGCCAACTCAAACTCACAACTGTCTCTATTGGCTTTAATGGAAAAGGTAGAAACAGTTGCTTACTTAACCCAGTAACAAGATACAGAATAAGATTTAGCAACAAACAATTGAAAAAGAGGGTGCCACATAACTGAGTGTATCAAGGGCAAAATAAGCACAAGATCAAGTTATGTTATTCTTTAAACTGCAAAGTCAATTAATTACCATATATTACTTCTAAAGTGCCTCGAAAGGACTTTTGATGTGCCATATTTATAACATGTTTTTTTTTGTTGTTTTTTAAACTTGACTTGGCAATGGGTGAAATATTTAAAAAAATATTGAAATAAATGATTACAACATTTTATTTAAAATATTAATATCTGTTTTGCTTAACTGAGAATACTATTTGCCTTTCTCTTAGCAGTATCAGATACATGAGAGAGATCTTGAATGTAGTCAAGATCTCTGTTCAGCCCCATAGAAATGCTGCAACATTGCTGTGGCTCCTAATAAGAAGTGGATGTACAACTAATAGTAGGATAACCCTAACCTTCGTGCTTCATGCTCCAGAGTTCCTAACTAGAGGTTAACATACACAAGAAGTCACTGCTGAGACTCTCTATAAAAATGATTTCATGCTAGTGGCTTAAAATAGCAGCTAATGTTGGTTTTTCATCAATATCAAAGGTGTAAAGGTTTATAAATTGTGAACATTTTTATTTCTCTATTGCATATTGTCATGATTTAATTGTTTTTCGGAATCATATTGTCAGTAATTTATGAACATGGTCAAGGGAGCATGACATTGTTACATTGTGATTATGTTTTATTGTGTGGTTATATGTTGCGTGTACATGGTTATTATGTATCCTAGTTATAATATAAGAGGGAAATGTTATATAGAACATATGTGGAATTGATAGAAATGCTCTGCATAGAAGTTATCTGCAGATCATTGCACACCCACACATACAGACCTTGGGTCAAGACAGATGTATGTACTTAAAGTAGTCCTCAGCAAACACTTGAGTTTAACATAAAGGTTGGTTCACTAGATATCTGGTGAATTTGATCTCAAGAGCTTTGATAGCCCAAGGTTGCAAGCCAGATGGTCTGACATCACACATACACAAATGTACACAAGGGTGTGGTATTGGAGAGTATAAATATGTTGTTTTAAACATTCAATAAAGGTTGAGAGATAGTTTTCACATATATATGGTGTGAGACTATTTATGTGTGTTGTATCCTGACTTGGGGAGTGGTCTTGCCATGGGCCACTAGTAACATGTATGCAGTATTCTTTGCCTGTACCTTTTGGGCCTTGCCCTCTTCAGAAGCCATCTTTTGTGCCACAGAGAACAGGAACTACATGATTCTGCTGGGGTAAGTTTGAAATAGGTTCATATCAAGCCTCCTTAAGGAAGCAGATCATGACACATATCTTCATGTTTAAGTAAGAATGTGACTATAAAAAATGATTTACAATATAAGATAATTAAATGATGTAATCCAAGGATAGGTTTTTAAACTTATATAAAGTGAGAGAGCAGGTACTAAAAAAGGCATGATAGTGCTGTCTAAGTGCTAAATTATGAAGATTGTAATGAACAAATGAAGCAAGAATAATTAAAATTCTATTTAAACTGTTCAAAATGGAGATACAGTCAGGTCCATAAATATTGGGACATCGACACAATTCTAAACTTTTTGGCTCTATACACCACCACAATGGATTTGAAATGAAACGAACAAGATGTGCTTTAACTGCAGACTTTCAGCTTTAATTTGAGGGTATTTACATCCAAATCAGGTGAAAGGTGTAGGAATTACAACAGTTTGTATATGTGCCTCGCACTTTTTAAGGGACCAAAAGTAATGGGACAATTGGCTGCTCAGTTGTTCCATGGCCAAGTGTGTGTGTTATTCCCTCATTATCCCATTTACAAAGAGCAGATACAAGCTCCAGTGTTCATTTCAAGTGTGCTATTTGCATTTGTTGCTGTTAACTCTCAATATGAGATCCAAAGAGCTGTCACTATCAGTGAGGCTAAAAAAAACAAAACAAACCCATCAGAGAGATAGCAAAAACATTAGGTGTGGCCAAATCAACTGTTTGGAACATACTTTAAAAGGAAGAACGCACAGGTGAGCTCAGCAACACCAAAAGACCCGGAAGACCACGGAAAACTTCTGTGTTGGTTGACCGAATAATTATTTCCCTGGTGAAGAAAACACCCTTCACAACAGTTGACCAGATCAAGAACACTCTCCAGGAGGTAGGTGTATGTGTGTCAAATTCAACAATCAAGAGAAGACTTCACCATAGTAAATACAGAGGGTTCACCACAAGATGTAAACCATTGGTGAGCCTCAAAAACAGGAAGGCCAGATTAGAGTTTTCCAAACAACACCTAAAAAGCCTTCACAGTTCTGGAACAACATCCTATGGACAGATGAGACTAAGATCAACTTGTACCAGAGTGATGGGAAGATAAGAGTATGGAGACGGAAAGGAACTGCTCATGATCCAAAGCATACTACCTCATCAGTGAAGCATGGTGGTGGTAGTGTCATGGCTTGGGCATGTATGGCTGCCAATGGAACTGGTTCTCTTGTATTTATTGATGATGTGACTGCTGACAAAAGCAGCAGGATGAATTCTGAAGTGTTTCGGGCAATATTATCTGCTCATATTCAGCCAAATGCTTCAGAACTCATTGGACGGTGCTTCACAGTGCAGATGGACAATGACTCGAAGCATACTACAAAAGCAACCAAAGAGTTGTTTAAGGGAAAGAAGTGGAATGTTATGCAATGGCCAAGTCAATCACCTGATCTGATTCCGATTGAGCATGCATTTCACTTGCTGAAGACAAAACTGAAGGGAAAATGCCCTAAGAACAAGCAGGAACTGAAGACAGTTGCAATAGAGGTCTGGCAGAGCATCACCAGGGATGAAACCCAGCGTCTGGTGATGTCTATGCGTTCCAGACTTCAGGCTGTAATTGACTGCAAAGGATTTGCAACCAAGTATTAAAAAGTGAAAGTTTGTTTTATGACTGTTAATCTGTCCCATTACTTTTGGTCCCTTAAAAAGTGGGAGGCACATATACAAACTGTTGTAATTCCTACACCGTTCACCTGATTTGGATGTAAATACCCTCAAATTAAAGCTGAAAGTCTGCAGTTAAAGCACATCTTGTTCGTTTCATTTCAAATCCATTGTGGTGGTGTATAGAGCCAAAAAGATTAGAATTATGTTGATGTCCCAATATTTATGGACCTGACTGTATATCCTGCACAAGCTGAGCCTCCTGGTCAATGGAGCTTACAGTTTTAATGCTGGTGAGGAAGTGAGTGCATGCATTGATTAAGCACACGCCCATCATTTTAAAGAATGTCTTCACTCACCGGACTAATACGTTTAGGGCGCCCTATGCCACCAATAATACTATCACACCATCTTATATCTAGGAAGTTCCCCATATGATGAAATTTGCACACATTTTCAGTAAGAATTTCTTTGTAACCACTTACTTTGTAAATGCAATGAGTAATGCAATCTATTATTTAGCTCTTTCTTAATATTAATAGGCTGTTTTTACAAAGAAAGCACCAATTATAAGGACACATAAAAATCTTATTTTTGTAATATACATTCAAAATGTATGTCCAGAATAGTATTAAGAAGTGATTGTTATTAAAAATAATAATTTAGTGGCATCAAGTAGGAAAGATAAAGTACTTGTTGTTACCTATAGATTTAAATTATGTCATTTTTTACTTGCTGATGCTTTCTATCCATTCACAGTTTTGTGAATACAAAGGAGTGAATTTATTAAAGGATCTCAGATGTCTACAATGTGTTGAGGTGGGCCATGATGAGCTGAGCTCCAGCATCTCAAGTCCTAAAACGATTTCCTAAGGCTTTTTCCACGTACAAACACAGTCCAACACGGCACAACAAAAGCCAGTGCAATCTGGGCATTTTAGGGTTGTGCTATGGGATGCCCATATGTAAAACACTAATAGAATTTCACATCCCTGTAGATTGCAGAGCTACTATATCATGTCATATTGTTGGACTCATTTTCAGAAAAGCCTTTTAGTAACCTGGGTGACGTCTGGAGATGCACCGAGCAGCGATCTCTGCATATAACAAACAATCTTAATAAATTCCCCCAAAACTTTGTAACAATTCATGGGGCTAGTGAGCATATAACAAGTGGTTGGCATAGAAAGGCTAGTGGGAACATACAGACAGATTAAAACGTAGTCTTTGTTCATGTTTTTTCTAACTGGGCTAATTATTTCCTTTACATTCAAGTAACAGACATGGCTCTGACACTTCAAAGTTCATTTTTACCTGTTTTTAGCTTAATGAATATGAGGCCCAACTCTCCATAGATTGCTTAGGGAAACAAATAATTGCTAACAACACACTACAAGTCTGACATCTAGTGAATCCAGGTCATTGTATAGATAAAAGTTCACAGATAGTTCTTCCCTGTTCATATTAATACGGCATGGCCAGAATTATAATTGTTTAGTCTTATCACAAAGCAATATAATAAAATTGCAAGCATTAAAACTCATTTTAAAATGCATCTTATTTCTTAAACTAAAGTATTTGAAAAGCATAGCGTATTGTCTTTTGTACTTTTCTCCAATTCTTTATTCCCTATTACTGCATGATATAAATGTCTTAAGAAAGAATATGTCTTAGTTTATGACTTTTTTAACTGCAAAAGGGAACAGATTGGCATTTGTCAGTTCACTGACTCCTAATTTAAAAGTGCTTCAAATAAAGTCACAGGTGTACCATACTTTACGTTTGAAGACAAAGATTTACAATAAAGAACACATTATCTCTGGAGTTTGTAATCTTATTAGTCATACACCGAGATCTCCTAAATATTTATGAAGTACTCAGAGGAAAAATATATATCCCATTTGCTTAAATTCTGCAATAGTGTTTTGCTAACAGAACCATAACAGGAGTAGGTTATGGTAAAAGTGCTATTAAGTTATTCTAACTGCATAATCTCTTAAATCGATAAATGTCCTCTATAGCTATATTTTAAAATCTTCACAGTATGTATACTACAAATAATATTCCTCATTTGAAAAAAGAACAGGAGCAAACTATAATGGGTGATGATGCATTTTCTGTCAGTCACACAGTTCCCTGCTATCACTCTATTTACCACTTGCAGAACGTTGCAGAACATTACTTTTCCATTGCACGTCAGTTATTCCATTACAGTTGATATGATGTCAAGTCTGATATAGTAGTAGTAAAGGCAAGCACAAACTGTCTGCTTCATATCCAGTTGTAACTGATGAGAGAACTGTAAATACTGGTTTACTTGGCATTATTAGCCTGTATCTGCTTTTCTCCTCCAGGTGATGACTAAAGCCAACATCATTCACATGACAGTTAAATGCTTGAAGCAACTGAAGGGCTATGTTGCCAACGCTCCATGCTCAAATCATTTTGAGAATTAAACATTTTTTTTATAATAAGTGACTGATATATAACTCATCATCTGTTCAACATTTAGAAAAGTGCTTAGCAAATATGTGGTTCGGGACAACATGTTCCCATTGTAGCCTTTCCATGTGAAAGGGAAGAAAAAGACAAAACACAGCAGTTTTTCTACACACTCACTTTGGTTATGCTTGTGAATTTTCTCAATAAAACAAAACTTTTACTAAGTTATTAAAAGTATTATCATTTAACAAAGTGAAAAAATAATAATAGTTTTTTTAAACAAAAGATAAAAAAAAATGCAATTACCATTAAACTATGAGCCTATTAAAAAATAGACAATGCCAGTTTGGTACTATTTTTTTTTGTTCCCACTCATAATGTTAGTTAAAAAATACAAAAAAAGAAAAAACACACAAAAGGAGAGGATTAACACTCCCCACTCATCAACAAGTGTTGTAAGGACATCTGACACAAGTAGAAAAATTATACAAAGCTTTTTAAGGTCTAGTTTTTAAATCCTTACCACCCGCTTTAAGCTTTGACCGGCTTTGATCAGCATGCAGTTAGGATTTATTTCAATTAATCAAGGATCCTATGATCCCCCTGTTTTACGCATTTTACCAAATGGCTTTATTAAAGAGGTCATTTACATACGTCTTTTGGGTAAAGCCTAGTGGCAAAACAGGAGTCAGTGGCAAGCCCTTGATGCAAAAAAAAAGTTTGGGGCTTCCCTCTGGGTGGTTGTAAAAATGTTTTGCACTGGGCCCACCAGAACCATATCCATAAGTGCTCTACCTCAGACCCCTTTCCCATAACTGCTTCCCTCCTATAACGGCAAACCTTACCAAGACCCCTACCCATTGCTGCTCCACACATATATATGTATTACTCCTCCACACATAACACCCATCCCTCTTAGAATCCATCCCCACCCAGACCTTGTCAGCAGCCATCCCTTCTCTGGTTCCATTCCCGCACAGCACCCAATCCCTCTCAGCACCCACCTCATATAGCACCCATCTCTATCTCCTTTCTTTCCTCCCTCCCAGAACCCATCCCCCTTTACTTTGCTGTCACTTTGCAGCCCTTGCTCTCTCACCTCTTCCCTACTACTCATCCCCACTACAAAAAAATTAAATGCAAAAAATGTTTTAAAACAAATTACACACCCAGAGGAGGGCCCCGGTGCATTGCACCACCTGCACCACTGGTAGATGTTCCCATGATTTTAGTGATGACCACTATTTTATGCTGCTAGATTAATTTAAATAAATCCTAACTGCATGCAGTTGTTGGTTGGTCAAAGCTTAAATTCAGGAGAGAACGATTTAGGACAACTACAATGGGAACAAGACAGGGTTGATATTTTAGTAGCATTGTAGTTCAAATGTAATTGCATTTTTTTACACTTACTACTTTACATTGTAGCAGAGTGTTATTTCTTCAGTGTTGTCACATGAAAAGATATAATAAAATATTTATAAAAATGTGAGGGATGTACTCACTTTTGTGAGATGCTGTATATACAGTATATATATATATATATATATATATATATATATATATATATATATTAAATAAAAAGTACATCTGTGTTCACATTTGAATGTCTAAAGCAAGTTAAAAAAAACCTGCTTCCAGCTCAGAGTTCCGAGAAAAACAGTTATTACACTGCATTCTGGGAAGTTGAGCTGGGACACACAAATATGCCCACAAATGCCTCGCTCTTCATTCTGCAGCCATTATCAAACATGGCTTCCTTTAAGCTTATGCATGTTGTATTACACAGCTTTATATATATATATATATACTTAAGTTTGCTTACTAGTTCTTTAAAATCATTCTTTAGGATGCTCCATCTTCCACTTACTTTGTCATTGGTACCGATATGCACCAAGGCAACACCAAGGCAATATATATTGATGTTTATTTGTTCAGTTACAAGGAAGCGATCCAGAAGTGGATATACAGTATCTCACATAAGTGAGTACACCCCTCACATTTTTGAAAATATTTTCTTATATCTTTTCATGTGACAACAATGAAGAAATGACACTCTGCTACAATGTAAAGCAGAAAGTGTACAGCCTGTATTGTGAGATAATATATATATATGTATATATTATATATATATATAAGATTGAGGTAGCGGTGAGTGTCCAGTATATATATTTATAATTCAGATTATGCATAATTGCATGTTGGTCTTCAAGTGGTTTCCCAATAGCAACCTTGCCAGAAATTCTTGTGAAGCTCTTGATGGGTAGCATTTGTTCAGAATGGGTCACATAAGCTCCCTTTCTTACCTTCCACCTTCCACTGGCCCTTCTCTGTGACGCCTGCTTCTCTTTGTTATAGACCTGGATGTCACTCTCTGTCTCAGTGAATTAACAAGCAGTAGTGGGTGATGTACTAACAGAACTCAATAAAGGAGAATTCCAACAAGTCCATGGTGTTGCATATCGATTATATTTATTATTATTTTTAATAATAATAATAATAATAATAATAATAATAATAAAATATGCATTTTCTAGCAGAGAGATTCAAAGCCCTAACAAGTTTTATGCAGGACTTTGTCAGATGAGAATGGGCAAAGATAATTAACATAAATTTGGGGCATTTAACAAATATCCTGTAAAGTGTCATTCTGTCGATGTTGGTGAGCTTTGACTTACAACCACTATTCTTCTTTGCCAATGCAGTTTGTCCATGTGTGGCTTATATTGCAAAATTATTTTTGTGTGTCAACTGGAGCAGTCTAAAACATTACAGTTTATGTGACAGATGTGCATGCAATATGGGCACCAACTATTGATTTGACGTCTTTGAAATGTCATTTTCAAATTCTTCTAGTTGCTAACTTGCAGTCATTATAACATGACTCACATTTGCAGCTGCATTTGTAACTGTGATTTAGCTACTTTAAAGTTAAACTCCTTTTTGTCTTACTCTCACTCTACTGCTATAGACATAATTCCATAAGTAATATGCTTATATATACACTAGCGACTTGCCCGTCAAAAAATGACGGCAATAAGATTGTAAAGCAGGTAATGTTGTTTGAGTGCAAAATGAATTTTGTTGGTGTCTTAAGATCCTTCGGCGCTCATTGCGAGGCTCTTGGTTGTTTGTGTGCTATGAGCAGAGTTGGTGGTTTTTTTGGGTATGGCAATGAATAATTAATAAAATAAGAATTTAATATACTTTACCTATTGTGAAGTAATATATGCAGCATTGTGTTGAAGAGCTGGCAATCTGTTTTCATGTTGCTGCAGCATCAGTGCTGTGGAGCTGCTGTGTAAGCGTCATGAATATGTGCAGTGTGCAGTGTAATAGTGTGCGTGCGCGAGGCAAATCCGTTAGGGTAGCTGTGTACTTCCGGATTGTATAAGTTAGTGTTCTAAAATGGCACCTAATGTATGGTATGCGGCTGTAGCTGATTTAGCGTCCTTGTTTTCCGATGACGTCCGCCTTTTTCGGAAAATCCGTCGGTGTTTGGTGGTGTTTTGCGTGTTTAGGGTCCTTTAGCCTCCTTTTCGTTTTGTTCGGCGCCCATTTTTTCTCTCGCTTAGGTGATTTTCTGGTGTACAAACTCAGAAATTTGGACTTAAATCGAGGTGTAGCTTCACTTGCAGAGGTCCTGGGTGCCCCCCCCCTTGTTGTGGGTAAGCTTTTTATGGGTTTGATGTGTGTATTTCTTGTGTTTCTAATGTTTTTCGCGTCGCCCAGGTTGCGTCCTTGTTTTCAGATCTTGTATGTCTTTTTCGGAAAATCCATAGGTGTTTGATGGTGTTTTGCGTCTTTAGAGTGCTGTAGCCTCGTTTTCGTTTTTTTCTGCGGCCATTTTTTCTCCCGCTTAGGGGATTTTCGGGTGTCTCAACTCTTTTATTTGGAGTAAATTTTGAGTTAATTTTGGAGTTAATTGATGTGTAACTTCAGTTTTCGAGGTCCTGGGTGCCCCCCCCCCCCCCCCCCACTTGGTGTAGGTAAGCTTTTTATGTATTTGTTGTGTGTATTTATTGTGTTTTTCATGTTTTCAGGTGCGCGGGTTTCGGGCGTTTTTTGCGAGGTCGTAATGGGTCGCAACATGACTCGTATTTTTGTTCCGGAACTCCGTAAATTTTGCGAGGTCCTCAGTTGCTGGCAAGGAGCTCCTTGCCAGCAACTGCGGCCTGCATCGTTAGCAACAGCCCGCATGCTCACAACTATATATGTGATATTTTCATGTTTATTGTAATCATAGTAAGAAGAAAGGAGTAGTAAGGTTAAAGGACATCTGTATGTTGATTTTCTGACATGACAAAGGGTTGTATTTGCCAGTTTAAATAAAAATGTAGCTTAATAAAAAGTATTACTATATACTGCCATACTTTGCTGTTTTAAATCTCTATCATATTGCATTTGGTTATTTGTTGGTTTTTCCTTGGAGAGTGTTGCTTTAACAGAGATTTGACCATGCAAAGAGATTGATTACTCATATTTTATGGCTTACTTACTACTTGTCTGTTAATAAGCAATTTGATGGGCAGAAGATCTGCATCTTGAAGTCAATCATCCTGTTACACCATCAATACCGACAACAGAATGTCATTCAAGCAAAATCAGTTTTACGTGCCTAAAGCTTGTAAAGTGTGTGCATTTTTACCAGATTCATTGGTAATGCATCACAAAAAGTAATATCTACTTACCAGCTTGCAAAACACAAAGAGGTAAATGAGATAGCTTCCATAAAAAAGTTAAGTTTTACAAATCTATAGGTGGGGAAGCATGTAACAAATATTGCTATGCATATAATAAATGAGACAAGGAAAAAAATGCTATATTAAAAATAAAAATAAATCTTTAAAAAAATAATATTATGAACTTTTGTTCAGTGCAATATTATTTTATTTAATTCATACACTTTTTATTCTCGATCCCAAAAGGTATTTCAAGTTCTTATGGTCCTTATTTAAAAGGAACATTTTGTAAGAGAAAATGAAGAAGGCCACATGTAAATACTTTTGTAAATGAAGAGAGAAAGACATCTTTTTTTCTTAGCAAAAAGCTCCTCTATACCATATTAATGCTTAAATAAATTGACAAAAATTAATTCATATTTATAAATGTATTGATATATTTAAAAAAAACAATAATTACAGCATTTAAAAATAAAATAAAAATGAATCCATAAACCACATCTACTGATATATTTTAATTTGTTTTGTTATAAGTCATCTATAAATATATTTACTGAAATAAACCTCTTATTGGAGCTGTGCAAAGGAACATCTACTTGGGTCAAATCTTATATTCTTGGGGAGAACGTGAGATGTATATATATAAACCCATAAAAATAAAACACATTCAATTAACAAACATATTAAATGCAAACCAAAATTAAAATGCACAAAATAGACTAGGGACTGACCCTATAAATGAAATTATTTGATCAAGGAATTTCACTAGGTTATCACCATTATTAATTTAAAGGAAAAGCACTTTATCATAACTTGCTATAATATTGCAATTTTCTTCTCAGCACTAGCACTTTAATTTTGGTTTGCATTTAATATGTTTGTTAATTGAATGTGTTTTATTTTTATGGGTTTATATATATATACATCTCACTCTATGGAATACATCCAAGGGTACTGAGGGAACTGGGTTCTGTAATAGCCAAACCATTTATCTAATTTTTCAAGACTCACTCACCACAGGGTTGCTACCAGATGACTGGCGAAAAGCAGCGGTGATACCTATATTTAAGAAGGGAGCAAGAGCAAATCCAGGGAATTATAGACCTGTAAGCCTCACATCTGTAGTTGGAAAGCTTTTAGAAGGGTTTATAATGGATAGTATACAAGTATATGCCCATTTGAACAAGATCATAAGTAGGAGTTAACGTGGATTTATGAGGGATAGACCATGTCAGACAAATCTAATTTGTTTCTATGTTAAGATAAGTAGGAACTTGGATGTAGTCTTTTTGGATTTTGCAAAGGCGTTTGATACAGTGTTGCATGGAAGACTATTGTGCAAACTAAGGCCTGCAGGAATTGCAATAAATATCTGCTCATGGATTGAGAACTGGCTAAAAAGCAGGAAGCAAAGGGTTGTTGTAAATAGAACATACTCCGATTGGACAAATGTGGTAAGTGGGGTTCCTCAACACTCAGTATTAGGTTCTCTCCTTTTTAACATATTTATTAATGACATAGAAGTAGGACTCAAAAGTATAGTCTCCATTTTTGCTGATGACACTAAGTTGTACAAGGTAATTCAATCAGATAATGATGTGCTTTCCCTCCAAACGGATTTGCATAAGTTAGAGAAATGGGCAGCTAAATGGAAGAAGAAATGTAATACAAATAAATGTAAAGTTATGCATTTTGGAAGTAAAAATAACCATGCAATCTATAATCTTAATGGAGCAAATCTAGGGGTATCTGATATAGAAAGGGATTTGGCAGTACTTGAGGAGAACCACCTAGGTAGCCATGCTAAATGCCAAGCAGCAGCTGCAAAGGCAAGTAAAATATTAGTATGTATTAAGAAGGGTATAGAAGCAAGGAAAGCAAATATAATTCTGATACTATACAAATCCCTAGTACGCCCTCATTTGGAATATGGAGTACAATTAATGGGCACCAATTCACAAGAAGGACATTTTAGAGCTGTAAAAAGTACAGAAAAGGGCAACAAAACTAATAAGGGGAAGGGAGGGACTAAGTTATGAAGAAAGACTAACCAAATTAAACTTATTTTCCCTAGAAAAAAGGCGTCTACAATTTAAATACATCCAGGGTCAATATAAGGTTTTATCAAGTGAGCTTTTTGTGCCAAGAGGTTTTCAACTGACAAAAGGACATCCCTTGAAGTTAGAGGAAAAAAGATTTCACCTTAAAGAAAGAAAAGGGTTCTTAACAGTTAGGGTGGTTAAACTGTGGAATTCTCTACCAAAGGAGGTGGTGACAGCGAATTTGATAGATAACTTTAAAAAATAGTTATATATATTTTTGAATAAAGAGGGCATTCAGGGCCAACCTAGATAACTAGCAAATAAATATTGATCCAGGGAAAAATTGATCGCCCGTCTCCGGGTTCAGGAAGTATAAAGTATAAAGTACAATTTCCATGACAATATTAACTGCAAAACACATAACCAGTGCCATCTAATGGCAATAACATCTGTACTATATAAAAGGACTAATACAAAATGTAACTTCTAGATTGCTCACACTTTATGATATTGGATCTTCAAATAGAAATAGTTACAGACCATAAAGACACTCTTATTTATGTATACTTAAGTTGCTTTGACTTACAGCCTTCACGTATTTCTTTTTTCTGTTATTATTACAGAATCCCTTCCCTGTGTTTGTAACACAACATATCTTTCCTCAGGCTTCTTGCTGTTCTTTTCATCTTTTTTGGCTTCATGTTCTTGTCAGCTTGTTTTTATTTTTTGTCATTATTGAAAGTTTATAAAGTGAAGCTTCATAGACATATAAAGCTATAAACAACTTTTTAATTGGTTCCCATGACAATATGTGGTATTATAAAATATTAACACAGTTTTATAAAATATTTATTAGTGTACATTTACACCATAAAAATATAACGTCTTTTGAGTGGGGAACTGTCTTTTGTGTTTGTCTGCTACAATTGTCATTTCTGTTTTTTATGAGTTATCCCATTGCGAAGAGCCACAGAGATTGTTGGAGCTTTATAAATAAAATATAATAGTATTAATAAAAATGCAAATAATAAAACTCATACGACAGGACCTTTTTTCAGTTGTAACTTTAGAATAAAATGTCTTCATTTATAAGTTTAAAACCATTTGAAGTAATATTTTAGCCGTTATATGTAAAATGAAGAACAAACCTAAAAGAAATGTATATATGAACTCTTTGAGTCTGACTAAGAGAGTAAATAAGAAGTAAAAATGTTATACAGCTAGTTTTTAATAAAGAAATACATTTTGATGCCCCTGTGGCATCCTGAAGTCATGATACATTAGGAGAACGTGTGTATGTGTTAGATGGGTGTTTACATTTCTGGAGAGCTGTGGTTGCATCTACAGACTCCGTGGCAGAACTAGAGTATAAAGGGTCCCGGTAAAATAAAAAATGTTGGCAAATCCTAGGGGGAATTGTAAAAATGTTTATGCGCTGGGCCTCCTGGTAACAATTCACTCAATGTTCCTCTGCAGGGCCCTTTTCAAAACAGCTTTCCTTACTACGTCCCCTTCACATAACATCACCCCTCAGCAAGACCTTTACGAAAACCTTCTCCCTCACAAAACCCCTTTCCATAGCTGCTCCCTTTCCTTTACATCCTGTATGCCTGAAGCTTTTCTGCCTTCAGCACAGGACCAGGAAGCTGGTGCGCAGAGGTGGGCCCCCTACGTTACACTACAGAAATGTATATATATATATATATATATATATATATATATATATATATATATATATATATACACTATCTCTATGTAGCACCCAGTTCTTGCCAGCAGCACACCAACCGCACATAGCACACCATCTGTACTTTGCTGTCACTTTGCAGCCCTTGCTCTCTCACTTTGTTCCTCGTACACATCCCCAGTGTGTTGAACCTCTTGAATCTTCAGTAGAAATGCCCTTTACTGAAATGGCACGTACCAATTTCTGGGGGGTTGTGCGGCCAAGGAGGCACTGGGGAGGGGGGACGTGGCGGATTGGACAAGGGTGGGGACCCCCAGTGGAGCCTCTCCACTACAGATGAAAATGCAAAGAAATTTACACAGCACTGCCCCCAAAGAAGGACCTTGGTGCACTGCACCACCTGCACCACTGGTTGCTCCGTCCGTGTATAGATTCAACGTTCTGCTCTGGGACAATGTGAGGAAAAGGGTTTGCTGTCTATTTCAATCTTATCCAGTTATCTTACCAAAGGCTCTATGTTTCCTCCTGCCCCACCCCTTCCTCTACTTACAGCCAAAAAAACACCTTCATAATCCAGCTCTGAGGAAGAGATGTAAAACGCAAAAAACTGTACACAAATTTGTTTCCTGTACTTATTCAAACACTCTGATTTTTAACAAAATAGTTTATATCCATGGCTTACACAGCTGCTAATCGTGATAGTTTGGCACAAACTTGACAGACAAGCATCTTCTTTCTTTAACGGCAGTGGTGCATCAAAGGTCCACTATAATGTGGGTCTTCTTTGTTTATTTTTATAATTCATTAACTATTAAATCAATATCTAAAAACAATTTTAAAACTTATTTCTTAAAGCTGCTTCTCCCTGCTCCCTGTTAGATATCCACATAGTAGAAGTAATTCATGAGTTAAATGTTTGCACATACAAATGCATTTATGTGGGCACATTATTGTTCAGATATTTAACATGTAAAAATGGTGAAAATGCAATAATGAACAGAAAAATGTGTCAGCTCCTTTGTAAATTAAAAAAAATGATTGAAGTTCTACAAATGCACTAGTAACTTGCTCTATGACATCTACATTATAAAATGATTTTAAGTGTTAATTAATTAATTAATTAATGACCGGTTTAGTTAATATTTTCTCTGACATGTTTTAGACCAACAGACTAGATGAAATGTATATTTTGTACAAATGGCCTCACTTAGGTTACATACCAGTATTGATTAAAATAATAGAGGGCAATGATTGAAAGTGTGGTTAAAAGAGCTAATATATTGTAACGATAATTAAAGGACCACCGTGGTCATGTTTTTTAAATTTACTATTTTGAAGAACTACACCCTAAAACATGCACATATTTTTAGAATGTAAAAAACAAATAACACATACTCTAAATGATTGCTTTGCATCTGTAATTAAGCTGTTTTAGAATCAAGCATTTTAGTTTTAGCAGATCAATTTACTAAAGTTGGAGGAGAATTTGAATGTAGAGGAAGTTTATGTCTGCATAAAAGCTAAAAGTGCCAGTGCTCTCAGGAGAAAGGTAAGACAATAAAATGGAAAAAAAGAATTGCATATAAAAATGTAAAGGTTATATTTATGTTTTGCTCTCAAAAACATTTTGCTAATTTCATGCCATATAGAAACCATCCCAATACAGTGGTCCTTTAAAAGAACATATACATCGCGTAGCGAGGTCACTGGGCAAGGGCCTCAGTTGCTGGCATGGAGCGCCGAAGGCGCTCCATGCCAGCAACTGAGGCCCCTCGCGAAGCGAGGGCCTCAGTTGCTGGCGAGGTCACTGGCCACGGGCCTCAGTTGCTGGCATGGAGCGCCAAAGGCGCTCCATGTCAGCAACTGAGGCCCCTCGCGAAGCGAGGGCCTCAGTTGCTGGCGAGGTCACTGGGCAAGGGCCTCAGTTGCTGGCATGGAGCGCCGAAGGCGCTCCATGCCAGCAACTGAGGCCCCTCGCGAAGCGAGGGCCTCAGTTGCTGGCGAGGTCACTGGGCACGGGCCTCAGTTGCTGGCATGGAGCGCCGAAGGCGCTCCATGCCAGCAACTGAGGCCCCTCGCAAAGCGAGGGCCTCAGTTGCTGGCGAGGTCACTGGCCACGGGCCTCAGTTGCTGGCATGGAGCGCCAAAGGCGCTCCATGTCAGCAACTGAGGCCCCTCGCGAAGCGAGGGCCTCAGTTGCTGGCGAGGTCACTGGGCAAGGGCCTCAAACCCTCGCAAACTTCACGTCGCTACTCAAAAAACACGACACACAAATTACGACACTCGCTAAATTTTACGAGGAACGCAAACATCGTACGAAACACGTTACCACACATTACGACCTCGCAAACATCGGACGCAACACGCCGACATACAAACATTTAAAACACAATACATACACACAGCACATACATAAAAACCTTACCTACACCAAGAGGGAGCACCCAGGACCTCAAAAATGCAACTTACACCTCGATTTTACTCGAAATAAAAGACTTTTGAGACTAAAAAAAAATCTAAGCGACAGAAAAAATGGCTGCCGAACAAAACGAAAACGAGGCTACAGCACTCTAAACTCGCAAAACACCACAACAAACTCGCAAAACACCACAAGAAACTCGCAAAACGCCACAAACCACCTACGGATATTCATACCACACAGTGCACACATTCAGCACGCTTACACAGCAGCTCCACACCACTAATGCTGCAGCAACATCAACACAGATTGCCAGCTCTTCATCACAATGCTTCACAATAGGTACACTATATTCATTTACTAATTTAGCTACCTTACAATTTCATTGCCGTCATTTTTTGACGGGCAAGTCGCTAGTACATTATATTAGCCAAATATTATTATTAAAACTTATTCCAGGATTGACACAGTATGTTAATTAGCGACACATAGTTTGTGGTATAGACAAGCAAAACAATATGTTTGGTGCTATGTTAACAGAGGATATTATAATTATAGTTCTACTAGCAACTTGCCCGTCAAAAAAATGACGGCAATAAGATTGTAAGGCAGGTAATGGTGTTTGGTTGAGACATTAATTTTATTGGTGTTCAGAGATCCTTCGGCGCTCATTGCGAGGCTGTTGGTTGTTTGTGTGCTATGAGCAGCGTTGGCGGTGGTTTTTTGTATGCTAATGAAATAATTAATAAATTAATAAATTAATATACTTTACCTATTTTGAAGTAATATACGCAGGAAGCATTGTGTTGAAGAGCTGACAATCTGTTTTGATGTTGCTGCAGCTTGCAATGTCAGTTTTCACTGTTGCATCACTCAGCATCCACCTCACATAACTCATTCCCCTGTACTTTGCTGTCATCCAGCCCTTGCTCTCTCACCTCTTGATACACATCCCCAGCATGCTGAACTGCTCCACACTGCCACCACTGGCAGCTTCAGTAGAAATGCTCTACAGAAAAAATAAAAATACAAAAAATGACACAGTATCCCCCGCAGAGAAGATCCCTGGTGCAATGCACCACCTGCACAATGGTAGCTACACCCTTGTGTAGGAGCAACCCCCCAGATGAGAATTTTTTTTTAATCATTTGTTTCTCTTCAAGAGCATCATTTAAAAAAGGATAACACAACGTGGTACATTAACCAGTAACATCTTTCACATGCAACAAAGAAAAAAGGGCTTTCAATATCTCTTTAGTAGCTCTTTTTTTCTGCTGCTAATTACTTTTCCAGTACATTTGTGCACCATATTGGCCTTGTTCTCGGGTGGATCACACACTAACTAGAAAATTTAAACTTGGCTAATGGTTACATATTAAATGTGAGGAAATTACCATTTTGCCCCAGTTTTAGCAACACACTAAGATATTGACCTCATCTTGTTTATCTGATGTTTATCTGTATGTGCAGTTGTGTGTGTGTGCCCCCTAATTGGCTTGAACTGCAGGATTATAGCCAGTTTCTCTAATTCTCTCTTCTTTAATCCTTCTTTCTGGCTGTCTGCAGGTCTTTAAATACCTCCATTTCACCCTTAGGAGTAACTGCCATAGAACAACCCTATCTGTCCTGCTAATTGGCAATTAACTGCTACTTTTGGTTGTTCTTTATAAACATGATCTCAGCTTGCATAGCCTGTTTAATGAACTGCAAATTAATGAAATCGGGCATTAATTAGCTAATTATCATCCAGTTAATGGAAATACTAATCTTTTTCAATACAGAAAGCATTAAACGTGTAACATTTCGTGCACAAGACATTAGCTGACTTCCATATTTCAATATATTTAATGTCACATTAAACAGCATAACACACTGACTCTACTATAGTACTTAAACAAGATGTTCAAAAATATAAGGAAAAAAAAAAGAAATAAAGATGCTTCATAAATTCTACCTCAGAATATCAAAATACAAACTACCTATAATAATGATTTGGCTTAATCTAAATTCTGTCCTAGTGTACTTAAGAACATGTACTTCTAAAAGTGCTGACCAGCCCTCATAAATAAGATGATTGATCACTCATATTGTCTTGCTGATTAATCATATTGTTTCTCACCTAGTATATATAGTAGTCAAGCAAACAAGAAATCAGCAATCTGCGGTAAAACACTGTAGTCATCTTTAACAGCCATTTATTAATATTTATATAATGCTGCAGAATATGTTTCTGCATTTTTTTTTTAAAAATGTTTTGTTGATTTATTTTTTAATTTTTCAAAGTCTCCAAAACGTAATAAAAATAAAACAACATTGTGACAGGTCAGTACCATATACGTAGAAAGTATACATATTAGTTATTTACAACTGATGCATAGGGCTAAAATACAGATATGTTTTAAGGTATACAGGATATAATATATTTAACAAAAAAAGAACATATTGACAGAAGAGTACACATATAAATATTATATCATTATAACTGGTTGTTATAAAATATTTTGAGTGGAAGTATAAGGTAATTTAGCTTTATAGTTTGGTATGCCTCCAAAAATCCCCCATTCGCCTAATGAATTTATCTGATGTGATTTTTCAGTGGCAGATCTAGTGAATGGAAGTCACCGGTACAAAAAAATATTTTGGGTACCCTCCCAAAACAAAAATGTTATCCCCCCCCTCCAGTGCCATATATACACACACATATATAAATATATACCGGTATATAACACCATTAACCCTCCAACCTCCTCATAGCCATATTCACCCGCCAGGGCCCATTTAGCAGCAATATTCACTACCCAACCACCCAGGGCCTCTCAGCAGCATCATTCACCCCCCCCCCCCCAATAAAAAATCAGACCCCTCTTCTTGTACCCCCCAACACCCCTGGCCCCCCTCCGCAGCATCATTCACCCCCCAACCCCCTCAGATTACATAATCACCCCCCCCCCCCCGAACCCCTTAGGGCCCCCTCAGTAGCAATATTCACTCCCCAACCCCCCAGGGCCCCCTCAGCAGCATCATTCACCCCCACCCCCCAAAAAAAACAATGCCCCCTTGCACTGGCTCAGTCACTCGTGCCTGTCTGCTACCAGGTAACATTGAATTGCAGAGCTGTACAGTGGATGAAATATAGGTGCCTGAGAGCATTTTGTGGCATGACAACCTGGCCCCTGGCATTTGTTAAGCCCTTAAAAATTTAATTCATTCATTTTTTTTTCTGGTTGCTTGAGTTTCAGTTAACTGAAAATCCACTGTATATGACCACAGTGGTTATTTAATATTTAAACAATAGAAAGTAGCTTCTATGTGGTTGGATAATTGGGTTACTCAAAATAAAAGCTATAATAAAGCTTAATTTGGCACAACTTTTCAAACTAAAATACCTTTATTCTTTTTTTCTGCAGATGATGTTAAGTTATCAGACAAAAAGAAGAGTTCAGTTAAACCAGAGACTTCAAAGAAACAAGACACTACCTTAACCAACAAGAAAGGAGAATGTTCTGCAAATGAACAATATTCTAAAATAGGACATGAAAACCCAGCTGCTCCTAAAGAAGGAAGTTTGGATACGTAAGTTATTCTTGACTTTGATGATTTCATATTAAAAAGACATTATAGTACCACTTTTTCATTCCCATATTTAAAAGATCATGTTGTAAACATTCCAAGGATTTTGTTTCTTTTTTTTGCGTAACAATTAGTGATATTTAGTGAAGAAAACTAAGACCATGATGGTCATCTTTTTAAATTTACTTTATTTTTAACTTATTTTAAAATGTATTAATTTCACTCTTAAGAGCTACACTTGCAAAAAGGCAATATGTTTTTAGAATGTAAAAATAATACACCCTCTAATTTATTAATTTTGGATATTTATCTGGCAATTATCTGTGGAAGCTGCCATTTAGGTTTCAGAAGATCAGTAGGGAGGAAACGTTGAATACACAGGAAGTGTCTGCAGGGCCGGATTTCCCATTAGTCAGATTAGGCATGTGCCCAGGAGCATCTCCATGAGAGGGGTGCCTCATTATTACAAAAAAATAAAAACATTTACATTATTGTGCATGTTTCTTTATAATAAAATGTGGGTGAGACTGAGCTGCATGCTATTAGTAAATTACTAGATTACTGGACATTCACGGCTGTTTCACTCATCAATTATATAAATATATATACACACACATATATCATTTTTTTAATATGCATGCATTTTTTGTTAATGTGTTAAGTTTAAAAAACTAGATTAATACAATATTTTTGTGAATTACAAGAACACTATTAAAGAATTAATTTACAGTGGCAGTGTGCTCTATAAGACTAGCTCTATGAGTATAATCTTTGCTGATGTAACGCATTATACACATAATGCACACATTTTTATTGTGTGTGGATTTTAATAGTCTATTTGAAGATTTATCTGACATTATACAGTATATGTATATTATGTATATTGATGATTTTTTTATGTGTGTGTGTATATATATAAATATATATATATATATATACCGTATATACTTGAGTATAAGCCGACCCGAGTATAAGCTGAGGCACCTATTTTACCACAAAATACTGGGTAAAATGAGTGACTCGAGTATAAGCAGACGGTGGGAAATGTGCTGCCCCCAGTGTCCCTTTTGTGCCTTCTGTGTCCCCCTCTCTCTCCCGTGTCTCTTCTCCCCTCTCCCTTTCCTGTGTCTCTTCCCCCTCTCCCTTCACTGTGTCTCTTCCCCCCTCTCCCTTCACTGTGTCTCTTCCCGCCTCTCCCTTCCCTGTGTCTCTTCCCCCCTCCTCAACCTCCCTCCTCATCCTCAACCTCCCTCCTCATCCTTAACCCTCTCCTCAACCTCCCTCCTCAACCTCAACCCCCCTCCTCATCCTCAACCCCCTCCTCAACCTCCCTCCTCATCCTCAACCTCCCTCCTCATCCTCAACCCCCTCCTCAACCTCCCTCCTCAACCTCAACCCCCCCCATCCTCAACCTCAACCTCCCTCCTCATCCTCAACCCCCTTCTCAACCTCCCTCCTCATCCTCAACCTCCCTCCTCATCCTCAACCCCCCATCCTCAACCCCCTCCTCAACCTCAACCCCCCATCCTCAACCCCCCTCCTCATCCTCAACCCCCTTCTCAACCTCCCTCCTCAACCTCAACCTCCCCCCCATCCTCAACCTCAACCTCCCTCCTCATCCTCAACTCTCTCCTCAACCTCCCTCCTCATCCTCAACCTCCCTCCTCATCCTCAACCCCCTCCTCAACCTCCCTCCTCAACCTCAACCCCCCTCCTCATCCTCAACCCCCTCCTCAACCTCCCTCCTCATCCTCAACCTCCCTCCTCATCCTCAACCCCCTCCTCAACCTCCCTCCTCAACCTCAACCCCCCATCCTCAACCTCAACCTCCCTCCTCATCCTCAACCCCCTTCTCAACCTCCCTCCTCATCCTCAACCCCCTCCTCATCCTCAACCCCCCATCCTCAACCCCCTCCTCAACCTCAACCCCCCATCCTCAACCCCCTCCTCATCCTCAACCCCCTTCTCAACCTCCCTCCTCAACCTCAACCCCCCCATCCTCAACCCCCTTCTCAACCTCCCTTCTCAACCTCAACCCCCCATCCTCAACCCCCTCCCCCCCTCCTAAACCTCCCTCCTCAACCTCCCTCCTCATCCTCATCCCCCCCTCATTCTAAACCCCCTCCTCATTCTAACCCCCACCTCCTCATTCTAACCCCCCTCATACTACACCTCTAAATACCCCCCCCCCCCCCCTCTCCCCTCACTTACCTGCTCCGGCCTCCGCTCCTTGCGGGTCTTGATGTGGCGCGCATGTGACGTCACATGCGCGCCACGTCATTAGCATGTGAATAAGGGGGGGGGGGGTTGAGGATGAGGAGGGGGAAGGAAATAGACACGGGGGGGTTAGAGAGACACGGGGGGTTAGAGAGACACGGGGGGAGAGACAAGGGGGGTTAGAGAGACACGGGGTGAGAGTGACTCGAGTATAAGCCGAGGGGGCCCTTTTTTAGCCTTAAAAAAAAGGGCTGAAAAACTTGGCTTATACTCGTGTATATACAGTATATATATATATATTTGTGCTAGGGCCTCTTTCCTTAGTAGCAGTGGTGTGCCGGGTGCAACACCCCTATAGGCCGGCTAAGAGGGCCATGGGCCGAATGGATTATGGAGTGAGGGGAGGGAAGGTGGGGAGCTGGAAGTATGTGTAACTGACTGAGTACGCTGGGGTTTATAAAGGGTAGAGGGAGAGAGGGAACCTCCTACAACCACCAGGTAATTAACCTGGCAATTTGTGTTTGTTGCTCTCGGGCCACTCTCCTTAGTAGCAGTGGTGTGCCAGTTGCTATGGCCCTTTAGGCCTGCTAATAGGGACAAAAATCGGCTGGTTATTTACTGAATTTTAAGAAAGCACCACACATTTCAGATTGAGGATTAGGAATATATTTGCTGTAAATGGTAGACTTCTAACGCCACATGGCCTGAATGATATGTGTTGGTATGTGATTTTTAGATGTGGATGAAGCTGCTCCTATGCGGAATGAATGACCTGAATATTTGAATGGGTCGAATCCCATTATAATGAGAATGACTCGTATATAATGAACGATTGTAATAGTGCTGAGAGGTTGACTTGAAATGTTCAAAAGGGGGTGATGAAAGGGATTATCTATAAGCATGGAGGTAAGTAACCGTAATGTGTCAATTGGAGAGGTGAAGTCATGCGTGGGGTAGTAAGTGATGAATTGAGCTAGTTTTAGAAGAGTGTAAGGTGAGTATGCAAGTGTCGTCAGTGATTTTTATATCATTCTTAGTAAGGAAATTAGGTTGTGATGGTAATGTGGTAAATTCTGAAGAGTGTAGAAACTCATAGAAAGCCAATGTTGCTGCTGCTTTAATTGTAAGTGAGGTTCTAGGGCCAAAAGGATCAGTGGCTAGTAGTGCTATGATTTGAGTAAAGATATCACCAGCGATAGAAAGTAGGTTAACCACGTGTATCTAATTTTTGCTAAGACCTTTAAGAAAAATTTACCAGGTGTGGACCCTACTAGTGAATCAGTAACAAAAAGGATTTTAGCCAGATGGAATTGTACACCAATCAAATAAGTTTTAATTGTTGTAACGTAACTTAAGATGATAGTGGCAATGACTAGCAAAGAGTGACATGATAATTGACCAAAAAGATATGAAATAAGTCCATGCTCGACAGTAGTTCTGGCGTATTAGGAGTGAGTCCGTCTTACATGATATTGCTGTCGTGATTCCACAGGAGAGTAAGTTGTGAATATGTTGTATGAAGACCTCCGGGTTGAGGTTGATGAATTGAGGCAGAAATGGCGTAATGTCCTGAGGATTAGAGTAAGGTTCATAGTTGACGAATAATGGGTGGCAATGGAAGTTTAATTTTAACGATTGTAGCGTGAACTCCCTGAGGAGAGACATGGCAGAAGGGTCTGGGGATTTTTGCGTATCTAACACTGCTACCATTTGGAGAGAAATGCACAATCTGATTGGTTGATTTTCCAATTTTTCTTTCTAGGCACAAATAGCTGTAAATAGGGGAATAATTATGCGTAAATAAGCATTTGAGTTGTTGAGCTGAGACCACTTAACTGTGATTATTTCATTATTGTAGATTAGCTGGAAAGACTGACTAGAATGAGAAACGTAAACAACTAGTGATGTTTGAGATGTCTGACTTAGAAATAAGGATCTACCATTCCATGTAGATAAGAAGTTGCTCGATAACTTCAGGTCTTTGACTGACTTGAGTGATAAGTGTACTGCATCATGCCTTAAAGATTCAGTGAGGTCTTTCAGCAAATTACTTAGAAATGACCTGCCTTGAGGTAAGATGCGAGTGGAAAAATGTAGGTGTCCTAATAGGATTTGTAGTTCTTTAGTGGTCTTGGGGTGTGTGTCTGGGAAATCTAGGAGGATGGCCTGTAAGCGTTCAAGCTTGTTTTGTGGAAGAATAGATTCCATCCTTTGAGTGTCCAGAATGATGCCTAGAAATTCTATTTGATGAATCAGTCCTTCTGTTTTTTTCTGGCGCGTATGTGACCCCCAGAGCATCAAATAATTCTATGACTTTCTGTAGACTGTGAACCCTTCCGTTGGGGGGTTCTAGTAAAATAAAATTGTCAATGTAATGTATCATGGACACTTTAGTAGGTTCAACATTATCCAGCATAAGGCTTCAGCAAATGAATCAAATATTGTAGGACTGCTACAAGAACCAAAAGTTAACTTTGTGGAGTAATACAATTTACTTTGCCATTCTAACCCGCGTAGGTGCCACAAATCAGGGTGAATAGGAATCTGAATAGGATTAAATAGGAATTTATATCGATTTTAGACAGCCAACATCTTGGACCAAGCCTTTAAATTATGGTGATGCCGTCATAGAACCTTGCATATTGCAATGAAAATTGTTGACAGTATTAATGAATTGATACTAGGTATAAGCAAACCATGAGGGGCTGAGAGGTCAATGATTAAGCGTTTTTAAATGAATATTTCCCCGTAGCTATGCCTATTGGGATAATTCCTCAATTAGGAAAAGGTGGAATAGCGAAGGGGCCTATTAGATAGCCTATGGAAATGTCCATAGAAATGAGTTCTGCCACAACTCCAGGCTCCCTTACTGCGGAAGAGTAGCGCAAGCATGGAAAGTCTGAGGCAATGCTAGTACCCCCGTGTGGAATCCATGAGAGATTCCAGTGCACAAATAGGTTACCACTTGGGTAGAGGGGTAATCTGACAATAACCTAAAAAAGAGGTCAAAGTCTAGTGTTAATTGTCACTTAGTATTCAGCTTTGGACAAATGGTCTTAGCGTGCGCTTGATGACAATTAGCACATATGTGTAAGAGGCGACAAGCAGAAAAGTTACAGCCTCTAGCGTTGAAATTATTACCTATAGGCGTAGAGCCTAAATATAGCACTGGTCTGCCATGGCAGTCACGAACTGGACGGAATTGGTTAAGAAATTCTGTTACGGCGGCAGATGAACTAGTAGGATTTTCAAATGGGGGTGGTGTATTAGGACAAAACATGGAAGTTATGAAATGGGGAATGGCAATGCTGCAAAGTGCCTACAGAATAAGCCATGATCTAGAAGTGACCAGTTGACTTGATAGTGGTATTGATGCCAAGTGGCTGCTGCTTTAGCAGCAAATGAGCAATGGTAGTCGTAAAAAGCATAACCAACATATCTGTAGGCCAAGTCCACAATCAAATGTAAATGGTCATCTAGTTCCTTGTAATGTTGTGGAAAAACGAAACATCCCTGTTGATACCAAATTCTGTCATGGTAAGTTTGCGTTGCGACCTCGGATCTTTTGATTTAATTGTGACAGAAATATCCCCCTGTGTTAATGTATGGGGCTCTGATGAATCTGAATCTCCAATCGGTGCTCAGTCTAACCCTTTTAGCCCTGCCAGCACTGGGGAGCTACAGTTCATTGAGGGAACCATGAATGCCAACATGTACTGTGACATACTGAAGCAGAGCATGATCCCCTCCATTCAGAGACTGGGCCACAGGGCAGTATTCCAACATGATACCGACCCCAAACACACCTCCAAGACGACCACTGCCTTGCTAAAGAAGCTGAAGGTAAAGGTGGATGACTGACCAAGCATGTCACCAGACCTAAACCCTATTGAGCATCTGTGGGGCATCCTCAAACGAAAGGAGGGGGAGTGCAAGGTCTCTAATATCCACCAGCTCTGTGATGTCATCATCATGGAGGAGTGGAAGAGGACTCCAGTGGCAACCTGTGAAGCGCTGGTGAACTCCATGCCAATGAGGGTTAAGGCAGTGCTGGAAAATAATGGTGGCCACACAAAATATTGACACTTTGGGTCCAATTTGAACATTTCCACTTAGGGGTGTACTCACTTTTGTTGCCAACGTTTTAGACATTAATGGCTCTGGCTTGAGTTATTTTGAGGGGACAGCAAATTTACACTGTTATACAGGCTTCACAATTACTACTTTATATTGTAGCAGAGTGTCATTTCTTCAGTGTTGTCACATGAAAAGATATAATAAAATATTTACACATATGTGAGGGGTGTACCCACTTTTGTGAGATACTGTATATAAATCTTAGACTCCTAGGGCCTCGTTCAATTGTGATTTGGCCACTTGAATAGGGCTCTAGATAAGCACAGAGCATCTTTTTTTCGACAGAAGTTTTTATTTAGTTAACCTCTATCCAAAAACAAGGTCTTCACTAACTAAAAACTTATGTAAAAAAAAAGATGCTCTGTGCTTATATAGAGCCCTATTCAATTGACCAAATCAGAATTGAATGAGGCCCATATACTGTATTACATCCATACTGCTGCTGAATTAAATAGTGCAGCATCTCTGTTTTTACAATGTGGAAGTTCTCCATACCTGGATTATTATTGAGGATCATGAAACTGTAGGCCATAAATATATGAATGCAGCAAAGAACTTATATTTTGTCCAGTATCTGTTAGAAAAGCTTTCCTTGACACTATTGCATTTTATTCTTTAAATATCCAGTACTCACAAAACATTGTGTTGCTCAGAAATTTGTAATTGTGCCATGGGGTAAAATAAGAATGTAATGGAAGGGTGAATAGAACCATGCTCTGGGGCTTGTTGCAAGTGAATGCCAACCTGGCGGCCAATGGCGTTGGGAGCGTGTGTACACAATTTAGGGGCTGATTGGGATTTTCTGCCTAGGGGCTCTAGAGATGTAAATCCACCCCTTGGTGTCTGTTGTATGCAACATATTATGGATTTTCGGCATTTTAGATCTTTTATTTTTTCATGTGATATGAAATAATGTTCATAAGCACTTTTCAGAAAGGTTTGTTTAGCTTAGAAAAAATCAAGGTTGTGTTAACTTTCTTTGCTTTTTAAAAACATTTTGCACATTATCAAGCTAAATGTTTCAATAAACCTATGACCACAGGGACACTTTAAAGCACCACCTTTGTAATATTTTTCTATATGTTTTTTTAAACAACTAAATAGTCAAAATATAAAAAAAAAAATAAAAGTAAACAGAGACTCTGTATTTTTATAGTTTATACCTACTTATTATTTAATTCAGGCATCTATTAGTTCTGTCTGTTACTCTTTCAGGAGGGTGTGCCCTTGTATACTAATTACCTTTCTGTTATTGCTGCTGAAATCTCCGGCAGCAACAGATGACAAATTAACATTGTGTAGATGTTCCTCCTACCTCAGGAAGTTGAGTACCAGAAATGGTAGACACCACAGCAGCATCATTGCTTATAAAGGCAAGACAAAAAAAACATTGTTTAGGAATTATTATAGTATTATAAAATACCAACATTTTCCCTAAAAGTCTATCGCGTACACACTTTTTTAGTATTCTGTTTTGTAAATCTGATGGAAGTATACATTTTCTGAACAACTGCAATATCCAGCCGCTAACCATACATGACACTGTTTTATACCAATATACACATGTATACCCTCATTAAAAATATAAAGAAACCTAGGTAGCATTAGGCTTTAACAAAAAATATTAAAACCATGACATTATGAAAATTACAGATTATAGGTCAATAACAAACAGTTAAGAGCCATCCTCTATGTGCTAATAGCCATTGCAATCGTAAAAAAGAGACAAGAGTGTAGGATATTTATGGAGTCATTATGATGCCGAAGGTTTTCCTGGTAAATTGCCTGGAGGGAATATAATTAGCATGCACTTATGCAAATTACTTAACCACATCTCCTTTTCAAACCGAGACTGTAATTCATGATAGTTCTCATATTACTAAACTCTTAAAATGTACCAGTAATAATCTGCCTCAGTAATATAGCTCAGTGTATTCTAAAGTATTTTACAAAAGAAACTAATCAGAATATTCTCTAAAAAAATCAGCTCCCATTCACTAAGTTTATATTTCTGTCTTCTGTTTCTACTACGAAAATAAATCTTAAATGAATTGATTTAATTATTTGCGATAGTTAGCTATGTTTCAACAACGTTATAAGATTAGGTTTTATCACAATAGTGTTTTTTTTAGAAATATAGATTATTGCAACATACAAGGATACTTTATATTGGGCATAAGTTTCCATCCATTTAACCTCAAATCCAGGATTAACTCAATGTAAAATATCAGAAGAAGGATCAGACAATTAACGTGTAAATCTAATTCTCACAAAAGCACAAGGACAAAAATATTAAATTCTGAATACTTGATGGAAAATACTATATTTGACTGTAATTCTACTGCCCAGTGGTTGGACAAGTAGCAAGGGATTTTTTGATGAAATTACATACATTCCATGCAAATTACCCAACATCATATATGATATTACATTATTTTGTTACAAGAAGGCCGGTGATAAAAGCTGCAGAAGAACATAATCTATCTCTTGGTCTTTTGAATTTATCATCAGTTTACACGCTCAGCATTCCAATATGTCTGTGGAAAACAACACAGTGAAGTAATCCAATGGCGGCTCTCTGTCTCCTGACACATCGAGCAGTAAAAGGCAAAATACATAAGTCACATAACTATTGCATACATGATTTTTTTCTTCCAAAAGTTATGCGCCTAAAATGACTGCCTGAACCGCTTCTTAAAAAGTCTTCATTAGTTCTGTCCAACTTCTAAGAGTATCGAAAATATTCATGTTTTTGATTCCTCTTAAAACATTACACATTCAACTAGAACCAATGGATTCCATTGTTATTCAAAAAGACATAGACCTTCTCTATTTTGGTCCTTATAGATATATTTTAACTAACTGCCAGAGCAGAAATATCAGAGCATTAACTCTCACTCTGCTGAGTTGACATTCAATTTGGACAAGCTCCGCTATTAACATCTGAAGTGCATAATCTGGGTTTGTGGTCTGGTAATAAAATATCAAGTGTCAGCCTTTATCAATATATACTTTTTTCTACCTGAAGAACATAAAATATTAGGATGTGCGTCCTGCTTTAGGTCATGCTTTTATGTCATTAATAGATTAACCTTAGTTCTGCCACATAACACCTGTCCTCCATGCTCTACGCTGGCTCCAATAGACTTTGTATGAAAAGCTTGTGATTAAAAATATTTTTTCTTGTATAACAGATTTTTTCCCACAGAAATATTACTTGTTACGAGCTACGAATATGATTATGCAAAACACACATTATCCTTTATCGACTTTTCAACAGGCAACATTTGGTTTAAAATGCTTTTTGTTTGGGATTTTAATTTACCTCCAGCTAAATATAAAGGGTTTTCCCTTATTCGTCTGACTAAACCATCTTAGATTTTTTCGCAATATGAAAGAGTAAAACTCTTTTTAATTTATTTGCTGTTTGTCATGTCCTCTCTATCAACCGCAATAAAGAGCATAACACCAGTGCTGGGGTTAGTGCATGGAGGGCTCCACTGCAAAATATCTTTGGAGCCCCATTACAACTTCCACCTGTATATGTAAATGCATGGAAGATGCCAGTATGATCAATTAAAGAGCAAATAAGTGAAACTTCTCTTCTTTTTTTGCCGTTGGTTCTCAAAACCAATAACCAATATGGTAATCTTATATAATACTTACTACCTAGCTAAGGGGTGCATGTATTTATAAAATATGAAAGAAGGAGTCTCACTGATCATCTTATTAAATGGAGGACTTTACTGGCCCCTTTCTTCTCCCCATCCACAAGTGATCATCTGTACCCCCTTTATAAATTGAGGGATTTTAGGGATCCACCATTCCTCCTATGCAATATGGTGGAATTAGATAAATAAATATAAAAATAAAAAACGCTTGCAACAGCCCAGTGAGCGAGAGCGGAAGAGTCATACAATTTAGCCCCATTTACCTTGAATTCAGTACCCATCTGAGGCATCAAAGTTGGATAAAAACATGCCATGTTACTTCCAGAATAACTCCAATTTTCCAATTAGATTACATTAGACTGTTCCAAAAAAGGAACTGATGTCATAATTATTTATCTAATTTTAAATATAGCCTTAACAGTTTATATCCACAACCATGGCACACTACACAAACACAATACATCCAGAGGTTATCCCGTACTGCTAAATGACTGTGGAGAAAATCTCGGATCTCAGCAGATTTTCTCCACTACAAGTTTTTGTTGCTCTCCTACTTCTCTACACTCAACCACGCCACACAGCACTACTTCACATCTTTATTATACTCTATCTCTATCCTCCAAACCCAAACGTTTGTTTACCACATTCAACACTCTCCTCCTCCCACCACCACCAACTCCCAGTCCATCCTATCTCATGGCTGAAGACTTTGCCAGTCATTTTAAGCATACAATTGGAAACATTCACAACAAACTCTTCTCTCAATTTGTCTCACACACTCCCTCCTCTTAGCTAACCGATAAAACCCTGACTTCACCCTTTCCCAATCCCACATCCACTATGCATTGCTTTGACCTTGTAACAGAGGATGAAGTCTTCAGTCTGCTATCAACCTCTCACCTTTCTACCTGTCCTCTGGATCCTATTCCATCACAGCTCATCCCTCCACTGTCTACCACACTTATCCCTTCTCTCACATATATCTTCAACCTTTCCCTAAATAGTTGCACATTTCCATCATCTCTAAAAGATGCAATAATTACACCCATTCTTAAGAAACCTAATCTGACTTGGATTCTGCATCTAACTATCACTCTATCTTTTTTACTTCCCCTGGCTTCCAAACAACTCGAGCAGCTTGTCTACAATCGCCTTACTCAATTTATGTTCTCAAACTCCCTTAATGATACCTTCCAATCTGGCTTCTGGACCCAACACCTCTCACAAAAGTCACTAATGACTTTCTCTCTGACAACAGGTGTTTCTGCTGTCTACCGTTCCTGTGACACATGTAGGATCACCATATAAGATCTCCCAGAGCCCATTAATTAGCTCCAACTTAAAATGGGGAACCCATTTTAAGTCACTAACAGTCCTTAACAAGTCATCATATTGATCCTCCAGGGAAACTCTGTCCATACTAATTACTACAGCCATTCTGTTAGCTCATTCCCCTGCCATAATTCCAGGAATTATATCAAAGGGTCACTTCTCTATTCTACTTCTTCTGGATCTCTCTGCTGCCTTTGACACAGTTGACCGCCCTCCTTTAATGCAAATTTGCCGCTCTTTTGGCATCTGTGACAACGCTCGCTCATGGTACACATCATACATGCAAGATTTAACATTTAGTGTCTCATTCTCTGGCGCCTCTTTTTCTCCTAACCCTCTGTCTGTAGGCATACCCCAAGGTTCATTCCTAGGCCCCCTCCTCTTCTCCATCTACCTTGGTATACTATTAAATTCTTTTGGATTTCAATATCATTTACATGCAAATGACACTAAAATTGACATCTCAACACCAGATCTACCCCGCTCTCTTCTAGCATGTGTTTCCAATTGCCTCTAGAGTGTATCCTCCTGGATGTCCACCCACCACCTCAAACTCCTACTACAGCTTCAATTCCTCATATCTCTCTCACTATCGACAATGCCATCATCAATCCCACTTCCCAGGCCCATTGTCTTGGGGTTCAATTGGACCCGGCCCTCTCTTTCATCCATCACATACATTCACTAACAAAATCTTGTCTTTTTCATTTAAAAACATCTCCAAAATATGCCACTTCCTTACCCAAGACACAGCTAAGATTCTAATACACATCTCTCATCATGTCTCGTCTCGACTACTGCAACTCGCTTCTCATGGCCTGCCCACCACCCATCTATTTCCACTTCAATGAATAATGAAGGCTTCCGCTAGACTCATCCACCGTACTCAACGTTCAGTGTCTGCAGCATCTCTCTGTCAATCACGCCACTGGCTTCCCATAGCGTCCAGAATAAAATCATGAATCTAACCTACAAAGTCCTCAACAATAGTGCACCCTCTTAAATCTCTGCTCTCATCTCCAAATATCCACCCTCTTCATTCTGCTAACGACCTTTTTTCCACCTCTCTTATCACCTTCCTTTCATTCCTGCCTTCAGAACTTTTCTTGTGCTGATCCTATTCTCTGGAACTCCTTGCCTCGCTCCACCAGACTATCCCTCTGCCTCATAACCTTCAAAACCTTACTAATAACGTATCTGTTTAAACAAGCCTATCACCTTACACCCTAACATGTTCAACGCTCCTATCTCCCTCCTGTACCACACACAAAACCTTTAGTTTGTAAGTCTGCGAGTTTTCAGTCTTGCAAGGTGGTTTGGGAAAAGCACTATGCACATTAGATTTTAAGCTCAAAGACAGGGCCATCCATTCTTTTCAATATGTTAATATTGTTTAGCCTTGAACGTAACCTATGTACAACATTATGGAATATATAGTAATAATAATAATAATAATACAGTAATCCAACTTCAAATACTGTATGTTCAAACACTATTTGACATTACAAATAAAAAGTTATTTAGCACAGCAATCACAAAACAACATCAAAATAGGCTGATTAAAACTGCAGTGAAGATAGTTAATTCCTACCTTTTATATAGTAGTTATAGAAGTGATTCTAAACAGTTGATTTGCTCCTTATTTACACAAGCATTTGGTATCTATGTTAGGGGAATAATTTAGGTTTTATGCGGCCCTAAACCTGTTCAGATGTGTTCATCCCCTAACTACCCAGTTATTACTCCTCATTTACCCCTAATGCTATATCCCAATCATAAGTTTACCACACACCTCTATAGACAATTATAAGGGTATATTTGTGTATGCAAGTTTGTAGTAAGTCAGAAAGTGTTAGGTACACTTACAGACTGAATGTTTTCTGCATATAGACATTTTTGGGCATATTCCATGGCATTACATCTGCAACTTAAGGCAACCTGCTGCCCTCTGTGTGGCCTCATTGGCCTAGGCTGAATCACACAGGTGATCTATATATTACATTTTTAAAAGTAGTCTATCTGCAAAGCACACCTCTTTTTTATATATATAAAATGACCTAGTAGTACACATAATTCACCTCACATGATCACCATGCATACTTATCATACATACTTTCTATACTTGAATTGATTACTGTCTGTATGAAACCTAATCTGTTCGCAATACTATTGAACATTCTTGTGATATCTTTTTGCAAACGTAATATAAAACAGCTCTGATGTGTCCTACTTCTCATATGCACATGCACATGTTCAATATCAAAACTAAGAAACTTCGTTTTCTTATTGTAGTCCAACAACGTTGCAGCATGTAATGGTGTTTGTCACATAGTTCCAAGACTGGCTATGTATCCCATGAATAAAGAAATCAGCAATACTATTGCTAGTCATTTGAGATCTCTGGTGTGTTAGACACAGAGGTGGATCTAGCAGAGGTGCAAGTGGTGCAATGCACCAGGGCCCTGATCTGGGGGGGGGGGGGAGTTCGCTAGTGGAGTCATTTTTCAGATTGTTTTTATTTGTTTGTGTAGTTGTGTAGTGGGCTGCCACCACAGCTACCTTGTAACTGCCCCCCCCCCTCCCCCCGGCCCCCTGCAACGTGATAATAATTTTTTTTCTGCTGCAACTCAGAGCTTTGCAGAAGCAGGACTCTAGTTGTTTTGTTTTATATTTGGTTATTTGCAATATTCTGAGGGTTATACTGCATCATATTATGAAATAAAAAATTACACATAGCTCCACTTGTGTTCTTATTCACTTGTCAGCTTTTGCACAATTTTTTCTAACCTATATTTTAGAAGCTTAATTTCATTAAACTTTTATTTTAGTTTTCACTTCTTTTAGCTCCCTATCTCAGTCACTTGTGTAGTTATTGAGCAATCTTTGTCCTTTCTCTTTTGGACACATTAGGGACCTATCCTGTTTTGTGTGCGCCACTGAGGAAGCGCGCCAACGCCAACTCTTGGAACGCGGGCACACTTGCGTTACCATCTAGTCTAACACCCAAATCCTCTAACCCTAACCCTCTAAACCTATACCCCTAACCCTAACCCCCTAACCCTCTAACCCTCTAACCTTACCCCCCTAACCCTAAACCCCTAACCACTTATCGGGAATAGTAGCTCATTTATACCACTAGAATGGGGCATAGATGGCGGTGTGCAACACCGGGCGACCAGTGGCGCACATAAAACAGGATAGGACCCACATTAGTACCACAGTAATGTAAAATGATGCATGATATTATGCTTACTTGTAAGAGATATGAAAATGCATGTCACAAAAAAATTTTGAGAAAAATGTGTCATCTGCAACCTTTAAATTAATTAAAGCCAGGTAGAAGCTGAGAATGTACTAAAACTCAACCATCTATTGTGCAACATATAAAACTGATGCTTTTATGATCATGGCTTACATAGGTGCAGAGGTTATTTTAATGATCTTTTCAACATAATTTCTCTAGTGGCCATGTGATAAGACCTCAAACAGATTAGGTTAATACTTTTATATTTATCAAGTGGAGACTCATAACACAAAAAAAACAGCTTCATAATAAAAAAGTGGTTTATATAGAGGACTTTTGGACTATGTACTAGTTTCGATACCTTCTGGATCACTACCTTGTCGTGATGAATGTGTTAATGAAGCTGTGCGCTATACCATGTAGGTTCACCCAATATGGGCAGGTCATAGAAGAGAGGTCAGACAAATCGTGGTCCATTGGCAACCAACTCCAGTATCTTTGCCAAGAGAAGGCATATGGATAAGCACAACCAGAAACATAGACAGATGTGCTTAGTGTGGTGCATCCATATCGTCACCAAGAGTCGGACACGGCTGAAGGACTGAACAACAATGGGTTTTGAAATAAAGCATATATTTTAAAGTTTTATCATAAACCATATATTAATTCACACAATATTAAAGGACTACCGTAGTCAAATTTTTTCTGTATGGTCCTTTAAATATTTAAACTTGATGACCAAAATATTTTAGAAAGTAAAAAGAAGATGCAGCCTTCGCCTTTTTTATCTTTTATACCAAAATAATTCATTAGTACAGACATCCATTTTCTTTTTGTTTCAGCTGATTCTGCCTGTAACTTTCTCAGGCCAGTATGTAAGCTTATAAGCTTTTCACTTCTGCTATTGAAAGCACTGGCAGTTGTAGATGCCATTTCCCATTGGCATATAGAAATTACCAATATAATCAAAATCTCCCCCCACTTGAGGAAGTTAACCAGCAAAAACCAAAATGGTAGATTCCACAGAAGCTTAATTCCATAAAAGATAATCTATTCCATATTCCATAAATGTTGTTTCCTTGCACAAGGGCCCTACATTCACTAGCTCCACCACTGGTTAGACATACTGCTTCTGGTTCTGATTTGTGATTTCCTGGAACCATGGTCAGTTGAACCAGTACTTCATGAAAGCATTACTGTCTAAAACAGTGCCGGAGCTAGGGAATGGAGGGCCCTGGTTCAAAAGAAAATGTTGGGCCCCGCCAGAACCAAATTACTCCTGTCTGTGCGAAGCTCCTCCGCCAGCAGCATAGATCCAGGCATGCACGCTCCACCCTCCTGTGACATCCTCTACAGATATATATGTGCACACATATATACACATATACACATACAGTATATATATTTATCACATATATAGTTGTAAACGTAGTGAGGGCCGCAGTTGCTGGCATGGAGCGCCGACACAAAAATACGAGACGCGTCACGACCCATTACAACCTCTCAAAAACGCCCAAAACCCGCGTACATGAAAACATGAAAAACACAATAAATACACACAACAAATACAAAAAAAGCTTACCTACAGCAAGGGGGGCCACCCAGAAAACTGAAGTTACACCTCAATTTAACTCGAAATAAGAGACACCCGAAAATCCCCTAAGCAAGAGAAAAAATGGCAGCCGCAAAAAAACGTTAACGAGGCTACAGTACTCTAAAGACGCAAAACACCACCAAACACCTACTGATTTTCCGAAAAAGACGTATGAGATCCGAAAACAAGGACGCAACCCCCGCGACCCAAAAAACATTACAAACACAATAAATACACACAGGACCTCTGCAAGTGAAGTTACACCTCGATTTAAGTCCAAATTTCTGAGTTTAGACACCCGAAAATCACCTAATCGAGAGAAAAAATGGCCGCTGAACAAAACGAAATAGAGGCTAAAGGACCCTAAACACGCAAAACACCACCAAGCACCTACGGATTTTCCGAAAAAGTCGGACGACATCCGCAAAATCAGCCACAGACGCATACCACACATTAGGCGCCATTTTAGAACACTAACTTATACAATCCGGAAGTACACAGCTACCCTAATGGATTTGCCTTGCGCACGCACACTATTTACACTACACACTGCACACATTCATGACACTTACACAGCAGCTCCACAGCACTGAAAACACACATTGTATGCTGCAGCAACATGAAAACAGATTGCCAGCTCTTCAACACAATGCTTCCTGCATATATTACTTCAAAATACGTAAAGTATATTCCTTTATTAATGTATTATTTTTTGATTACCATACACCAAACAGCATTAGCTTACTTACAATTTTGTTGCCGTCATTTTTTGACGGGCAATATTCTAGTATACATATAAATATCACCCCCACACAGCATCCACACTTCTTAGCATCGATCCCTACATAGCATCCAGTTATATCTCCTTTGTTCGTCCCACACAGAACCCATCCATGTACTTTGCTGTCACTTTGCAGCCCTTGCTCTCTTACCTTCTTCCCTGATACACATCCTCAGCATGCTGAACTGCTCCACACTACCACCCGTTGGAGCTTCAGTAGAAATGCTCTTTTTTAAACAGGCACACACAAATGTCAGGCAGGGCTGTGTGTGGTTAAGGAGGCACAGGTGGGTCCCAAGGGGGTCCCATTGAAGCCTTGTCAGGGTTGGCTGGTCTAGGGAAAAATTACATTTAAATTACACCCAGAGGAGGTTCTTGGTGCACTGCACCACCTGCACCACTGATAGATCTGTCCCTGGTCTAAACCCAACGACTAGCCAAACAGGAAAACAATATCATTATAAAGTCAGGCCTAAGCCAGTAGTTAAGGTTAATATGCTGCATTATTAATTCAGCAAACACAAAAGCATATTCAAGTTTTATCAGTATAAATATGTTTAAAGAATCTTTCAAAAAATCTTAACATGTTTTCTGCCAGTTTTAACTTTGATGTCGGTGAACAAAAGTCACATTTTTTTTCCAGCTATGGAAAAATGTCTTCTTATTTGAAATAAACCATCAAGTTACATTCAACTCAAATTTTCTTCTTTAAAATGTTGGATAATACTACTGCTTCTTATACTCCTGCTGATCCAATTTTGCTTTTGTTATCACAGCAAACATAATAACAGTGTATGGTAGGATGATAGAGTAATGGACAGGATAAACAACATGAAAGCTGTCAGCGTGAAAATTAAAAGAATTTACAGAAACTATGTAATATCACCCTTTCTGTAACATATTGCAAATTGAGTTTGCTATATAATTTGTAGCAAAGCAATCGGTAAGTAGACTCGGGGGATTAAATTAATTGATGCAGTGTGTGAACGTGTGTGTCACAAAGAGTTTAGTTATGTGCTCAGTCACTTAACCACATAATCATATTTTTCTAGCTTTTAGATATGGAGTCATGCTGCAAATTGAATTAGCCCTTTGCATTAGGTAAATCAGCTAGTGGTACCAAAACTATCATTGTTTTTTCAACTGTTTGCCTAAAAGAAATTAGTTAATCTACAGGAAATTCAACCTTATAAAAGCACATTTCCCTTAATGTTGGATTACAATATTTAAAAAAATATATATATATTAAAATTATGGAACTATACATAATATACTTTCAACATGTGTAGAAGAAGGCAAAAAGAAAGAAATGAATATGGAAGATCAATAAATTGTGGTAGCACAATCATTCCATAATCATGCATTAAAATAATGTTTACGATAAAGCTTGGTTGTAATATAAGATGATAATAAGTTAAGATAAGGGAAATTATGTGAGTGCCAGTATTATAATAATGACTATGAATTTACTAGAATTTACTAGTAACAGAGAAGACTGGAAACAGGCAAATGTATCATGCTAAAGAATATGATATGAGGAGCAATCAGTTTAGTACCAGTAAACAAAATCTCTATCTATCTATCTATCAATCAAAACTTACAGTATATTCATTTATATATATATTATAGCGACTTGCCAGTCAGAAATGAAGGGGCAATACAATTTGAAGCCATGGCAATGCTGTTTGCCACTCAATGTAAAGCTTTTGCTACTCTGAGGACCTTTGGCGATCATTGCGAGCCTCTCCTCTTGTGTACTTTTGCTCCTCTGAGCACCTTTGGCGCTCATTGCGAAGGCATTTTTAGGTGTTGTTTGGGAAACTCTAATCTGGCCTTCCTGTTTTTGAGGCTCACCAATGGTTTACATCTTGTGGTGAACCCTCTGTATTTACTCTGGTGAAGTCTTCTCTTGATTGTTGACTTTGACACACATACACCTACCTCCTGGAGAGTGTTCTTGATCTGGCCAACTGTTGTGAAGGGTGTTTTCTTCACCAGGGAAATAATTCTTCGGTCATCCACCACAGTTGTTTTCCGTGGTCTTCCGGGTCTTTTGGTGTTGCTGAGCTCATTGGTGCGTTCTTTCTTTTTAAGTATGTTCCAAACAGTTGATTTGGCCACACTTAATGTTTTTAATAATAAGTTAAGATAAGGGAAATTATGCGAGCGCCAGTATTATAAAAATGACTAATGAATTTACTAGTAACAGAGAAGACTGGAAACAGGCAAATGTATCATGCTAAAGAATATGATATGAGGAGCAATCAGTTTAGTACCAGTAAACAAAATCTCTATCTATCTATCTATCAAAACTTACAGTATATTCATTTATATATATTATAGCGACTTGCCAGTCAGAAATGAAGGGGCAATAAAATTTGAAGCCATGGCAATGCGTTTTGCCACTCAATGTAAAGCTTTTGCTACTCTGAGGACCTTCGGCGATCATTGCGAGCCTCTCCTCTCATGTACTTTTGCTCCTCTGAGCACCTTTGGCGCTCATTGCGAGCGTCTCTCCTTGTGTACTTTTGCTCCTCTGAGCACCTTCTGGGCTGACAGCCACACAGACCAATTTGATGCAGTGTGCGGATTATGGTCTGGGTACTGACAGGCTGACCCCCCACCCCTTCAACCTCTGCAGCAATGCTGGCAGCACTAAAACGTCTATTTCCCAAAGACAACCTCTGGATATGACTCTGAGCATGTGCACTCAACTTCTTTGGTCGACCATGGCAAGGCCTGTTCTAAGTGGGACCTGTCCTGTGAAACCTCTGTATTGTATTGCCCACTGTGCTGCAGCTCAGTTTCAGGGTCTTGGCAATCTTCTTATAGCCTAGGCCATCTTTATGTAGAGCAGCATTTTTTTTTTCAGATCCTCAAAGAGTTATTTACCATGAGGTGCCATGTTGAACTTCCAGTGACCAGTATGAGAGAGTGTGAGAGCGATAACCCCAAATTTAACACACCTGCTCCCCATTCTCAGCTGAGACCTTATATCACTAATGAGTCACACGACAGCGGGGAGGAAAATGGCTAATAAGGGCCCAATTTGGACATTTCCACTTAGGGGTGTACTCACTTTTGTTGCCAACGGATTAGACATTAATGGCTGTGTGTTGACTTATTTTGAGGGGACAGCACATTGACACTGTTATACAGGGCTGTGCACTTACTACTTTACATTGCAGCAGGGTGTCATTTCTTCAGTGTTCTCACATGAAAAGAAATAATAAAATATGAGGGGTATACTCACTTTTGTGAGATACTATATGTATATCTGTATCTTTCTTTCTTTCCTTCCATCTATCTATCAATGATCGATCTATCTATCTATCTATATGTATGTATATATATATATACAAATGCATACATACATTGTAGATAGGTTCTAACCACTTGGAGTGTTAAGCGAAACTGCCTTAAATGGGGCAGATTAACATAAGGAAGATAGGGATTTGGGAACACATTAAAAAAAATACACCACACCAATAGAATGTTGGAACACTTTCACTTAATGTGAGCTCTGATTGAACTGCACACAACAACATAAATAAACAGCAACATAAAGAAAAGGTTTTGCACCAAATAAATAAATAAAAAAACGTTACTGTACAAAATAAAAAGCCACTTTAGGTGGTGGATGTGGAGACTCTAGTGTCATCCTCTAGCCTGGATTTCTTGGTCACAAACTGGTCAAGGGTCAACTTCCGTTGCTTCCTGAGGCTATGCAGCTGATGCTGGTAGCAAGATACCACCACAAGAACAGTGCGTCTTGCTTTCCTGCTTCTTACTGCATCTGGATCGTTGGCCAGGTCTTCCATGAAGTCATTGATATGACACAAAGTATTACTGAGGAACTCAGAAGACAGTTCTTTTTGAGGCTCTGTGTCAGAGTCATTGGCGCCCTGAGATTCCTCAGTGCCCTGTTCAGCAAGTTGTTTCAGGTCTTCATTGGTGAGGCCCTTACCCGAAGCCTGTATTAAATGCTCAATGTCCTGGACACTGGACATCTGTGTCTCCGAAGACCAGCCGTGGTCACAAGGACCACTATATCCGCTATGATGGGCACTTCAAATTGCACATGCCCAGACAGCTCTGGCCAGATCTTTTTCCATACAGCCTTAAGGCATTGCCACCATTGTCACCTCCTTCCAGGACAGATCAATTTGGTGACAGCCTGTGTAAGGTTGTACTTCTTCCAGAAGTCCAACATTGATTGCTTGTCCTGGCTATCTGTCTGGTCAATCAGCTGCTGGAATGTGATAGTAGGACTTGAAGGTGAATATGACCCTTGGTCCATAGGCTGGTGAATGACGTTATGTTGGGCAGCAGGAATACTATTTCTACAGGGATGCAGCAGGGCGGCTCAGCCAAGTTGATAGGGTGGCTTGGAGCATTGTCCATGGTGAGCAGAGATTTCTCCTCCAGTCCCTTGCATCTACAATAGCTATGCAAGGAAGGGCAGAAATGGTCACTTAACCACTCCCTGAAAATGTCCATGGTGATCGATGCCCAACTGCCAACTGAGAGGCGTGGTAGACCAGCAATGGTTTTATACGAAGTCAACGCTAGCATTCCCACCAAGAAGAATGGTTAGCCTGTCATTGGCTGCTTTAAAGCCTGATGTTCTCTTCTGCTCACTGGAGATGAAAGTGCACATTGGCATCCCCTTCCAGAAGAGAACAGTCTCATCCACATCGAAGACAAGCTCTGGTGGATAGTTCCCTCTTTCCACCACGTCCTTGAAAGAGGCTGGAAAGGCTGAGGCAGCTTTGGTGTCTACACTTGCAGCTTCAGCGGTTATTTTAATGTTGTAGAGGTTGTTCCTTTTTTTGAAGCAGTCAAACCAACCTCTACTTGCTGCAAAGCTCTCTGTCACATCTGGATTTTGTCTCTGGATATGGCTGTATTTGCTCCTCGCTTTTTTCATTATGATGGCCTGGCTGAGAGGCATGTTACGCTCAAGTTCATCATCAATCCAGATAGACAGCCTCTTCTCCATCTCCTCAAGGGCGTAGCACCTGGAGCGGGTGATCTTCTTCGCTGAAGATGCAGTGCTGGTAATCGGTGAAATCTGAATCTTGTCCTTATTCTTAAGGATGGTGCGTATTGTGGAGGTGGGCAATTGAAGATCCGCCCCAATATCCACTTGCTTCTCTCCTTTCTCCAGGCGGTCCAGCACCTGTATCTTCACCTCCAGAGGAATGTTCTGGCGTTTGAGCTTAGCCTGCTCAGACAACTTTAAAACAGTACAAAAATCCAATGAATGTAAATTTTATGAGACAATTAACAATCACATTATGAGAAACAAGAAAACAACGAGAATATTCTGCACTGCACCTTGCCACTGGATGTTGTCGCCAGGATTTGGGGGTCCCTGCTTGCCATGGCTCTCTTCAACAAAACTTTCTTTCCCTTACAAAAAAAACACAATTAAGGTAGTTTTTATTAGAAAATTAACAATTCACAATCACATTATTAGAAACAACGGAACATTGACAATATTCAGTACCTTGCCAGTGGATGTTCTCGGGGGGATTTGGGGGTCCCTGATGGCAAACACTCTCTCCAGATGTGACTATCTGCATTACCCAAAAAACTAAATAAAAGTACATTTAATTAGACAACTAATAATTAACAATCATATTATTAAAAACAAGGGAAGAAAGTATTATGTACCTTGCCACTTGCAGTTAGGATTTGGGTGTCCCTCCTTCAATTTCTCTGCTTTCTAGAAGGTTCTGTCTCTCTCTGGCTCTCTTCTCTCTGACTCTCTCTCTCTCTCTCACTCTCTGTGGCTGCCCCTGCCCCTCTTAATGCTGTGACACTGTTAAGAGCGTAAAACGGGGTCTCGCAAGGAAAAAATCTGCACTATTGCAAAGCAGAGTTTTAAACGGGGATCAGCAGTCAAAAAACAGTGCTATAGCGGGGTGTAGCACTCAGGGAGAAGCTGCAAAAATAAAGCTTTAGCAAATCAGCGCTCAGCAGGGTAGCGTTAAGCGGGGTATACCAGTATATATATATATATATATATATATATATATATATATATATATATATATATATATAGTAAATAAATAGTACATCTGTGTTCACATTTAAATGTCTAAAACAAGTTAAAAAACCTGCTTCCCGCTCAGAATTCCGAGAAAAACAATTATTACACTGCACTCTGGGAAGCTGAGCTGGGACATGCAAATGTGCCCACAAATGCCTCACTCTTCAATCCATAGCCATTAACAAACATGGCTTCCTTTAAGCTTATGCATGCTGTATTACACAGCTTTAATGCAAAGCCAAGGTTGGATTAAAAACAGGCTGAGTATCCTATCCATGTACAGCTGTTTCAAGCTTACTGGCTATCATCAGCATGGAGCGGGATCTCAACCTGTGTTATGGACCTTATGAGTAGGTGGTTCACCACAACATTAATTTAAAATATGGTGGGCAAAAGAGCGATAGAAGCCCTCCACCGTACAGTAGTAAAACAATAGTATATATGTGTTCACATTTGAATGTCTATCATGTTACAGCTCAAAATTCAGAGAAAAACAGTTATTACACTGCATTCTGGGAAGCTAAGCTGGGACATGCCAATGTGCCCACAAATGCCTCGCTCTTCAATCCATAGCTATATATATATATATATATATATATATATATATATATATATATAATAGCTGTGCTCAAAAGTTTGCATACGCTTGGTGAATTGGTAATATACAGTATGTACCATTTTTAAAGAAAACATGAGTGAGCAGGCAAAACACATTTCTTTTATTTCTTATGGGATTCATAACAGAATGGCACAATCATAAAACAGAACATGGCAACAAATAAAAAAATGAAATGACCCTGTCCAAAAGTTTACATACCTTTATACTGTGTATTGCCCCCTTTAGCATTAATGACACCATGCAGCCTTTTGTAATAGTTGTCTATGCGGCCCTTAATTCTTGCAGGTGGTATAGCTGCCCATTCGTCTTGGCAAAATGCATCCAGGTCAGGCAAAGTCTTTTTTCGCCTTGCATGAAACTCATGTTTGAGATCTCCCCAAAGTGGCTCAATGATATTAAGGTCAGGAGACTGTGATGGCCACTCCACAACCTTCAAATTTGTGTGTTGTAACCACTGGAGGGTCGACTTGGCCTTGTGCTTAGGGTCATTGTCATGCTGGAAAGCACAAGAGCATCCCATGCCTTCGTGCAGAAGAATACAAATGTTCTGCCAGTATTTTCTAGTAACATGCTGCATTCATCTTGCCATCAATTTTCACAAGGTCCCCCATGCCTTTAGAGCTCACCCCCCCCCCCCCCCAAAAAAAAAAAATAAACATCAGTGAGCCACCACCATGCTTCACAGTGGGGATGCTATTCTTTTCACTATAGGCCTTGTTGACCCTCTTCAAACATAGCTCTTACGGTTGTGACCATAAAGCACTATTTTGGTCTTGTCACTCCAAATTACAGTGTGCCAGAAGCTGTGAGGCGTGTAAAGGTGTTGTCGGGCATATTGTAACTGGGCTTTTTTGTGGTATTGGTTCAGCAATTCGACCATGCAGCTCATTTTTGTTTAAGTATCGTCATAGTGTGCTCCATGAAAAAACTACAACCTCTTTTTCCAGTGCAGCCTGCATTTCTCCTGAAGTTACCTGTGGGTTTTTCTTTGTATTCTGAAAAATTCTTCTGGCAGTTGTGGCTGAATTTTTTCTTGGTCTTCCCGACCTTGACTTGATATTAAGAGATCCCCACATTTTCCACTTTTTAATAAGTGACTGAACAATACTGACTGGCAATGTCAAGGCTTTGGGTATATTTTTAAATCCTTTTCCATCTTTATGAAGTTCCATTACCTTGTTACGCAGTGCTTTTCACAGGGTTTTTTTCTGCTCCCATGGCTTAGTATCTAGCCTGCTGAGTGCCTCCACATCAGAGCTAACAAACTTGTTGACTATTTATACACAGACACTAAGTGCAATTCCCACAGGTGTGGGAAATTAACCTTTAATTGCCTATTTAACCTGTGTGTGTCACCTTGTGTATCTGTAACAAGGCCAAACATTCAAGGGTATGTAAACTTTTGATCATTATGATTTAAAAAGGAGCAAAATAACTATATGATAATAAATGGCTTCATATGATTACTATCGTTCTGCCAGGGTATGCAAACTTTTGAGCACAAATGTATATATATATATATATATATATATATATATTGTATATACATATATAAATATTTTTATATATATATATATATAATGGTACATTTGTGTTAACATTTGAACGTCTAAAAAAGTTAAAAAACGTATTTCCTACCCAGAATTCCAAGAAATACTGTTGCACTTCACCCTCATGGCATCTATCTATTAACCCCTGCATCAGAGGTCTTAAAAAGTACTCATGCTAATAGGAGGAGTTCCCGTTCCGACTAATGGTATTAAATAGAGTTTTTGCAGATTCTAATTGGCTGAAATATTTCTCAATTATATTTCACCCCATCAGAATTGAATATTTGATGTCACCCTTCTCAACATTTCCAGGGATTACTTTGTAAAAAATCAGAATTCACGGGTTTGATTTCTATGATGATAGTTAGGGTGCCTTGGGTGTTCTTAAGGACACAGGGGTTAATATTTGATAACTTGGTTATGGTTAATAATACAGCTAATGGTTAGTGGCATAGGGTTAATGATAGGTTAATGATATTGGGGTTGATTTTAACTGCCACAGGGGTTCGTGAAGAACCTCCATGGCAGATAATAGCTGCCACGCAGGTCCTTTAAGGACCTCCATGGAATGGAGCCCTTCGTCTGCAACATAGAAATATACCAAATTAAAATGTCATGGATAATTGAGAGAGAGATGGTTGACACCAGACTGCTGGTTTACTCCAAAAGTAAGCATTACAGTTACTTTAAAAATTTAAATATCATTGACACAGTAGTAAATAAGATATTGAAGAACTGACCTGATATTTTGGCTTGGACTTCAAAGGGGCCCAGAACAGTTTTGTATAGTAGCCAGGTGGTCCCTGAGAACCACTGGCTTTATGATATGCTTGTACATTTGTATATGTACATAATCTGCATAAACCAAATTAACTGTGCAACTTAGAAATGACATTTATGGATACATTTACAAATTAAAATGTATTAAGAAATTTTAAAAAATAAATAAATCACTGAATCAATCCATCCAGGAGTTGTTAATAACACCTAAAAATACTTTAACATGTTTACCATATTTGCACTTTAACTGAATTCTGTGTCTTTGCCAGTATATCACTTACCAAAAAAGAATAAAATGGTACCATATATTTACTACAATGAGGATAATTGGATTTGCTCTGACTATTATCCTAAGGTATTTGTTCTGGTGAATTTGTATCTACTTACTGTTATCATTGTCTCTTCTTAAAATAAAGGGGGACCATAGTTCCTAGAAAGAATCTGGGCATTTTGTTCAAACTACCACTCGTCATCAACTGTATGAAGGGAATTATGCATGCACAAAGAAGATTGAACCTAGGAACCTCTTTTTTAACGAGGTAAGCCTATTTTATTTTTGCTGAATATCTTTAACAAAAAGAGCATTGCACTAGTCATACATCACAAAGGACCATAATCCTTATACAAGTGATCCTTTGGAGTTGTTGAAATTGTCAGCTCACAATTAGTATGTCACCACTCTGACTACTGGCCTCATCCAGCCAGTGACTTATAGGACCAATGTAGTCTTATGTTTACATATATTTTTAGAAAGTAAAAATAAAATTAATTTATGAACTATCATATACAATTATTCATTCCTTTGTTTGAGATGCATTTTCATCATTTAAGGAGTGTACTGTATATACTCGAGTATAAGCCGAGTTTTTCAGCCCATTTTTTAAGGCTGAAAAGGGCCCGCTCGGCTTATATTCGAGTCACGCGTTTCTCTCCACCCCTGTGTCTCTCATCCCCCCCTTGTCTCTCCACCCCAGTGGCTCTCTTTCCCTCCCATGTCTCTCCACCCCCGTGGCTCTCTTTCCCCCTGTGTCTCTCCACCCCCGTGTCTCTCTTTCCCCCTCGTGTCTCTCCACCCCGTGGCTCCCTTTCCCTCCTGTGTCTCTCCACCCCCGTGGGTTTTTCCCTCCCCCTCCCTTATCATGCTCCTCATCATTAACCCCCCATCCTCATCCTCAACCCCCCTCCTCATCCTCAACCCCCCTCCTCACTTTACCCCTCATATTACCTCCCCATCTCCTTTTCCCCTCACTTACCTTCCATCAGCAGCTGCTCCTCCGCTCCTCTGCGCTTCTTCCGGCTGCGTCGGGACCCAGCATATGCTAATGACGTGACGTCACATGCGCATCATGTCATTAGCATTGGCCGGGTCCCGACGCAGCCAGAAGACGCGCAGACGAGCGGAGGAGCAGCTGCTGATGGAAGGTGAGGGGAAAAGGAGATGGGGAGGTAATTAGAGGGGTAAAGAGAGGAGGGGGATAAGGATGAGGAGGGGGGTTGAGGATGAGGAGAGAGGTTGAGGAGGGGGGATGAGGAGGGGGGTTGAGGAGGGGGGATGAGGAGGGAGGTTGAGGAGGGGGGTTGAGGAGGGTAGTTGAAGATGAGGAGGGGGGTTGAGAATGAGGAGGGGGTTGAGGATGAGGAGAGAGGTTGAGGAGGGGGGTTGAGGAGGGAGGTTGAGGAGGGGGGATGAGGAGGGAGGATGAGGAGGGGGATGAGGAGGGAGGATGAGGAGGGAGGATGAGGAGTGGCGTTGAGGAGAGGGGTTGAGGAGGGGGAGGGGGGTTGAGGAGATAGGATGAGGAGGGAGGATGAGGAGGGGGGTTGAGGAGCGGGGTTGAGGAGGGGGGTTGAGAAGAGAGGATGAGAAGGGAGGATGAGGAGGGGGTTTGAGGAGGGGTGTTCAGAGGGAAAGAGACACGAGGGAGAGGGGGAAAGAGGGGGGAAAGAGACACAGGGAAGGGAGAGGGGGGAAGAGACACAGGGAAGGGAGATGGGGAAGAGACACAGGGGAGGGAGAGGAGGGGAAGAGACACATGGGAGGGAGAGGGGGGAAGAGACACAGGAAAGAGAGAGGGGCACAGAGGGCACACATTAGGGGAACACAGAGGGCACAAGAGGGACACAGGGGGCAGCACATTTACCACCCTCGGCTTATACTCGAGTCACTAGGTTTTTCATGTATTTCGTGGTAAAATACGTGCCTCGGCTTATACTCAGTAGGCTTATATGTATAATAATAATAATACTTTAACTCGCTCAGATGAAAGCACTGGCAATTAGGACTGCCATTTTTTTAAATAAAAGATTATATAAAGTCAAGGTCTCCTTCCACCTGTTGAAGTAGACCAGCAGAAACAAAAATGGTGGGTCCAGCTGCAGCATTTTTACATACTAATATTAATTTGCTCATAATTGTTCCATAGAGCATATTGTAAATATAAGACTACAGTGCTCCTGTGACGGAACTTCTAATAAACCAGATATCCCCATTTTCAAGAAAAAAACTAAAAAAGTAAAGAAAGGTATGAGGTGTAACACACATTTGTAAATGTATCAACTGAAACTGGAATCTTTATATTCTGTATTGGTCCGAATATAAGCCGGACACGCATATAAGCCGCACCTAGAAAATTCAAGGGGAAAAAATAGAAAAAAGATAGTACTCAAATATAAACCCCACCCTTAAAATTGGAGAGAGAAAGACTCTCTCCAAGTGATCAGCCATTGCAAGAAACAGGCTTTCTAATTAGTACTGTAACTTCTTTCGCAGCTTACAGGCCTCACAGGATGTTAGAATCACTAAAACCGTAAATCGATATTCAATTGCTACAATGCTGTCTCAAGCACACAAATCGGCACCCTTAACTCGCAATCGCGCAAATCGGCAGTAATTTTACGTTTGCGAATATAAGCTGCACACGCAACTCGCAAGATCGCAAATCGTCAGTCATTTTTTTACGGTCGAGAATATAAGCAGCACTTGAACCTTGCAAACTCAAAAATCGGAAAAAAGGTGCAGCTTATCAGTCTTATTAAATTGTGTTTCAGTAAATTTAAAAGGGCTCTATTTAAGCACACAGCATTTTCTTTTACCAAAGTTTTTAGTTAGTGAACTATCCAAAAGAAAGGTATTCACTAAATAAAAACTTCTGTAAATAAAATATGCTCTGTGCGTAAATAGAGTCCTTTTAAATTTACAGAATCACAATTTAATAAGGCTGTATATTCGGACCAATACGGTACACACATTTGTGCCTGAAATGTGACCATGTGTTAAAATAGGGAGGCAGGAATGAAATCAGCTGTGGGATTTAACCTGATGGTATATAAAGATTTCAGTTTGAGTTTACATTTAAAAATATGTGTTACACCTCATATCTTTCTTTACTTGTAAGTGTTCATTGTATATACCCAGTAATATATGCTGTATGTGCCCTGGGTATATATGCTCAGTCATGTTTATTGTGCATGTTGTATAGTGTGAATACTGTGTGTGTATGTGCACTCAGTTCTGTGTGTGTGCCCTGTGTAGCCTAACATTTGTGTATTGGTAGATGATATCAATATTTATTAATTGGTATTGTACTTATTATCTATAGTAATACACAAAATCATGATAAGGAATATTATTTCATAAATCCTGCTTTCCTCCGCCCTAAAGTTCAGTTAGAGATCAATGGCGGAGCTAGAGTATTGAGGGTCCTGATGCAAAAAAAAAAAAAATGTTCCCCCCATATGTTGAAATATTTTTGTGCAGGGCCTCTTTGGTACCAATTCTCTCAGTGCTCCTCCCCTTACCATAGCAGCACCGCTTCCCATGACCCTTACTCATTGCTGTCCCCACCCCTCCCCAAGATCCTTTTCCATAGCTGCTCCTGCTCCCCTTCCCTTTCCTAATGTCTGCATGGAGCTCCTCTGCCTGCAGCAGAGCTCCAGGACAGTCTCACTCCACTTTCCAGCAGCATCCTCTATGGGAGGGGGGAGACTGGGGAAGCTGAGGGAGCCCAGGAGGGGGCAGGATTAGGGGGTACTACACTACAGTATAGAAATGGGTTGGGCCGGGTGGAGGCAAAACAAAAAGTGACACAGCACTGGGATCCCTTAGAGGAGGGCCCTGGTGCACTGCACCACCTGCACCAATGGTAGATCCGCCCCTGCTAGAGATGGTATGCTATCTACCTACACCATACAAAATTAGGATTTTACAACACTAATAATCTGATGAACCAATCAGAGTGTGTGCCTAGTGCAGTATATAAACAGGCTTTTTTTACAAGTGTGCATGTAAGGCCATGTGTTTAAGTTACATAGTTACATAGTAACTATGTCCAATCGGAGTATGTTCCATTTACAACATCCCTTTGCTTCCTGTGCTTTAGCCAGTTCTCAATCCGTGAGCAGATATTTACAGCAATTCCTGCATCCCTTAGTTTGCACTATAGTCTTCCATGTGACACTATATCAAATGCCTTTGCAAAATCCAAAAAAACTACATCCAGGTTCCTATTTATCTCCTCATAGAAACTAATTAGATTTGTCTGATATGACCTATCCCTCATAAATCCGTGTTGACTCCTACTTATGATCTTGTTCAAATAGACATATTCTTGTATACTATCCATTATTAACCCTTCTAAAAGCTTTCCCACTACCGAAGTGAGACTCACTGGTCTATAATTCCCCGGATTTGCTCTTGCTCCCTTTTTATATATAGGTATCACATCTGCTTTTCGCCAGTCATCTGGTAGCGACCCTGTGGTGAGTGAGTCTTGAAAAATTAGATAATGGTTTTGCTATTACAGAACCCAGTTCCCTCAGTACCCTTGGATGTATTCCATCTGAACCTGGGGCTTTATTAATGTTTATTTTTTCCAACCTCTTTTAGATTTCTTCCTGCGTTAATCAGTTATTTGGTGAATGTAGTGTAGCTCCATTATGTTGCAGTGACCCAACCACTGGTACCTCCCTTGTGTATACCGAAGTAAAGAACCTATTTAGCTCATCTGCCTTTTCCTGGTCACTAATTATCAGATGGCCCGTGTCACATTGTAATGTTCCTATAGCTTCCTTCCTGGCCTTCTTCCCATTAATATATTTGAAAAATATTTTTGGGTTAGTCTTACTCTCTTTTGCAATTAATTTTTCCTTTTCGATTTTAGCCAGTCTAATAGCCCTTTTGCAAGCCTTGTTGATTTCCATGTACTTGCATAAAGCAGTCTCTGTCCCCTCTTGTTTGTATAATTTAAATGCTTGTTTTTTAATCCTCATCTTCATTTTTAATTCATTGCTAAGCCACATGGGTTGTGATTTACTCCGTCTACTTTTATTTCCACATGGTATATGGTGATAAGTATGTTTATTTAGTAAGGATTTAAATGTTGTCCATTTATCTTCAGTATTTTTACCTATCAGTTCTTTGTCCCAGTCTATACGTTGTATAACTGCCCGTAGACCGTTAAAATCTGCCCTTTTAAAATTAAGAGTTTTCATAAGCCCTTACAAGTTATGTTTTTTTAATTCAATCGCGAATGAGACTGCTAATAAGTCTAACTCTCCCATTTTTCCTGGCAAGCTTCTGTCATTAGCAAGCATACACCTTATGTTATGAGTCTGTAGTTCTGAAGTGCCTGCCACTTTACTTGGGTTACTTAGCAATATCTCCCTATTGACTATACTAACCCTGCCCCCATCTCCTCCCCCATGACTAGGTAATAAGTTCCTTACCCCCTCTACACTTTCTACCCCATTACTTCTATCTCATCCCCCCCCACTTACTAGTTTAAAAACTCCTCCAGCCGTTCTACCATTCTATCCCCTAGCACAAAAGCTCCTTCATCATTAAGGTGTAATCCATCCCTGTTATAGAAATTGTACCCAAGTGGGAAGTCAGCCCAGTGCTCTAAAAACCCAAACCCCTCCTTAATGCACCACATTTTTAGCCATGCATTAACCTCCCTAAGCTCCTTCTGCCTCCCTGGGCTAGCACATGGCACTGGTAGTATCTCAGAAAATACTACCATGGAGGTCCTTGCCTTCAGCTTATTGCCTAGTTCTATAAAACCATTACCAAAGGCGCTCATCACGGGGCTTGCAAGGAGCGCTGAAGGTCATCATTGAAAGGCACTCCGCGCGGGGCTCACGATCAGCGCCAAAGGTGCTCAGAGGGCCCATAGCCTCGCATTGTGTGGCAAACAGCATTGACAGGCTTACAATTTTACTTCCGTCATTTTTGATGGGCAATTTCTTTGTATATAAAGATATGTTCTGCTCAAAAGTTTGCATACCCTTGCATAAATTGTGAAATGTTTGCATTTATTTTGAAAATATGACTGATCATGCAAAAAAATGCATTATCACATAGTTGTTTGGCTCCTTTTTAAATCATATTGATAACAGAAATCACCCAAATGGACCTGATCAAAAGTTTACATACCCTTGAATGTTTCGCCTTGTTACAGACACACAAGGTGACACACACAGGTTAAATAGGCAATTAAAGGTTCATTTCCCACACCTTTGGCTTTTTAAATTGCAATTAGTGTCTGTGTATAAATAGTCAATGAGTTTGTTAGCTCTCACGTGGATGCACTTCGCAGGCTAGACACTGAGCCATGGGGATCAGAAAAGAACTGTCAAAAGATCTGCGTAACAAGTTAAAGTTATCCAAAGCCTTGAAAATGATAGTCAGTACTGTTCAATCATTTATTAAGAAGTGGAAAATTCAGGGATCTCTTGATTTCAGCCCCACCTGCCAGAAGAATTGTTCAGAATACAAAGAAAAACCCACAGGTAACCTCAGGAGAAATACAGGCTGCTCTGGAAAAGACGGTGTGGTTGTTTCAAAGAGCACAATACGACAATACTTGAACAAAAATGAGCTACATGGTCGAGTTGCCAGAAAGAAGCATTTACTGCACCAATGCCACAAAAAAGCCCAGTTACAATATGCCCGACAACACCTTGATACGCCTCACAGCTTCAGATACCAAGTAATTTGGAGTGACAAAAACAAAATAGAGCTTTATGGTCACAACCATAAGCACTATGTTTGGAGAGAGGTCAACAAGGCCTATAATGAAAAGAGTACATCCCCACTGTGAAGCATGGCGGTGGCTCACTGATGTTTTGTGGTGGTGTGATCTCTAAAGGCACAGGGAAAATTGTGAAAATTGATGGCAAGATGATTGCAGCAGAAAATACTGGCAGACAATTTGCATTATTCTGCACGAAGGCTGCGCATTGGAAGCTCTTGGACTTTCCAGCATGACCCTAAGCACAAGGCCAAGTTGACCCACCAGTGGTTGCAGCAGAAAAAGGTGAAGGTTTTGGAGTGGCCATCACAGTCTCCTGATATATCATCAAGCCACTCTGGGGAGATCTCAAACGTGCCGTTCATGCAAGACGACCAAAGATTTGGCATGACCTGGAAGCATTTTGCCAAGACTAATGGACAGCTATACCACCTGCAAGAATTAGGGGCCTCATAGACAACTATTACAAAAGACTGCACGCTGTCATTGATGCTAAAGGGGGCAATACACAGTATTAAGAACTACGGGTATGTAAACTTTTGATCAGGGCCGTTTGGGTGATTTCTGTTATCATTATGATTTTAAAAGGAGCCAAACAACTATATGATAATAAAAGGCTTCATATGATCACTATCCCCCAAGAAAATATATATTTTTTTGCATGATCAGTCATGTTAAATGCCAACATTTTTACATTTCTGCAAGGGTATTCAAACTTTTGAGCACAACTGTATATACATAAATAAATGAATGCATAATATTCGCACCTGGAGGGGCGACAAATTCGGGGATAGCCCCTGGCGGCAAATGCTCTAGCTACGCCACTGTGTTGACCACTTACAGTTTTGTTTTTTTAGTTCAATCTCAAATGAGACTGTGTTGTGATCACTATTTCCCAAACGTTGTCCTATTTCAACATTTGATACCATATCAATATTATTTGTATTAACTAAATCCAAGATAGCCTCATTTCTAGTAGGGTCTTGTATAACCTGGGCCAGAAAATGATCCCTGAGTGTACTCAAGAACCTGCCCCCCATTTCTGAACTGCTGGTCTCATTAAACTATACAATTCCGGACTTTCCGCATTATACAAACCCTTCACATTATCCAATCAACGTTCTCAGTTTACTATACAACACAATACCCAGCTCTCCACATTATACAAATCTTTGGCTCTCCATCATATATATAGTTGTGGTAATTGTGAGTTTATGTGTAAAGCTCGCAAAGTTGCGTGTTTGAGCATGCCCGCAATGGGCAAAGAAGTTAGAGGGGGAGAGGCACGCTATGAGTGCCAAAGTGGCTCACAGAGAGAAGATGCTTTGCGGGCCTCGCAATCGGCGGCAAAGGCGGTCATTGCGAGGCTTGCACAAGGAGAGTCTTTGTAGGGCATGACGAGGCTCATAAACTGCGGCTTGTGCACGTATTGCGAGGCCCGCAAAGTGCGACGTAGCAACACATTACGAGTCTCACCGTCTAAGCCGCAAATAATGCATGCGCAGTCCGCTATGCTCCCTTTTCCCAGATTTTTTTTCACAATGGGCCCACAAGGTATAGAGGGGAGAGGCCCGCAATGAGCACCGAAGGCTTTCATTACGAGACCTGTAATGGCCGCAGAAAGGAGAGGCTCGCAATGACTGCGGAGAGGCATAGGGGAGGAAGGGGGAAGAGATACCGGGGAGGGAGAGGGAAGGAAAAGACTCAGGGGAGGGAGTGGGGGAAGAGGCATGGGGGGGAAGAGTAAATTTAAATATTATCCCATCATTTGTGACGGGAGATCAACAATGGGCGCCAAAGGCACTTATTGCGAGGCTTGCAGAGTGAAGGAGAAGAGGGAGGGAAAGGACACAAAAGGAGGAAAGGAGAGAGAGAAGCTGTGAATAACAAGGCTCGCATTGCAGGCTTTGCCGTGCGTAGCGAGGCTCGCAATGTGTGTCAAACAGCAGCATTGTGAGGTTTGCAAGTATTAGGCCATCATTTTTGACGGGCAAGTGGCTAGTAAATTATAATCCCCAGCTCTCCACACTAAATTTTTCCCATACTCTTCATCTTTCATCATAAAGTTATTCTTCCTAAAAACATGAGTTAAATATTTCTCTCCTTTGGGACTTGAGAGTTATCTTTCTTTCTGGGCATGTTATTTACATTAATAGACAAAAAGTAAATGTATGAAAAAACACAGAACATGCATCTCTCTTTCTACACCATGCACAGTCCTGCTCTTGCCTTTGCATTGTTATCTAGAGTGTCTCAGGTGTTAATTGCTAAATTATATGTCTTTGTAACATCTTTGCAATGTCTATAATACATAAAATCACAATTTCCTTCCCATTCAAGTTTAGCTACAAACTATATTATACCACCTAACATTTCAAATTGTCTAAGAGGGACAAATTTTCTTCAAACAGAATGAATTATTAGTGTTATCTCTATACACTACTGTCAGAGATTTTGAAAAAATATATTTAATATGTGTAATTATATACTCCTAACCTCTCTTTCTATTGCACTGAGGGTGGAATATTAATCTAAATTTAATTTATACCATAGTAAACCTATAAGAAATATTGTGATATTTTTAAGAACCCCTTTCATCCAACCTGAATTAGATACTCTACGTAGACACCTTGTGAATAAACATTATATCACAATTATCTTAATGTTGCAGCTTGAAGTCACAAAAAATCTATATTGTTTGAAAAATACTTGTTTTCATCTTTTAATATAGTTTATAATTGTTTTCAACTTTTAATATATCCATATCCATCTACAATATCCATCTACATATACCTATTTATCTGTGTCTAGATAGATAGATTGATAGATTCTGGACCCCAGACAATTTCACATTTTGCTGTTAATTGATGGGGTTGTTTTTTGATACAAAACCTTAAAACTAAACTGATTTTTGGATTCTTCCTGTGGTTTATTAGTTATTTGGCTCTTTTGTTTCCTAAAATGTACACTGTGTATGGTGTCACAATGTGATAGGAAAGTCCATTTACTTGGGCAGCAGTTGTTTACTTAGTTTAATCTATCTCTATGCTCATAGCAGGAGTAGCCGAGGTTGGTCCCAGAAGGCCAAACAAAGACAAAAAACTGAGACTATCTCAGTCTTTCTAATTCACTATCCTGGGACACAGGTGGAAAATCCTCAAATTCTGTATGGCTCTCTGGCACCAATCCCTACCTACCTCTGCCTTATATGAAAGCAAAGCAATTGAAAGATCCTTCAAGAGTTTTCCAACATTTCCATCATAGTAACCTCCTGGAGAGACAGGATGTGGGTCAGCTTCTTGACTTAATTGCAATCTCGACAAGTGCTGAGTAAGCATCGGTACTGAAGCATTTTTCTTTGTCAAAATGTGTTGAATTTGATGAGTTTTGAAGCCGATGAGTGCCAAGGTATGATTGACAGAGAGGTGCTGCAGACACTGAGCGTTGAGTATGGTAGATGAGTCTAGCAGAGTCAATCATTATGGACTGGAGTGGGGAGAGTTGGGTTATGGGTAGGCCAGAAAGGAGAGATATAAATAATTGTATTCAAATTTTAGTTGTGTCTTGTGAGAGAAATTGACGTATTTTAGGGATTTGTTTTCTTAGTTGGAAATGACAAGATTTAGTGATTGATTGAATTGAGGAATGAAAGAGAGGGCTGAATCCAGTAGAACACCAAGACAACTTGCCTGGGAGGTAGATGTAATGATGGCATTGTCAACAGTAAGAGATATGTGAGGAGTAGAATCTGTGGAAGAGGGTGGGGAGATTAGGGGCTCAGTCTTTGACATTTTGAGTATGAGTTAACCGTCAGTCATCCAGGAGGATATGCTAGAGAGGCAGTTAGCAACATGGGCTAGACAAGAGGGGGATAGTTCTGGTGCAAAAAGTTAGATTTGGGTGTCATCTTCATATAGATGATACTGAAATCCAAATTAATTTATTAGGGTACCAAGCAAGGAAGTATAGCTGTCGAAAAGGAGGGGACCTAGGACTGAACCTTGAAGTACAACAGTCAGAGGGCAAGTCAAAGAAGGAGATACTAAATGTTCCAATTTTCTAGATATTATATAAACCAACAGAGAACAGTGTCACAGATGCCAAGAGAGCTGCAAATTTGCATAAGAAAAGGGTGGTCCACTGTGTTAAAGGCAACAGAGAGATCCAGGAAAATAACAATAGAGAAGTGACCCTTTGACTTGGCAGTGAGCAAGTCATTAGTAACTTTGGTGAGAGCAGTCTCTATGGAGTGTTGGAAGGCAAATTGGAAGGGGTCCAGGCAATTGTAGACGATACGTTCAAACAGTTTAGAAAACAGGAGAAGTAGAGAGATAGGGCGGCAATTAGATGGAGAAGCTGTATCAGATTAGGATTTCTGGGTGTAATTATGGCGTGTTTTAAAAGTTATGGAAACTTGCCAGTGTTTAGAGAAAGATTGAATAGATTTGTGAGAGCTGGGATATGTGTGGTACGAAGAGGAGGGAATAGCTATGATAGAATAGGATCATGTGGACAAGTTGTAAGATTAGAGGTTGATAAAAAATTAGAGACTTACTCAGTTACAGGGTAAAAGGTGTCCATTATGGATGAGGAAATAGGCCTTTAATGCTGGGTGTTGTCAGTTTGTTGAGAGGAGAGTGAGTTGGGGCCATGCTGAGAGGAGAGTTCATTACGGATGTTTTCAATTTTGATATTAAAGTGGCTAGCAAAGTTTTGGGCTGTGAAGCAGGAAGGGGCATGAGGTGGCGGAACGGAGAGTCGAGCGTTGAACGTGGCGAGCAAACATTTGGGATTGGAGGCTATATTGGATATTAATGATGAGAAGTAGCGCTGTTTGGCAAGATTGAGGGCATAGGGATAGGAGCGTAGAATTAACTTGTAGCGGAGTAAGTCTGCTGAAGTGCGAGACTTCCTCCATAGTCATTCAGCAGTGTTGGAGCACAGTAGAGAGATGTTGTGGGTTAAGTGCTTGCAAGTTTCTGTCGGTTCTGGTGGCTGAAGTTAAAGAGAATTAGAGAGTGGAAGGTGAGTTGACGCTGTAAGTTATGAGAAGGTTGGATATAGTATAGAGATTTGTAAAAAATAAGGTCAAGGGAGTGACCATCACAGTGAGTTGTGATAGACCAAGGAAGGAGGTAAGTGCAGTAATTTTGCGGCTTTAGGGGAGTTGGAAGTATCACTAACTATGTTGAAATCACCAAGAATGAGTGAAGGTATGTTGGAAGAGAGAAAGTAAGAAAGCTAGGTGGCAAAATGGTCCAGAAATTGAGAGGATGCTCCAGGTACCTGGTAGATCACATGAACTCGCAGAGCAATAGGTGAGAAGAGGTGGATAGTGTGAACTTCGAAAGATGAGAATTGTAGGGAACTGTGCAGCAAGAAGAAAGTAATATACCCACACCTCCACTTTGCTTATTACCAGATCTAGGTGTGTGACTGAAGTGAATAGTTTCAGGTGTTCTGATTAGAGATGTTGCGGACAGTTCGCCCGCGGACTATTCGCGACGATTTTGTCATGTTCGCGTTCGCAGCGGACGGCGAACACATGCGCTTTTCGGTTCGCCCCCTATACTTTATCATTGAGTAAACTTTGACCCTGCACCTCACAGTCAGCAGACACATTCCAGCCAATCAGCAGCATACACTCCCTTCCAGAGCCTTCCATCTGAAGGACAGCATACATTTTAGAATCATTCTGAAGCTGCATTCGTTGTGAGAGGACAGATAGTGTAGCTGCTGGAGATTTAATAGGGAAATAGATAGCCAGGCTGTGTATTTAGCTTCCATTACAGACCTGAAGGACTCATCTGATATCTGCTGCAAGGACAGCAACTCAAAAAGCCCTTTTTATGGCTAGAACATCATTTATTTTATTTTATAATTTTTTTCTGTGTAATCTAATTGCATATGCCTGCCTGCATGCCAGCGTGTGTGTGTGACAGGCTAACCCCTAACAGCTTATATTGTGCTTATTTTCACTACTCATACCTGGTGGTGTACCATACATTGAAAACAACCATTTTTTTCCTGTAATCTAATTTCAGTTGCCTGCCTGTGTCAGGCTCACAGCTTATATTGTGCTCAGTGAAATAAAACAACACTTTTTTGACTGTAATAGATTGAATAGCAATTGCCTGCCTACAGGCGTGTGTGTGAAGCCTATTGCATCTACTCTGCCAACTTTTGCCAGTGCACAGTGACACTCATATTTGGTGCAACCTAGTGTACAGTGAAATAAAAGAACCCTTTTTTTACTGTAATCGATTGAATATCAGTTGCCTGCCTACAAGCGTGTGTGTGAGGCCTACAGCGCCTACTCTGCCAACTTTTGCTAGTGCACAGTGACACTCCTATCTGGTGGCACCTTAGATTGCACGCGCAGTGCCCCAAATTTGAAGTGGGAGGACCGACCAAGCATCTTTTTCCATCTCCCTGTTCCAAAAATCAATGCCATATACACGTCCCCAAATAGAGGACGTAACAGGGATTAAACCGATAGGAATAGTACTACTTAACAGTACACACCTTATAATAATGCAGACAGAGGCAACGGAGAGAGAGGAGTCTGAAGAAGAGGAGTCAGAGGAGGAAGGTGGCTTTGAGTAGGTGGAAGACCAAACACAGCAGGCGTCCCAGGGGGCTTGTTGTCACCTTTCGGGGACCCTTGGTGGCTGGGTGGAGGAAGAGACCTTCAATGACATCAGTGAGGACAAGGAACGGGACATGGCTAGCTTGGTATCCAACCTTGTGCAAATGGGGAGTTTGCGGTTGTTTGCTGTGCATTAAACGGGGAGATTGGTCTGTTATTGTGAAGCGGGTGTAACTCTTACACTACCTGATCGATACAACATCATACCTGATGTTTTAAAGCATGTTATTCCAAACAATTTAGGAATGTTAGGTGATTTATAAACTTTATGGCTTAAAACCAGACTCTGCATCAACTATGTAATTTTCCGTGGGAGTTTTGCCATGGATCCCCCTCCGGCATGCCACAGTCCAGGTGTTAGTCCCCTTGTAAAAACTTTCCCATCACTATTGTGGCCAGAAAGAGTCCCTGTGGGTTTTGAAATTCGCCTGCCCATTGAAGTCTATGGCGGTTTGGCGGGTTCGCCCGTTCGCAAACATTTGTTGGAAGTTCGTGCCCGCTGCTCGCGAACCGAAAATTTGATGTTCGTGACATCACTAGTTCTGATGTGTTTTGTTAGCAGCTTGCTTTCACTGTTGAACTTTTGTATCTTGCTTTCATTGTTGAACTTTTAAAACCTGTTTGACTAAAAATTAAGGTGTTCTGATGTGTTTTGTAGACCTAAATTATGACTGCTCCTGGAGTATAGCTGCTTCTTGACTGAGTGTTTGCAGTTTGTCTGAGCTGAAGAAAGACACACACAGAAAGGCATCAGCCTATGAACTTAAGGAGCAGACTGGAGACATGGAAATCTGAAGAATACAGGCCAGTGATTGTTAACAAACTATTGGATTGTTTGTTTTTGCTCCACCCAGTTTAGCTGGATGAGAGCTGGTTAGTGAGGAGACTGTTTAGCAGTTAAGTTAGTGCTTCAGTGGAAGCAAGGGCTTTTATTTTCTTTGATTTGTTTTGGTTTTTATTTTTGTATGACTGGTAATACTAGAAGAGACTGGTAACCTGTCACTGTATAGATGCATATATTATGCCATTAAGCCCTCTTGTTTTACCCAAACATTTGCTAATTGGAAGCAAAGTAAAAATTAAATATGCCCATATCACTGCACATAATCAACTATAATAGTTGTAGTACTGCGAGTTGTCGCAGGCGCTCATCACCAGGCCCAAGGACTTAGGCTGCAATGAGCGCCAAAGGCGATCATTGCAGGGATCGCGATGAGTGCCGCAGGCGCTCATCGTGAGGCCCCTAGGACTTAGGCTGCAATGAGCGCCTGTGGCTCTCATCGTGATGCCCGTAGGACTTAGAACCGAAGCCCGTACATGCAACTGCGGACCTCGCAAACCGAGGCCCGCAGTTGCGGCCCCTGTACTACATTACGAATTTAAGGGCCGAACCACGGAACTCTGAAAACCAACAAAGACCACCAAATGTGCCTCAAATTAACTTACACACTCACACACAGCACACAGGGAGAGCCAGGGAAATGACACATAAAAATAAAACGTATTTCCTGCAGTTTTGCGGGCTTGAGACTGTTGTGCAATTAATTCTAATGTCTTTCTTTGCTCTCCCCATAATTTACAGTGCAGAATTGATCTTTTATTTGCATTTACAGTGCTACAAATTGGTGTTTAACCCCTTTGCGGGTACTCTCTAGCTCATGTAGGATTTTCTCCTCCATTTACGAGTGTGGATACGTTTGCGAGCTTGGGGAATTGGAGCAATTGAATAGTGATTTGCAATTTTAGCCCTGTGATAGTGACAGATCAAAGGCTTCTGGATGGTGTAAATTACGAGTTGGACACCCAACATGTTTTCAAGGTCGTAACTCGTAACCCGATCCGATGCCAACTGAATAGCAGATTTGATTACAAGCTTATTTATGAACCTCCAGATCTCAAATTCGGCCAATTGAGCGAGGCTCTATGTCTCCAAACGTCAGACATGTCTTTCAAGCTTCAGTGAATTGCGTTAATGCTTTCAAATATCACACCTGTATTCAATAATGTGTATCCCACTTGGAATGATGATCGCTGGAAAGTACACATAAACACACATACAGTGAAAGAGAGACAGAGAGGGATACAGAGAAATAGAAAGAAAGAGAGAGAAACAGAAAGAACAAGACTGAGAGATAAACAGAACAGGAGAAGTACAGAGAGTAACCATACAAGAGAGAGAATCGAGGGATGCACAGAAAGAGAGACAGAGACAAATATACATTATAGAGAGCCAGACAGATAGATGTACAGGTCATTTATGTAAAGGACATTCAGTCACAATGCATGCATTGTAGATTTGTAAGAGGTGGGGGCATACTTTACACTAAATATTGTTGAGTTTCCAATGTTTTTTTCCCTTATAGCATAACCTACAGTAATGCATAAACAGATAATTTACTTTCTTAGTCAAAAAACATAATGTAAAGTTCCTTTCTTTTTTTATTGTTCTAATACAACAAAGGCTCATGTTATTTCGCAGTTTTCTACTAGTTGTCTTCACTTCCCCTCAATGGAAATCATATGCTGCACAATTTTGACCATTAAATAATGAGTTAAAAAGAAAAGTTCAAAGTAGCATGCATGAATGCAACTAACCACAATCAATCAAAACTTGCATTTGTTAGATGGGGGTGAGTGTTTGCAATTAACTTTGATTTGTTTTATGCCATAAAACCTTTAGATTGTAAGTTTGCAAGTTTTCAATATGACATGGTGCTTTAGGCACTAGGTTCTAAGACAGGACCCTCCATCCTTTTCAATATGCTAATACTGCTATTGTTTTTGCCTTGATTGTAACACATGTATAGCGCTACAGAACATGTTGGCGCATCACAAATAAACAATAATAATAATCAACGCTTAAAGCGTAATAGCTATATGTATATAAATAAACAAGACTTGCATTGATCTTAATGCCATTAATGCTTATTATATAAAGGTGGTATATAATTGAGCTCTACCAGCATATTTAGAGAAGTCCTAAAAAACAGAGGGGTGCGGTTGTACTACACTTGAGGCATTTGTTCTTAAATATGGTCTGTCCATTTGAAAGTGGGACCTTTTAGGAGAGGCAGACAGATTTTCTCTAAAAAACAAAAAGGACTAATCCTCCGAAAGAGTTAACTGTACCATAGGAAAAGCAAGATTATTTTTTAAATGTTAAGAAAAAATTGCATTTATTGAGGAATTGAGAAAACCATTGCACAAACCTCATAAACACAAAGACAGCTGCAACACTTTGAAAGTGCTTAATTACAGAGTGATATTTGAATAAGTGACAATAAAAATTATTCTCATTTGCGCAATATTACTTTTTTTATATTACTTGACGTCTTATTTTTGTTTTATGAGTACAAAAGGCTAATATTTTCATTGTGTTATGTTTCAGTTTCACTTACTTCCTGTACTTGCATTTTATTATAACGAGTACCTCTAATGAGGAATTAATAAAAAAAAGTAAAATGAGGCAAAATTTGCAAGAGTGTTTTCCATTACCAAAATATTTAGTTAATTTTAAACAAAGCTTAAAATGTGAGAGTAAGAATAAAACATTTCCGTTAACTTAAACATCTTAAATAATGTTTAGTCTGACATCTAGTGATAAACCAGGTTGTTACAGGTAATTTGCTATTGTATTAGAGATAAAATAGATAAAATTGCATGTTTGCAGAATGGTTTAGGATTTCCAATATTTATTAATGTTTATTGAAAGCAATATAAAGAGCACAGGACATCAGACTTGTATATTCATGTTGGCATAGGAGGTATTGAGCGCTGTAGGAGGTGATTGAGGCTGAAGAAATACAAAGTGAAGAAACTACTTGGTAGAATTTTCTTAAAACATTATTGAGGTCGAGTTGTAAGCAAATCAAAATCTTGCGCTTCTTTAATTTGCTTGTGGTTGAATAAATGAGGCAAACAGTTGAGTTTTCAGAGTACTTTTGGTGGCCTGAAAATGAATGGAGAGTCTAATGTAGCAAGGTAGGAAAAGCCAAAAAGTGGAAGATACATTGGATAGGCATGGGACATAGGAAGTAAATCACATATATAGTTGTGAGCATGCGGGTTGTTGCTAACGCTGCGGGCTTGCGTAGCGAGTCTGCGGCCCTCGCGAAACGAGGGCCGCAGTTGCTGGCAAGGAGCGCCAAAGGCCTGCAACTGCGGACCTCGCAAAATCTACGGACTTACGGGAAACAAAAACGAGACGCAGGAATTTTGAAAAAAAAAACATTACGACCTTGCAAAAATACAACCTTACCGGCCGAAACCCGCACACATGATGACATTAAAAACACAAGAAATACATAAAAAGCTTACCCACAGCAAGGGGGCCACCCAGGACCTCGGAAACTGAAGTTACACCTCAATTTAAGTCGAAATACACGAGTTTAGACACCCGAAAATCACCTAAGCAAGAGAAAAAATGGCCACGAAAAAAACAAAAACGAGCCTACAGGACCCTAAAGACGCAAAACACCACCAAACACCTACGGATTTTCTGAAAAAGACGGACGCGTTCCAAGAACAAGGACACCAAATCAGCCACACATTAGGCGCCATTTTACAACACTAACTTACACAATCCGAAAATACACAGCTACCCTAACGGATTTTCCTTGCGCACGCACACTATTTACACACTGCACACATTGCTGACACTTACACATCAGCTCCACAACACTGAAAACACACATTGTATGCTGCAGCAACATCTAAACAGATTGCCAGCTCTTCTGCACAATGCTTTCTGCATATATTACTTCAAAATAGGTAAAGTATATTAATGTATTATTTTATTAATTATTTCATTAGCATACAAAAAAACAAAAAAAAAATGCTCAGAGCACACAAACAACCAACAGCCTTGCAATGAGCGCCGAAGCATCTCAGACCACCAACAAAATTAATATCTGAACCAAACACCATTGCCTGCCTTACAATCTTATTGCCGTCATTTTTTGACGGGCAAGTCGCTAGTTATTATATATTTTTCCAAATGTTAACAAGCTTTGCTGCTCCGGGAAAACGTGTTGCCTTAGGCCTAGGCCCAAAAAGTTGCAGCTCTCAATTGTAGGAGAAAGTAATAACTCTTAATACACCCTCCAATAAAGCAGGAGTATTTCATATAGGGTGTTGTATTTTAAAGCTGTGGCCAATTCATGAAAAAAAAGTAGAAAAAAGGTTGCATAGCAGAGCATAGAACATACATTAAGGTTGGTACTTGGTACAGCAAACATTCAGGCAACTAATAAGGACTGAGCGCACTAATCTTGCATGTATTTAGATTCACATAAGCTTAGTTCTCAGGAATAGTTTTCCAAATCGCAATTGAATGAGGCCCTTGGTCTCCTTTTTTCCGTCTTAGCCTCCCGAATTGCTTTTTCCTGCAGTCTCTGTACCATGCAGACTCAATTACAAAGTTGGAAAAATCGCCTTAAAATATTATGGCCTGTAACACTTGCAATAAGGAAAGCGAGACTTACAAAAAAAAAAATATGACCCGTGGTACTTAGAAAAAAAAAAAAAAAATACGAGGTCCAAAAAATACGAAGTTAACCGCTGAACAGCGCACATACAAAAACAACAATAACACCACCAAAATGAACAAAAATACAAAACAAAATCACTCATAGCACGGGGGGACAGCCACAATGTCTGGGAGTCAGGTTGCCCGACAATTGAACCACAATTTTGCGAGTTTTCACACACGAAAATCGCCTAAGCAACAAGAAAAATGGCGGACAAAAAAAATGAAAATGAGGCTACATGACCAATAAACACACAAAAAAACACCGGACACATAAGCCTGTATGCGGTATAAAATACACTATTAGGGAGGACGCAAAATGCTCCACACACGCATAACACATGGACAATCGCCACCATTTTACACTAACTTGCAACTTATAACATTACCATTACAAATGGCAGACTTACACACCTAAACAAACTGTTTGCTCTCTTGTGTTGCCTCTCTGATTAATGCCCTCCTTGCCTAATCCGTTAGTTTTGGTGGGGGGCCATCTCTTGGCAGGTTTGCTGTTGTGCCATGTTCTTTTCATTTGGTTATGATAGATTTGATGGTACTTCTGGGGATGATCAAAGATTTGGATATTTTTTTATAACCTAACCCGGACTTGTACTTCTCAATAACACTGTCCCTTACTTGTTTGGAGAATTCCTTGGCCTTCGTGGTAGTGTTTGACTAGTGGTGCCTCTTGCTTAGGTGTTACAGCCTCTGGGGCCTTTCAAAAAAGGTGTGTATATGTAAGGACAGATCATGTGACACTTAGATTGCACACAGGTGGACATCATTTCACTTATTATGTGACTTTGGGAGGTAATTGGTTGCACCAGAGCGTTTTATGGGCTTCATAACAAAGGGGGTGAATACATACGCACATGCCAATTTTCTGTTTTCTATTTCTAAAAAATAGTTTTATGTATATATTTTTCTCATTTCACTTCACCAACTTAGACTATTGTGTTCTGATCCATCACATAAAATTCAGATTAACAAAACATTGAACTTAAGGCTGTAATGTAACAAAATGGGTAATAAGTCAAGGGGTGAATAATTTTGCTAATTTATTTTCTGTTGGAATTAATTTCAGATTTAGAAACAAAGTTGTTTTGTATACTTTATTAGTGCATCCAGAAAGATTGTAGGTTCAACAAAAATGTGTATTAGAAGCCTTGCGTATAGACATTCTCCAATTAAAACACTCCTGTGGAGTGTTTTCAATTGGGTTTCTTCCAGCCTCTGTTTTGTTAGAAAACCTCAGGAGATTGGAGGTCAATAATACATTAGAAGTTTCTGAACAAGTATCTATCTGTCAAAAGATTCAAGATGGAGTTTCTTTCCTCCATCATCAAAGTGTTATCCCTGGCAATTGGATGGTGAAAATAGACCTAAATGATGGTTATCATCACAATCTTGTCCTTCCCAGTCAACACAGGGGTTTCTTAGGTGTATGATTCTGGAAAACCATCTACAGTTTTCCTCTATTACTTCATATCTAGAATTCCTTAAGTTTCTTTTCAAAGATCTTAGTGACCCTTCTAGCAGAGATCAGAAAGAAGAGAGTTAGAATTTATCTCTACTTGGAAAATAATCTCCTATTGCATCTGGATCTGAATATCCTGAGACATCAAGACATCTAAATGTTCATTTTTAAATATCCCAGAAGGATTATACATTTTGATCTCAAGCACAAAATATGAGTATGTTTACCTTGTTCATCACGTCCTATCCAAAAATAGTTAGCAGAATTAAATTTAGCCATAGAGACTGGATTTAGATAACATCTATGGATGGTTTTGAAGTAAAGTTCTCTATAAGAGGCACATTTGGTTGAGTCAAAAACCACTGCAAATGCTCTATACCATTTTTATTCGAGCCATTCTATATCTAATTGGTTTTCCCATTTACTTATGTTGGTGGATTTACTACCTCAAATTCCATTCTTATTAAATCATAACATTTAGAGATAGTGTGATGTACATAATCTTTAGCACAAAGTTGTTCAAACGCTGTAAGCTATCTCATATTTTTTAGATGATATTCAAAATCAATCAGCTTAGAATGTAGTGATTTACAGTATAACCATGATAGTTCTTTTAATCAAAATGTACTTTGTAATGACTGAAAGTCAAGAAACCATTTAAATCTTAATCTCTAATAATTCTAAACACATTATTTTCTATATATTTAAATGGAAGCACTTATTTCTGAAACGCGTCGGCTGTTGATGACGCAGCCTGCCCATATGCACAGGGCACGCTGGCGTTCATTTTCCTACTAACTGTGTGTATGAGTTTGGTGTGTGTGATAACCCTCCCTGTCCTTATCCAAATGGCTGAAAGATTGTTTATATGATGGGGTGAAAGCTCTTTAATACTTATTTAAGGATGTAGGTTTCCTCAAGACAACTGATAAGGTACAGAGTACCAACAATAAGGGTTTTATATATTGGGAGCTTAAGAGTCAGCTCCAATTCCCTAGCAGGGGTTCATGCAGCTACAGCTTAATGAGCACAGATTACTACCAGCAGGTAGTGCATATATTTAGAGCTCAAATATTAGCTCCATTCCTCAGGAAGGAGTTTATAAAGTGCAAACATAACTGAGAATGCATAAATGACTACTAGCAGGTAGTCTGTTTACTAAGAGCTAGAGTGTTAGCTCCATTTTCCCTGGAAGGGGCTCACTGAGTGTACAAGACAACTGAGAGTGCATTAATTACTACCAGTAGGTAGTTTGTATATCAAGAGCTCAAGTGTTAGTCTCATTTCACTGGCATGGGCTTATGCAGTAACAATTGAGAGAGAGTGACAAAACTGAATAAGCACAAAATTACTACCAGCAGGTAGTTTGTATATTTAAAAAAAAAACTCAAGAGTTAGCCCTACCCCCCTGGAAGGGCTCAAAACAGTGATAAGGAGCTTCCACATAACAGCTGAACTATATTAGGTGATTATAAACCGCATTTCGGCGGACACCTTCAATATAGATAAGATCATTTTTCTCAGTCACATAGCACTTTCTTAATTTTTGGTATATTGCCATTGGCAGTTCCCTGTTGCTTGCTGTAACCCTCTTCTTATCCTTTCATTACTGTCAGCCACAAGTACTCTATACCAATCCTTTGGCAAAATACTCCAATAGGAGGAACACACACCAGTCTGAAATATTATTTCATCATACCTGAACACAGTAATAATAGGAGAGATAAGGACACCCCTCTATTAAGAGTTGAATACAATACCATTCCTTAGTGGTCACCTTATCTCATACTACCTAGCCTACTTTTAAACTTTATGTTCCAATCCTGGATTTTTTATACATTTTAATTCGCCGTTTTTATTTTCAAAGCCCCGCATGCCTGGTGTTGTTCGTGTAAGTGTTACTGTCTTTGCCGTCGTGTATTTTCTAAGTCCCGCGTGCCTGGCTTTGCTCAGCCTTGTTTTCACCCTGTTTCAGATTTTTTTTACGTTTTTCGTCCGCCACTTTTTTTCCTTGCTTAGGAGATTTTCAGTTGAAGAAAAATGGCTCAAATTCGCTTTTAACCTCACTCCCAGGCTTCGTGGCTCTCCCACTGTGCTGTGTGTGAATGTGTTTTATTTTATTATTATTATAGTGCTTATTTTTCTGTTTTTTAGAGATACGCTCTTGAACTAAGTTTGGCCGTTAAGTGCTTTCCTCGTGGTCAGCGGCAAAGTGCTACGATTTTCGGCGGCGGCCCGCATGCCTCACCTGCTCACCTTGCTTTGCAAAGCTCGAAGTGCAATGAGCGCCTTTGGCGCTCATTGCAGCCTAAGACATGCGTGCCTCAACTGCTCACCTTGCTTTGCGAGGCTCGCAGTGCAATGTTGGCCTTTGGCACTCATTGCAGCCTAAATCCCACATGCTTCTACTGCTCGCCTCGTGAGCTCGCAGTGCAATGAGCGCAGCCTAAGTCCTGAGTGCTTCGATGGGTCGACTTGCTTCACAAGGGCCACAAGTGAGTTACCAACATCGCAAATGTCACCAACATGGCAAGATCCACAACTATATATGTGATAAAGAGTGTGATAATAAAGAGGGAAACTGTGTTAAGGACCCTCTATATTAAAAGCTAAATTTTAAAATGGTTATAAATTAATCTAACAGATCTTTATTATTTTGTATAATTAGTTGAGGTAACCATAATAAAAGTTGGATTGGATAATCTACATTAATATCATTCTATATTTCTAAAAATGTAGCACAATATTGAGACACACAAATTTTGCAAATGTGACAACATTATTGCATCTTTGATGGAACAAAATGTTAAACCACCTTTTCTAAATTTAGTTTTAACAATATGCAATTTAATTCTTGACATTTTACCAATACAGATACTGGAGATTTTTCAATATATATTTAGGGACAATTTCGGGGATATATCTGAATATATGATATTTTTATAATATACGATAATTTCTGTAACAGCAGTTCAGCAATTCTGCCCATCCAGGATAATTAGATTTTTTTTCCTAATCTGTAAATTACATTCTAATATCACATATTATAATTGTCAAACTGCGATTCGTCGTCACGCTTGCGACGAATCGCAGTTTGACAATGATAAACTGCGCATTGCGCAGCAGTAGCCGCGCTTGCGCAGAGCGCGGCGCGAGCCGCGCATGCGTGCGGATCGAGCCGCGCATGCGCGCAGCGCTGCCCGAGCCGCGAGCAGATGGGAGAGTGGGGAAGAGGGGGGGGGAGAGGCACAGAGGGAGAGTGGGGAAGAGGGAGAGTGGGGAAGAGGGGGGGGGAGAGGCACAGAGGGAGAGTGGGGAAGAGGCACAGAGGGAGAGTGGGGAAGAGACACAGGCCAGGGGGGAGAGACACAGAGGGATAGGTGGGAAAGAGACACAGGGGAGGTAGAGGATAGGGGAAAAGACACACGGGAGGGAGAACCGGGGGAAGATACACATGGGAGGGAAATGGGGGGGAAGAGGGGAACAGACACAGGGGGAAGGGGGAAAGAGACACAGGCCAGGGGGGAACAGGCACAGAGGGAGAGGGGGGAAGAGGCACAGAAAGAGGAGGGGGAAGAGACACAGGGGAGTGAGAGGAGGGGGACGAGACACAGAGGGAGGGGGGAGAGACACAGAGGGATAGGTGGGAAAGAGACACAGGGGAGGTAGAGGATGGGGGAAAAGACACACGGGAGGGAGAACAGGGGGAAGATACACATGGGAGGGAAATGGGGGGGGGAGAGGGGAACAGACACAGGGGGAAGGGGGAAAGAGACACAGGCCAGGGGGGAAGAGGCACAGAGGGAGAGGGGGAAGAGACACAGGGGGGAGAGATACAGAGGGTGAGGGAGGAAGAGACACAGAGGGAAAGGGGGGAAGAGGTACAGAGAGAGGGGGGAAAGAGGCACAGAGGGGGGGAAACAGAGGAAGGGGTGAAGAGACACAGTGGCAAAACACACAGAGAGAGGCGGGGGAAGAGGCACAGAGGGAGAGGGGTGGAAGACACAGAGTGGGCACAGAGGCACAGAAAGAGGAGGGGGAAGAGACACAGGGGAGTGAGAGGAGGGGGAAGAGGCACAGGGGAGAGAATGCAGGGGGGAAGATACACAAGGGAGGGAAATGGAGACACGAGGAAGGCCGGAACAGACACAGGGGGAGGGGGAAAGAGACACAGGCCAGGGGGGAACAGACACGGGAGGGTTGGGGGAAACACAGGGGGGGGGAGATGCATGGGAGGGAGAAGGGGGAAAGAGACACAGGGGAGGGGTTTAGAGACACGGGAGGGAGAGGGAGGTAAAAACACAGGGGGGCAGGAGATACAAGGGAGGTAGACGAGGCGGAAGGAGACACAAGGGAGGGAGAGGAGGGGGGAAATAAGACACGAGGGAGGAAGTAGACAGAGGGAGAGACTCGCAATGAGCTCCAAAGGGGCTCATTGCAAGGCCTGTGATGAGCGCCAAAGGCGCTCATCATAAGGCCAGTAAAGTAGAGGGGGAGAGGCTTACATTGTGTGGCAAACAGCATTGCCAGGCTTCAGTTTTTATTGCTGTCATTTTTGACGGGCAAGTCGCTAGTGGTTATATAAATAAAAAAGATGTGGACGGTGTAAATACTGTAAATTGATAAAACCTAGTAAGGAATGTACCCACCCAACATCAGGCAAAAAATATCCTATAAAAGAGTTTTATAATTGTAAAACCAAAGGAGTTATTTTTGTGGTACAATGAAAATGTTTGAAAATCTACGTCGGAAAAACGAGCAGAGAATTCAGACGTAGGATGGGAGAACACATCTGCTCAATTACGAATGAGTATGATACACCAATTGCACGTCATGTAAAATTAAAACATCAGAAAGATACATCTGTTTTTAAATTCTTGATAATAGATGGAGCCAAATTGGGCCCAAGAAAAGGGAACCTAGACGATATACTGCTTAGGAGGGAATCAAAGTGGATTTATGAATTACAGGCCCAAACACCTAAAGGTCGGAATGAAGGGTTCTCCTTTAAGGCATTTCTATAAGTTAATAAGTGGAACACTCTATCAAATAGTACATACTCTGAGAAGAAGATAAAATAATGTAATCCATGATTATGATAGAAGAGCTATTTGGATTTCTTTATATTATGCAAAGATATAGATATACCACAACCTCCAACTTACACAATCAGAGGAGGAATTATGTATAAGATCATTCAATCATAACACTCACCATAAAATAAATAATTTCACTAATAGCACAAATCATATTTAGTATGTATATAATTTCTGATTGTGGGTATCCTCATATTATATGAGAATATGGGTACTCTATAATTTCTACTTGCACAATTATATGATAAATAATTTGAACACAGTTCACATTATAAATTGATTCACTGTGAACAATATTGTTGAGTTGCTTTGAGTGCACAGGAATGGTGTAGAGAATTGGTTTTTGGTTTTTGAACATATTCTATATAACAGAATGGTTATATAAACACAGCACAATAGCAGTTATATAATTACTAGAATATTGCCCGTCAAAAAATGACGGCAATGAAATTGTAAGGTAGCTAATGGTGTTTAGTGTGTAATAATGAAATATATAATACATTAATAAATGAATATACTTTACCTATTTTAAAGCATTGTGTGGAAGAGCTGTAAATGTGTTTTGATGTTGCTGCAGCATTAGTGGTGTGGATCTGCTGTGTAAGCGTGCTGAATGTGTGCAGTGTAACACTGTGCGTGCGCGAGACCAAACCGTTGTCGTGTACGTTTGTATCGGAATATCCGTAGGTGTTTTGTGGTGTTTTGCGAGTTTCTTGTGGTGTTTTGCGAGTTTAGAGTGCTGTAGCCTCGTTTTCGTTTTGTTCGGCGGCCATTTTTTCTCTCGCTTCAAATTTTTTTTAGTCTCTAAACTGTTTTATTTGGAGTAAAATCGAGGTGTAAGTTGTATTTTTGAGGTGCTGGGTGCTCCCTCTTGGTGTAGGTAAGTTTTTTATGTATGTGGTGTGTGTATGTATTGTGTTTTAAATTTTGTAATGTTCGCGAGTTGCGTCCGAGTGTTGCGAGTCCGTAATGTGTGTGAACGTGTGTCGTATGTTGTTTGCGAGTGTCGTAATGTGTGTGTTGTACTGTTTGGGTTGCGACGTGAAGTTTGCGAGGGTCGCAGTTGCTGGCATGGAGCGCCTTCGGCGCTCCATGCCAGCAACTGCGGCCCTCGCTTTGCGAGGGTCCTCAGTTGCTGGCAAGGAGCGCCTTTGGCGCTCCATCGCTTTGCGAGGTCCTCAGGTGCTGGCATGGAGCGCCTACGGCGCTCCATGCCAGCAACTGAGTCCCTCGCTTTGCGAGGGTCCTCAGTTGCTGGCAAGGAGCGCCTTTGGCGCTCCATGCCAGCAACTGAGACCCTCGGGCAGTGCCCTCGCTTCGCGAGGGCCTCGGCTCGCTGCGCGAGCCGCGGCCCTCGCTACGCGAGGGCCGCAGCTCGCTACGCGAGCCCGCAGCGTTAGCAACAACTCGTACGCTCACAACTATATATGTGATATGCTAACACAATATATTTCACATGATTTACTAAATTAAATTAATTGAATGAATAAGAATAAAAGTGGAACTACATGAAAGGTATATCTTTGTAAAAAAGGACAATGGAGGAAATAAATAATTATCCTAAAAGAGTCTTATAAACCTAGTAAAAGATATATGTACTAATTCTATTATAGCATGATAGAAATTTTAAACGAAAACAGGATCTAAAATATTCCTGTCATGATTCTGTAATAACAACTAAAGATATTCCTCTGAAGAAATGTAATGGGGAATATGAGATTGATTCCCCACACAAAAGAAAGATATGATATACTTTACATCAATGTATATAAATATTGGAAATATGTGGAGCCACGAATATACAGTGAATTACATCTAAAGATATATTATTATCTTAGATTAGACTGGAATACCAGCATATACATATTAAATATATGAAATCCAGACATAAATATGACAAAAGGAATCAGAATTTGACTTTGGATGTAATTTTGTTAGATTTGTCAGACCAGACTTATACATATTGCCCCTTCACTTGCGAATGAAGGTAAAGGGTAACCATGACTACTGATCCGACTATAAATAGGAGGCACCGTTGAGGATATCGCCTTCCCCCTTTGAGAAAGTCACACCCATGTGACGAAACGTGCGTCAGGGTAGCGTCTGACGTCAGACGCTAATTTTGTAAATAAGCAAGCGCTTTCCATGTAGCTGAACGCAGCTCCGTGATCTCCTTATCAGTCATATAATTGGTGCTTTAGCTCCAGCACACGGGAGAGCCTGGTGCCGAGTCCTAACAAGTAGCATAGATCTATTTATACCACAGAACGCTGCATACTAGACACGTGTAGATAGCAATGTGGATATAAATATAAATACCATCCTGAATATGAATGCTGAGTTAATATAAAGGAGCCTATACACGGAGGTAGTCCTACGGAGGTAGTCCCAATGTGGACAACATAAGAGATATATACAAACATTGATCTCCCTAGTATAGTGCTATGAACATCAAGATTTAAAATATATATGCTACATTTGAATCTTAAATACACTGGAACTCATATCTTAATCATGGTGATATACTGACCAAATATATATATTATTAAGTGGGACATTTAATCAAAGTGACTAATATAAAGAGATTAAAACGGCACTAAAAGGAGATATATATATTCATATTTGACAAAACGATCAGTATACCTCATATTAATATTAAGAGGTGGTATTCTCCTTGTATATTGACCTGTGAATGAGATTAGATATTAATATTGCAGCATACTATAAGCATATAGAAGGGTATGATAAGGCACCATATAACATTGATGTATGGACTGGTAACCTGTAGGACTTACAATTTCGTATATATATATAAAATCAAATCTCTTTTGAGATACATATATATATATATATAAAGGAAGCCAAGCTTAATATTTGTATAAAGCACCTATTAAGACAAAATAGGAGAGATTATAACACTGAATTTATCTCTCAATAACTGGTCTAGTGTGCAACAATAAGGGAGTCAATATTAAATGTTTTTAAGGAATTATTTCCCATTCCCTTGATTTTAAAGAAGTTTTTAATCGACGTTGTCTCCAATTATATAAATAAAGATTTATTGTTTTGATTTCTCTGGTTCTTTATTAATACATGTGAATAGGTGTGCACCGAGAGAAATAATAATTATTATTTCCCAACATTATAAAATATATATATAAGTGGTTTAATCCATATTTTTGGGTATCAATTGAATTCAGGAATCTAAGGTTATTCTCCTCTAAAATTGTGTATTTCAAAACAAGATGGCGAGTCTAAATATAGATAGTTGGAAATTCATCAACTTACATAATGAAGCAGCAGAAAGTTTCAACTTTACAGCCATAGAAAAGAAAGATGAGGATATTAACATTAAAATTGCTTTTAGAGACCTGAATAAGAATTTGAAAAAGCAAGTTAAAATAGTATGGGAACTGACAAGCCTTGAAAATTACATAAAACAAAAGATTATACCGAGAAGCCTAAGGATAAAAATAATGCCAGCAACAAGTTTAATTAATGATGATTTTCTAAAAAAATGGACAGACATTCTATCACAATGTTCATTAGATTTAATGGACTTAATAGTGCAAACAGAAAAAAAGCACCTGGAAATGTTCAGTACTGACCTAGACAAAAGCCAGAAATTAGTTGAAACTTTCAAAGAGAAACCAGAATATGAAATGAACTGTCAGAAATTGACTGAAAATCTGGAGAGATTTAAAAATGAAATAAAATCTAGAAAGCAGAAGAAGTTCATAAGAGATTAGGATGATTATAAAAATAATAGGATATATAAACATACCCAGAGAAAAAATAGAACAAAGATATCATCTGACATAAGTTCATCAGAATATGAAACTTCAGACATTGAAGACCCAAATATGAGATTGGGAGCTGGTACAAGTACTGATGGAATACAAAGGGGTTTAAGAACTAGGTTAATGCAGGAACATGAACAGAGACAAGAAAAAGCTTTTTTAGACAGAGGCCAATATATCCAAAGAGGAATAAGGAAAGCAACCAACACACAGATAAGACCAAATCGATATCAAGGACCCCCACATTAAGTCTGAATGCCTCTGATTTAGAAGATTTGTTACAAATAATACATTTATCAACTTTTGCACTAAATGAAACACATAAAGCTGTCCTAAAAAGAGGCCTCTCTTTTGTTCCATCATCCAAAGTAGAACTCTTTACAAACATAAAAGATTTGAATCTCTTTGGAAGGAAATTGGCACTTTATACATTTTATTAAAAAAAAAACATGAAAGAATATGCCTATTTAGACATTGATAAAGAAGATCAAGATACATTCATGGATATGATGGCCCTAATAGAGGAAAATGAGAATGAAAATGCATTCATATCAGAATCTGGAACACCAAAATATGGAAAAAAATGAGTAAATTTACTCCTCAAATTAAGGACTATCCAAACATCAGTGTATTCATACAAGTCACAAGAGAACTGGAAAATGTATATACATCTAAACAAAAATCCACATACAATTTAAGTAAAAAGGAAAATGTAGCATTAAAGGAGCTCCAAGATTGTAAAACTATACAAATAAAACCAGCAGACAAAGGGGGAAACATTGTCGAGGCCTACACGCACCGCACCGGACACCACACTACCACAGACTCCACAACCGCCGTAGCTTAAAGCTCCCAGGGAGTATGCAGCGCATAGCAATCCCCAGTATGATATAGCAATCCCCTCCAAGAACGAGACGAGGCTACATTTTGAAGGGTCAAGTAGTGCTCTTTAATGGCAGGGGATCTCCTTTAATGCAATGGTGCCCTCTGAAGGGCTACACCCACATCATTATCACAACAGCCAATTATATACATGGTTCAACCCCCACGTCTCCTCCCCTCAGATAACAGGTAACACAATTAAAACAGACACAATTTTAACCACATTCTGGATGTACCCCAAAAACAGGGGGTACACCTTTAAGTCCAGCACCGTTCAGTAGCTCTCGCCCAGGGGAACAACATAAAAATGGCATGAATCAGACTAGGGGTTCAAAAGTTAGTAAAAGTATCTTTTACCCATAACACACAGACATTTCACAGGCAATACACATAGAGGGACAATAGGTGAGTCATACCTCCCTGAGGCTACCTGGCAACTTTGATATAATCAGACATTAATTAGATCATCCTTCTTTGTTCTTATCTGAGAATGAAAACAGTTTATACAATAGACTTCCTTATCTGTAACAGGTTTATCTCCCATGCCAAGGTCTGCACTAGTCTGGGCCAATATTCTGCAGAGCATAAACCAACATACATGCAGTATAATAGTAGGATCATATTTTAACCATAATAATCATAAAACAGGGTAAAACAGTGATGGATTCCGTTACACACCTCCCCCGTGACCATAAGCCGGCATACACGGTCTGATCCCAACGGATCGGCCTGGGGATGTCCGGACAAAAGTATTTGTTGGTCAATTCTCTAGTTTGACAACCCATCAGCATTACTGCAATTCACATTTACTCACATTTCACATATCCCCAGATAGCTGGGATCTGAGCGCACAAAACTACCGAATAGCGCTCAGATCCTCTTCACACAGTTCAATTGCCATGTAGCTAAAGTCTTTCCCATAGTCTTTCATTATATGAATGGGCTCCATGGCATAGTTGTCTGTGGTATCATGGTTCACACTGCCGCTGGGGGGGAAGGACGACACCTTCTGCCCACTGGGGTTCACACTGCTGCTGGGGGGGAAGGACAACACCTTCTGCCCCCTGGGGTTCACACTTCCGCTGGGGGGGAAGGACGACACCTTCTGCCCCCTGGGGTTCACACTGCCGCTGGGGGGGAAGGACGACACCTTCTGCCCCCTGGGGTTCACACTGCCGATGGGGGGGAAGGACGACACCTTCTGCCCCCTGGGGTTCACACTGCCGCTGGGGGGGAAGGACGACACCTTCTGCCCCCTGGGGTTCACACTGCCGCTGGGGGGGAAGGATGACACCTTCTGCCCCCTGGGGTTCACACTGCCGCTGGGGGGGGAAGGATGACACCTTCTGCCCCCTGGGGTTCACACTGCCGCTGGGGGGGAAGGACGACACCTTCTGCTCCCTGTAGGGCCGGTAGAGAGACCTCGGTCCCATCTCTACCTGCCATCTGGAGGTCATCCCAGGACCAGTCAATGAAGTCTGGTTCTGCTTGTCGAGTAGGTTGGGGCTGCACGAAGCTGAGCAGCTGTTGGTAGTCCTGCTCCAGCTCCCACTCTCTCGTTACCAGGTGGGTCATGTCTTTGCTCACCTCGCCTTCGTCATCCCAGACATACATGCCCATCCGGTAGTCGTAGATGTCCCAAAACCTAGACCCCTCCGTGCTGCCAAGATCAATGTCGTCCTCCAAGGCATCCCATAATAATCCCGGGCCATCATAGTCATCCCCCTCCGGTAAGTCGTGTTCAGCCATCCAGGGGGTAAGTCGAACGGTATGCCACCAGAGTGCCTGGTATGCATTGTCTAGCCAGAGCTCTCGCCATACCAGGGTCTCTAGTCTTATCACCCACTCATCCAGGGGCTGCTCTCCCAATAGATACATCCGCATCGCCACACGCTTCTGTAGCCGCTGCTCATCACTGGGGAGACTCTCACCTCGCCGCCATTGGGCATATTCCAGGGCATCATACCAGAGTTCCTTTCTGTCTGCATCCCTGTAGTCCGCGGCCGCCTCCTCCTCCTCATCATGGAACGCTGTCCGAAAACTAGCCGGTTCCATCCTGCTGTAGCCAGGGGCGCTGTACGGATAATAGCGTTGCCCTCAATTTGTAACTCCAAACGTTACCGGTGTCTCCGTGCTGCTTTTCCTCTTACTAGGACGCCATCCCACCACTGCCAGCCAATGTAACGGATCTACTGGCACCCCGACCGGGTACCTCCGTTGATGGACGCGTCCTAGTTTGCGTCGAGGCCTACAAGCACCGCACCGGACACCTCAACCACCACAGACTCCACAACCGCCGTAGCTTAACTGGAGCCGCGCCGTCTTCCTTCCACCCTGTATGAATCTCCAGCATCCAGGACCGTGTGGGGAAGACCTCTCCTCCAAGGATAGCACATCAGGAATAAGCGTTCAGTAGTTACAGCTCAAGGGAGTATGCAAAAGCATAGCAATCCGCAGTATGATATAGCAATCCCCTCCAAGAACGAGACGAGGCTACATTTTGAAGGGTCAAGTAGTGCTCTTTAATGACAGGGGATCTCCTTTTATGCAATGGTGCCCTCTGAAGGGCTACACCCACATCATTATCACAACAGCCAATTATATACATGGTTCAACCCCCACATCTCCTCCCCTCAGATAACAGGTAACACAATTAAAACAGACACAATTTTAACCACATTCTGGATGTACCCCAAAAACAGGGGGTACACCTTTAAGTCCAGCACCGTTCAGTAGCTCTCACCCAGGGGAACAACATATTAAAATGGCATGAATCAGACCAGGGGTTCAAAAGTTAGTAAAAGTATCTTTTACCCATAACACACAGACATTTCACAGGCAATACACATAGAGGGACAATAGGTGAGTCATACTTCCCTGAGGCTACCTGGCAACTTTGATATAATCAGACATTAATTAGATCATCCTTCTTTGTTCTTATCTGAGAATGAAAACAGTTTATACAATAGACTTCCTTATCTGTAACAGGATTATCTCCCATGCCAAGGTCTGCACTAGTCTGGGCCAATATTCTGCAGAGCATAAACCAACATACATGCAGTATAATAGTAGGATCATATTTTAACCATAATAATCATAAAACAGGGTAAAACAGTGATGGGTTCCGTTACACATATTATACATATACATATTAAATATATGAAATCCAGACATACATATGACAAAAGGAATCAGAATTTGACTTTGGATGTAATTTTGTTAGATTTGTCAAACCAGACTTATACATATTGCCCCTTCACTTGTGAATGAAGGTAAAGGGTAACCATGACTACTGATCCGACTATAAATAGGAGGCACCGTTGAGGATATCGCCTTCCCCCTTTGAGAAAGTCACACCCATGTGACGAAACGTGCCTCAGGGTAGCGTCTGACGTCAGACGCTAATTTTGTAAATAAGCAAGCGCTTTCCATGTAGCTCCGTGATCTCTGAGTCCTTATCAGTCATATAATTGGTGCTTTAGCTCCAGCACACGGGAGAGCCCGGTGCCGAGTCCTAACAAGTAGCATAGATCGATTTATACCACAGAACGTTGCAAACTAGACACGTGTAGATAGCAATGTGGATATAAATATAAATACCATCCTGAATATGAATGCTGAGTTAATATAAAGGAGCCTATACACGGAGGTAGTCCTACGGAGGTAGTCCCAATGTGGACAACATAAGAGATATATACAAACATTGATCTCCCTAGTATAGTGCTATGAACATCAAGATTTAAAATATATATGCTACATTTGAATCTTAAATACACTGGAACTCATATCTTAATCATGGTGATAAACTGACCAAATATATATATTATTAAGTGGGACATTTAATCCAAGTGACTAATATAAAGAGATTAAAACGCCACTAAAAGGAGATATATATATACATATTTGGCAAAACGATCAGTATACATCATATTAATATTAAGAGGTGGTATTCCCCTTGTATATAGACCTGTGAATGAGATTAGATATTAGTATCGCAGCATACTATAAGCATATAGAAGGGTATGATAAGGCACTATATAACATTGATGTATGGACTGGTAACCTGTAGGACTTACAATTTCGTATATATATATATAAAATCAAATCTCTTTTGAGATACATATATATATATATATATATAAAGGAAGCCAAGCTTAATATTTGTATAAAGCACCTATTAAGACAAAATAGGAGAGATTATAACACTGAATTTATCTCTCAATAACTGGTCTAGTGTGCAACAATAAGGGAGTCAATATTAAATGTTTTTAAGGAATTATTTCCCATTCCCTTAATTTTAAAGAAGTTTTTAATCAACGTTGTCTCCAATTATATAAATAAAGATTTATTGTTTTGATTTCTCTGGTTCTTTATTAATATATGTGAATAGGTGTTATGCACCGAGAGAAATAATAATTATTATTTCCCAACATTATAAAATATATATAAATAAAAACAAATAGAATAGCCTTTCTAAGGTCCTTTAATCTAAATGAAAACCTAATCCCCCAAATGAGTTATACATTTACTATCTCAATCAAACTGGTAAGTTTGTTTTAAACTTTCCTTTTGTTTATTATCCAGAGCCTTCAGAATGGTTTCTGATTTAGAAATATTAATCTTATAATAGCAATATTTACAGTAATCATCCATCATTTTCTGTAAATATGTTAGTGAGTTTAAAGGATCAGTCAGTGCCAAAATTGCATCATCAGTAAAAAGCAGTATTTTGTGAGTATGCCTCCCTATCTCAACATCTTTTATGTTTAAGGAAGATCTAAATAGTTTAAAATCAATGGGGACAAGGGGCAACCCTGATGTGTACCATTTCTTATAGAACAATTTTCAGTCACAAACCCTGACCCAGAAACCATAGCAGTGGGGTTCTTATCTAAAGCCTTTATAATTTTTGATCCAAATTCTCCCAAACCAAACTTTGTCAACACTAGACTCTATCAAACGCCTTTTCAACATCTAAAGATAAAGCAAGTGTGGGAATGTTCTTCTTACTGACATAAGAAAGTATGGGCCATTTGTCTGCTGGTGTGTTTCGGGCTATCGTTCATCTCTGATTGCGATGCTATTCAATTGCTCAAGGCCAGAAGTTGCTATTTCAAAACCATAAACCATGTACTGGGTCGTAGCAGTTCAGGGCGGTACCATGATCAGTTAAGCAAGCCTGTAACCGCTCATTTCGATTCATCCAATAGAAAATGAGACTGTCATTATTACGGCAGTAAAACATGGAGGTTACATGTCAATCAATTAGGTTTGGGCGTCTGATATGCAATCAGACTCGCAAACCTGAAAAATAAAGAATTATGAAAATGAATGCCAATACTGTCTAGTCCATATGGGTAGCCTGATATGTATTAACTAATTGATATCCTAGATCGATTTAACCTAAAAATGAAACATAAAAATAAAGTTAAATTCCTGAAGATTTGCAGGCTTGAGACTGTTGTGCAATTAATTCTAATGTCTTTCATCGGTTTCACCATTATTTACAGTTCAGTATTGATTTTTTCTCTGCATTTACAGTGCTACAAATAGGTGTTTAACCCCCTTGCAGGTCCTCTCTGGCACTCGTTGGATTTTCTCCTTCATTTGCCATTTACTGGTGTGAAAACATTTGCAGGCTTGGAGAAATTGAGCAATTTAATAGTGATTTGCGATTTTAGCTTGAAAGATCAAAGATCAAAGGCTTCTGGAGGCTGTAAGTTAACCATTGCAATTTTTTCAAGGCCGTAACTCGGAAGCTGTTCGGAGCCGGCAAAAAGATGCCAATTGAATTGCAAATTAGCTTGCGATCTGACGTACGAGCTACTGGTTCTCCCGAAACTTCAATTGAATATGGCCCTATATCAATAAGTCTAAATGTATAGAGCCTCATTCAATTGCAAGGCCGCATCTTGCGGTATACAGTCTGTATGTCTGCAGGCTTCCTGCGGGCTTGAACTCTGTTATAATTACGGAGCGATTCAATTGAACAAGCCTGCAAAAAGCCGAAACCGTAAACCATGCAATTGTATGTAGCATATCAGAGCGTAAACATTATCAATTAAGCAAAGCCGTAACTACCCATTGAGAAACAGCCAATAGAAAATTAGACTATCATCATTACGGCAGTATAAGATATTACATGTCAATCAATTAGCGTTTAGAGGTCCGATATGTGATCGGACTCGCAAACCCGCAAAACACAAAATAATACAAATTAATGCTAATTCTGTTCGACTCCATATCAGTGGCCTGATATGTATTAACTCATTGATTCCTAAAATCAATATAACCCCGAAATTAAACATAAAATAAATGACTTTTGATTGCCAATTTGCGAGCTTGAGACTGTTGTGCAATTAATTCTAATGTCTTTCATCACTTTCCTGTCATTTACATTGATTGTTATTTGCATTTACAGTGCTACGGACATGTCTTTAACCCCCTTTGCATGTCACATCTGGTACCCATAGGGCTTTCTTCTACATTTGCCATTTACGAATGTGAAAACATTTGCAGACTTGCAAAATTATAGCAATTGAATAGTGATTTTAGTGATTGTAACTCTTGGGGAGGTAAAAGATCAAAGGCTTAGATGGGGCGTAAGTCACAGTTGTAACTACCGCAGGGATTTTGAGCCCATAACCCATAGATCATTTGCAGCTTGCAAAAAGACGGCAATTAAATAGCAAATTAATTTACGGGCTACATTACGGGCTCCCGTAGGCTACAATTTCTCAATCGAATGAGGCCCATAGTCAGGGCTAAAAATGCATTCTTGCAATAACATCTCTTGGTCCAGTTAAATCACGATTTTTGGGTAATGGAAGTCTATGGGCGATGTCAGTTGTATTATCCCCCTGAATTTCAAGTGCCACCAATGACAGAAATAAGTTTGTAATTTATTCCTCTTATCCTGAAATGTTTCCTCCTCTAGAGATCTTCACCTTTGGTCAATTTCTATTTTATATCTTTCAAACTAAGTGTATGATATTTTTATAATTAACAGCTAAAAAAATCAAAAGTATTAGATCTGTTTACAAACACACTGTGTCCTGCCTCCTAACTGTCTAAATGATTGATAACATATGCCGAACCCTGTGGTGAAGGCAAGGTTAAGTCAAAGATTTATAGCAGTTTTTCTCTGAACTCAGGAATGCAACCAAGCAGTTAACCCAAAACTGACCTGTTTAGGTGTTTCCATTATTCCATTCTCTACACATTAATTTGTGAATACCAGTGACTCATGTAAACACAAATTTTATTTATTCATTTTCAGTGAAAAATGCATGTATTTTAAAAATTCAAAAAGTGTTTCAACATGCTTTTAGGAGATCTTTACTGTGATGTGGTCCACATTGTGCTGAATGAAGTGGCCCTTTAATATCAAGCAGAAAGTCAGTCATTTTTTTTGCCCACAAATATTGGTTATATGGCCAAAATGGTTAAATCACTGTCATTAACATAAATTCAGAGCATATTATGATATTTTAGTATGGTGTTAAGCTGTGGGTTTTACAGCATATTCGGCGGTGGCCTCTTACCACACTTCTTTCTCTCATTTGTGTTAAGCTCCTCCGTGCCTTTGTTTCAGTTTGGTTAAGTTTTCCCACTGAACTCTCGTCTAACGCGAGAGTCTCCCCTGCAGATAGTGACCTCAGCTATCAGCGTTTTCTGCTCCAGATGTATTCAAAGAGCCTTGATCCGATCCTCATATGCTTTAAACGGTTGTTTCTCTTCAAAAAATCTGCAGGTTAAACCAAACGGGCTGTAAAACAAATTTTGTTGCCATTCCAATTCAAGCCGGCAGCTGAATCACTCAGCTGACCTCATCATCTCCAGTCCAGCCTCACCCCTACTGGTCTGAGTAGTTTAGTTAATTTGGCGCCCTGATCTAGTGATCATGATTATGTTATCAAGTGGCACTGTTTAGTTGTTAATGTGTTCAGTTAGCATTGTATTTTTACTGTAAATATGTTGTACCCTATTCCATGTTTGCTCGAAGCTGGGATTACATTCTTTAGATTGTAAGTTTGCAAGTTTTCAATCTTGTAAGGTGCTTGGGGGGAAACCCTACAAATGTTTAATTTTAAGTTCAAAGCCAAGGCCCTCCATTCTTTTGCAATGTGTTAAAATTGTTTCTGCCTTGTACGTAATCCCTGTATAGCTCTATGGAATATGTTGGTGCGTTACAAATAAAGGATAATAATAATAATGCTCTGTTTGTGTCTGAAATTCTGCTTTCTACTCCAGCTGGTGAGGTGTGGAAAGGAACCCCTCACAACGAACAGAGAGTTAACCCTATGTTGTGACATACAGTAAATATATAAATACTAGAGAATTGCCCGTCAAAAAATTAAGGCAATGAAATTGTAAGGTAGCTAATGCTGTTTGGTGTATAATAATGAAATATATAATACATTAATAGCTGAATATACTTTACCTATTTTGAAGCATTGTGTTGAAGAGCTGGCAATCTGTTTTGATGTTGCTGGAGCATTAGTGGTGTGGAGCTGCTGTGTAAGTATGATAAATGTGTGCAGTGTAATACTGTGCGTGCGCGAAACCAAACCGTTAGCGTAGTCGTGTACTTCCGCATTGTCGTAAAATGGCGGGTAATGTGTGGTATGCGTGTTAGCGGAATATCAGTAGGTCTTTTGTGGTGTTTTGCGAGTTTCTTGTGGTGTTTTGCGTGTTTAGAGTGCTGTAGCCTCGTTTTCGTTTTGTTCGGCGGCCATTTTTTCTCTCGCTTAGAGATTTTTTTAGTGTCTAAACTCTTTTCTTTTGACTTAAATGAAGGTGTAAGTTGCTTTTTTGAGGTCCTGGATGCTCCCTCTTGCTGTAGGTAAGCTTTTTATGTATGTACTGTGTGTATTTATTGTGTTTTGAACTTGTTCATGTTCGCGAGTTGCGGACGATTTTTGCGAGGTCGTAATGAGTGGTAACGTGTCTCGTATGTGGTTTGCGTTGCGACGTAAAGTTTGCGATGGTCGCGGTTGCTGTGTCGTGTTGTTTGCCTTGCAACGGAAAGTTTACGAGGTCCGAAGTTGGTGTGTCGTGTTTTTTGCGTTCCAACGTAAAGTTTGCTATGGTCGCAGTTGCTGGCAAGGAGCGCCTTCGGCGCTCCATGCCAGCAACTGAGGCCCTCGTTTCACTACGCTACGCTCACAACTATATATGTGATATACAGTATATTGTTTTCCATGCTGGCTGTCATTGCACTGAGTAGGAGAAGCAGAGGGGAGTGTAAGAGATGAGTAGAGGAAGTAAAGCAACAGAGAAACAGGGGGTGCAGATGGTAGAAGCAAGAGATCAGCTGATCAGGGAAAGCATTGATTAGAAGTTTGTTGGAAAACAAGAGATAAGTGTGGTAAGAGAAAAGGTGAGGCACAGATGGAGTTGAGTTGCTTAAAACGGAAGAGAGAGGAGAGAAGGAAAGAAACAGAGAAGGTGAAAAAGAGGAAAGTTGAGGAATGAAGAAAGATAGCAAGCAATAGTGGAGCAGAGGTGAGAAAGAAGGGATCAAACATAGAGAAGAGCGGAAAGTGAAATACATATTGGGCCTTGCTTTTGTAGTGAGAGAAAGTTGTGGCAAAGTGAAAGCTAGATGTGTAGGGCAGTACTTAAGAAGCAGTCCACAATAATTTATTTATAAACCTGACCATACCCATGATCTGAGTCAGATCTTCCCTTGCTTTATCGATAACTAACATTGCACATACCTGTTTCCTTCATTGTATTGTGATATTATACAATGGAAACTTTCCAAATATACAGAACATCTCTTATTAGTTACCATCTACTTTAGGAATATTTCTAAAGACTGGTGTAGTGGGTATGTCCAGTTATGGAGTTTAAAAATAAGAGGACATTTATTGATACTTTTGTTGAGCACATATTTTATATAACATGGCGTGTTCTCAAGAGATGCAGCTTTCTTTTAGAACTAGAAATATATAAATACTTAACTTAGAAAAAAAATAAAAATAACAATTAACATCCTAGCATAAATTTATATTTGATCAAAGTGACCTATTGACAAAAGTGAGAAGAGGACTGCTAAACTGTACTTTACATATAAATCCTATTGTATGCTATCTCTCAAGTGATCTATACCATGCTGCTTTACACAGAAGCTCTTAAACTAAAATATTTCATCTGTCGTAGTGATTAAACACAGAGCAGATCTGAAGCATACATAAAGGAAGATTAACTAGATTACACCATAGAACAGTTCACATCACTTATCCATAAATATTGAAATTACTTAACTAAATTGTTGTAACTATTGTTCAATAGGAGAAAAGCTGTGGGACATTAAAACATAGGCATTCAATGCAACAGAATATATTGCTGTCCATCAGATCTAAAAAGAAAAGAGTGTTTGAAATGAAAAATTAATTGGTACTTTAGACTCGCTGTTTTCTCTCTCTTAGGGTGCAAAGTGTAAAATTTGTAATTAACTTTTCAATCATTTTCTCATTTATTCTGGTACCTGGGATTGCATTTAATGTGCTGGAAATAGACCTATATTTTTCCTAAGAGAGTTAAGGAAGCAGATTAGAGACATCATCCTGCAATGATTGAGAGAGTGCTTCATTGGACAAATTTGCAGTAAGTCAGTGTTCCACATTTCAAAGACATTGCAACTGAAAGAAAAGCAATCTTTTGAAATGAATATACAGAGATGACTTTTACCATTTTAGAATATTATATGAAGTCATTGTGTAATATTTTTCTTATTTTACAAGTTAAAATTATGTGAAGCCAGAGCAAAAGTAGGTTTTTAATCTTTGTAATTTTTATTACAGTTTAAGTCAATTTTTAAATACTATCTCACAAAAGAGGTGTCAATTACGGGAACATGAGCAAAATGCTTATTACCACACTATTGCACCAATATATCAAGAACTTGGATGAAAACAATGTGATATTCTTGGAAATTAATGCTAATTATGGTAAGGTTATAGACAAGTGAAATAGCCTTCCAGCAGAAGTAGCACCGATAAACAGTCACATCATTTAAACATACATGACCGCATATATTTGTATGTCATGATAGTTTTAAATATGTATAAAAAGTTAGATAGGCAGTTTTAACATATTTACTGGAAATGCAACTTTATAACATTGTCAGAATCTTCTACAGCTGATTTTAAGAGGGAAGCTGCATGCTAAAAGGAGTAAATTATTTCTCTTATGCTGCTTTATTACTGCTGGAGATGTTTACAAGCCCACCATAATTAGATAACTTACTTACATTACTGCATACAAAATGAGCACTGTGAAGTTTAAATCATTTAACTTTTAATGCCTCTTCAGACTGCATTTGCAACAAATAACTTTTAGAAATCTACTCAATTACATACATGATCAACAAATGTGTCCCTGGTATGGAAATATGCTTGGCATTGGCACATTTGAAGAATCAATAATGTCTGGAAAATATAATCTCCTTTCGTACTTGCTATCATAATAATGAGACACTGGGGCCATACTTGATAAGATGTTGGCTCATAAGGTTAGGGCCACCATCAAAAATCTTGGGCCACAGTACAAATGTAAAAGCTAGGTCTGCCCCCAACTCGATACACACCCATTTCCCCATCTCCTATGCCCATCCATTAAGTTAACTACACATATAGTGCATATTCCTATTTTTTTTATTATATTTTTAATTTAAAATTATATTTAGCAACGGACAAAAATATCTAACACTAAGGAACAAGACAAGCTGTTTCTAGGAGCACTGTTCCTTCCTATCTCAGTACATAATATCAATTCCTGCTAGCATGGGGCTCCCCTTCCAGGATGGGACCCTCGCAAAAGTACTCCATATTTTCCACTGTCAGTGGCCCTATGTGAAGATTCCAAAAGGGGGTCTATTTAGCTACAGACAATCCCTACCTTTGGCCTCCGTAATTCCCCTCTAAATCGGCTATCTTCGTTGAAGGAATGGGCTGCTGGGTATCTGGCTAATGGATCAGGAACATGTACATGTGGTTTAGCTCAGCAACATAATAAAGCCTTCCCGTTAAATGAAACACACCATACTCTATGCGTTCCAAGTAACAACCTTTATTTCTTAAAGCAATCTCTATATCACATTTTTCATGTGGGTGGGAGGACCTATTCAAAATCCCCTCTGCAATCAGGATCATCTAGTAAGAGAACGGCAGCTGGAGGGTATGGGCAGACGTGGGGGATTAGAGCCAATCAGGGGAGAATGGATATGGGGGCTTGGCTTGTTCTTCCCAGGATGGGTCTAGGGGAGGTACTGTACTTCCCAGTGGAGGGAACCAATTTGCAAGTCCCACAAAAGAAAATCAGTATTGTGTCATGGCCACAAGATGTCACTACTGGGCACATGTGCTACTGTCCCCAGTGTCCCAGGTACTACACCTCAGGCCTAGCCCACTGACATTGTTTAAATGGTAAACCCAGCGTCCCTAATCCGGTCTAACACCTGGTGGATGCGGGCAAGATGTTCGCCCCCCAGTAAGAGCTAAAGGTGGCTATGTTATCCAGGTACACCTGGGCTTAGGTATGACAGCCCTGTAATAGCTGTCAACCAACCTCTGGAAGGTAGAAGGGGTGTTTTTATCTTGAAGGGCATCACCGTGAACAGGTAGAGCAAGAATGGGGTGAGAAATGCTGACTTTTCCCTAGCTGAGTCCGCAAGAGGGATCTGCCAATAGCCCTTTGATAGGTCAAGGGTAGTGAGGTATTTGGCTGACCCCATCCTATCTAAGAGCTCATCCAACCTAGGGATTGGATAGGCATCAGTCTTAGTTTTATCATTTAACTTCCGGTAGTCCACACAGAACCGTGTGGTACTGTCTTTCTTAGGGACCAGTACTATAGGAGAGGCCCAGGGGCTGCTAGTGGGTTATGGGCAGACGTGGGTTATTAGAGCCAATCAGGGGAGAATAGATATGGGGGCTTGGCTTGTTCTCCCCAGGGTGGGTCCAGGGGAGGTACGTCCCAGTGGAGGGAACCAATTTGCAAGTCCCACAAAGGAAAATCAGTACCCTGTCATGACCACAAAATGTCACCACTGGACACATGTGTAACCGTCCCTAGCTCAGCAGTGATTAGATAAATGGCCTCCCTATTAGAGAGTTTCCTGGCCAGAGAACAGACAGCCCCAAGTGATCTTCACACCCTGCATAAGGGTGTACCTATTATTACTATTGCTGTATCACTATTATTTTTTATCAGGAAAAATATCTGAGTCTTACAAATGTATTTGTATCTATCCCCATACCAGATTGATCAAGCATCATACTGGAGTATGCCATCCATTACAGCAGGCAACACACCATTCTATATGAGAAACAGTATTTATGAAGTAGCAGATGGCCTATGTGCCATTCAATATGATAGAAAACACTTTCTTCCAACAGCACAAGGCATGGCCAATAGCTTAAAAATGCTTATTGATAAACCAGCAGTGATATTCTTGAACACATTTGCACTATTTATTTTCTTATGCTGCTGTAATGAGTAGCAATGCGTACAAGCTAGAAATCATGGGGAAAACAATAATTTAAAAATAAAAATAATTTTAATGAAAATAACAACTATAATAATAATAATAATAATAATAATAGCATTAATAATAGCATTAATAATCACATAAATAATATATTTAAGAATTGAAATAATATCTGATTTAATAATTGCAAAAATATCTGATTCTTAAAACTGTATTTGTATTTATCCCCATACCAGATTTATCAAGCTTCATATTGGAATACGCCATCCATTACAGCAGGCAACACACCATCCTATATGAGAAACAGTATTTATGAAGTAGCAGATGGCCTATGCACAATTCAATATGATAGAAAATACTTTCTTCCAACAGCACAAGGCAGGGCCAATAGCTTAAAAATGTTTAAATAATAAACCAGCCATGATATTCTTGAACACATTTGCACTATTTATTTTCTTATGCTGCTGTAATGCGTAGCAATGCGTACAGGCTAGAAATCATGGGGAAAACAATAATTTTAATATAAAAATAATTTTAATGAAAATAACAACTATAATAATAATAATAATAGTATTAATAATAGTATTAATAATCACATAAATAATACATTTAAGAATTTTAATAATATAGTAATATTAGTAATAGTAATAATAATATAATACATAGATAATAACACACAATAATGTTAACAGATATTATTATTAATAACAATTTGGTAATAATATAACAATAATGCAAAATATAACAATATCATATCATAACTATATATTAAATATAAATGATTATTATATTTTTGTTGTGCTATTATCATATTAGTAATATTATTAATATTTATGAGCATTCATATTTTTATTATGACTATAAAATTGTAAAATGACATACACTGATACATATACAAAATGGCCCTGTTCTGCTATGTAATACATCTCCAATTGAAATCCATTGTTAGATACACTATGGCCCCCATTTAATTCCAAGCAAGCAATTACCTTCATACAGGCCGTATGTCTGCGGGTTAGAAATTAGAAACAGAGGTATTTAATTGAACAAGCCTGCAATTACTGGGCCCAAGACTAAAACCATGAACCCGTACATAGCATTTCAGGGCTTGATCATGATCAATTAAGCAAGCACGTAAGTTACAATTTAGAAAGAGCCAATAGTAAATGACTTCAGTAAAACATGGAGTTTAAACTTCAATCAATTAGTGTTTAGATGTCCAATTAGCGATCAGACTCGCAATCCATCAATGTATAAATCAATAAAAATGAATGAAGAAACTGTTCTAGTCCATGTGGGTGGCCTGGTATGTATTAACTCTTTAATTCCTGGGATCAATATAACACAGAAATAAAACTTGAACAAAAAAAAATGTTATTGCAGATTTGCGAGCTTGAGACTGTTGTCCAAGAAATTGTCTTTCATTACTTTCCCAGTATTTTTAAGTACAGTAGTGTGTGTATGTTTGCTTTTACAGTTAACTCACTTGCGAATCCAATCTAGTACTTGTAGAAATTTTTGCTACATTTGCCATTTATGGGTTTGAAGGCAATTGCGGACTTGTTGAATTGTTGCAATTAAATATGGATTTTGTGTTTTTAGCACTGGTAACAATTACAGGCTTGAAACATCAAAGGAGGAGATAGGACAAAGTTAAGTTTTTGGCGATCGCAGGGATTTTGAGCCTGTAACTCGCAAATGGATTGTGTGTAGCTAAAAGTAGACAACTGAATATCAGTGACTTTTACAGGCTCCATTACGGGCTCTTGTAACTACAGTTTGGCCAATTAAATAGGGGCCTATGTATTGTAAACCTATCATATATACCATGCATTACAAAATTAATTTGTTCACTCTTGACAGTTTCACATAATTTGCCACATTGTCGTATTAAGGTGAATTTAGGAGAATCAGTACACCATGGTGTATTTGCCAGTAGATAAATCTGGGTCTATGTCTGGTATTCTACACCACATACACACACCTTTTATTGCTTAGTATAACTAAGCATAGGACCACATTTTTCCTACTGTAAACTAACATTGAAGTTTTCTGCTTTGAGCTGACAAACAAAATGTTATGTTTTTTTATAATAAGAGATCATTGTCATTAATTAATAATTAGCCCATGAGGCATTTGCTCCATTATCTTGAGTACAGTCACCTGATCCCAAGTGTGCCAAGTTTGTTTTCAACTGACGGTGGACTGACATCTCAAAATGGCAAACTTAAATTTTAGTTTACTGAAGGAAAATGCAATTTGTTTAATATTTTTAGATAATAAAGTACTTGTTATTAACTATTGTTATTACCTATTGCAATTGAACCAATGAAAAGTAAGCATGTAAATAAATCACAATTGGTTGCTATTAAATTTTTTTATTGACAGTGTTAGATAACTGAATTTGAAAATTAGATATTTTAAACGTAGGTTACATGAAAAGGTCCCAATGCCATTATTTCATGCGATTCATTTTGTCTCATTGGGGCGAATGATAAGTCACTAGCACAGAGGGAGAACATTTTCAGTGTAATTTATGCATAAACTACTCAACTATCCAGCATTTAAAGCCTCCTGTAATTGTGTTCCTCCATCAAAATTGCCAGAAAAAAGGGCACAGTCTCAGTGGAGACTGATAGCTTGTCACAGGTGATGGGTTAAAGGTGGAGCAAGCCACTTTACGCCAGCAAGATAAATACACAGAAATTGTTGCGACAAGCTGCAGAGGACAGAGCCTAGATCATACAGACTTGTTGGCTCAACAGACCCAAGTCGCAGAGGAAAGAGCCCAAATGAGACAGTCCACTGAAAGCCAGAAGGAGACTACAGAGCAATGGCTAAGACAAGCAGAAAAGCACGTAGCACACCAATAACAGAATACACAATTGTTGAGACAAGCAGAAGAGGACAGAGCACACCAGCAAGAGTTTACAGAGCAACGACTGAGACTTTGCAGCACCTGAGGTGCATATACTACTGTGACTTCAGAAACAAGTTGAAGCATGAATTCTAATCCCTTCCTACAGTAAATGACAAGTAAGGATGATGTAGAAACCTCCTGAACTTGAATGAATTGCCACTAGAGAAGCTTGGCCCTAAAAGCACTTGGCTACAATCCTTGCCCCTTACTTATGTGGTGAAGATCAGAAAGCCTTGGGTTTTTTAGGATAAGGAAAAGGCAATGAATTATCAGATGTATCAAAGTACCTCTCATGGAAGTTTTTAGACAGGAAGAACCTGCGTTGTTATTGCAAGAAACTTCTATTGGACATAAAGGAACTTCAGCATTCTAGACAGCGATCTACCTGTCTTCTGGATAAATTTGACTGTGATGGTGTATGGGATCCTGAGAAGTGCCATGTTTCTCTCTATCTAAGTGGCATGCCTCTTTACCCATGTTTAAGGCGCAGCTTCCCTTTAAGAGAATAAAGAAGAAACCTGGGCCCTTATTAAATTAGCTCTCGTAGTTCCCTAGGTCCTTGCAAAAGGCAGTTTTTTGCTGTTTGCGAGGAAGGAATCCCCAATACTTCCCTCGCAGCCTGCGTTGCGAGATGACTCTGAAAAATGGCTGAAAGAGCTACGTAGTAACACGCAGCTTTAAATCTATGAGGTGAATCTCGCACCTCAGAACAATCCCTACGGGCACACAAAAGTGCCTGCAATGGATCCTAAAGCCTCTTTGTGCTGCCTCAGAGTAGCCCGAGACAGCCATGTGATGCCCCACCCTGCACCCTAAACACATCACCATGCTGCAGGGGTCCCTATTGGGACCCCTGCAGCCCCCACATTAACCCCTTGCAGCGGTGGTCCCCGATCGGCATAGATCAGGCCCCAACTGCTTTTAAAACTTTTAAATTCCCAGCCGCGGCTCCTTAAAGGGCCCGCGGCACACTATTAGCCAATCCCGTCCGAGGCACCTAAAATTAACCCCCCTCCTCTATGCTGTGGGTCTCCATCGGGACCCCCAAAGTGTCCCCACATTAACCCCTTGCAGTGGGAGTCCCCAATCGACACAGATTTTGACCCTGCTGCATTTAAAACTTTTAAATTCCCCGCCACGGCTCCTTAAAGGGCCCGCTGCACACTATTAGCCATTCCCAGCCGCGGCACCTAAAATTAACCCCCTTCTATGCTGGGGGTCCCCATCGGGACCCTCGAAGTGTCCCCACATTAACCCCTTGCTGCAGGGGTCCATAGGGACCCCAGCAGCCCCCCCCCCCCAATTAACCCTTTGCTACGGGACTCTCCAGCAGCATTCAAAATTTAAAATTTCCCGCCTCGCGGGTCCTTAAATATTAACCCCAGGCAACTAAAATTAACCCCATAGCTCAAGGGGCTCTAAACAGACCCCCATGAGCCCTTAATTAACCCTGTCACTCATGGGGGTCAATACAGACACCCATAAGCCCTTAATTAACCCTATAACTCAGGGGGGTCAATACAGACCCCCATGAGCCCTTAATTAACCCTGTCACTCATGGGGGTCAATACAGACCCCCATGAGTCCTTAATTAACCCTGTTACTCCTGGGAGTCAATACAGACCCCCATAAGCCTCTAGTTAACCCAGTCAGTCCCATAAGGGTCTATGAAGACCATCATAGGACAATTAGAAGCATATTATAAAAAAACTTAAGGTACATAAAAAATAAAACATCACAACCCCGCCCCCCCCATTGCATAAAATAAAAATCCTAAGGTACATAAAAAAATGTAAACATCACAACCCCGGCCCCCCACTACATAAAATAAAAAAACCTAAGGTACATTAAATTAAAAAAAAATCACAACCCCCCCCCCCCCTCACTATATAAAATAAAAAACCTAAGGTACATAAAAATGTTAAAAAATCACCCCCCCTCACTACATAAGAGAAAAAACTAAGGTTCATAAAATAAAATAAATCCCAACCCCCCCACTACATAAAATAAAAAAACCTAAGGTACATAAAATTAAAATAAATCACACACCCCCCCCCCCCCTTCATAAAATAAAAAAACCTAAGGTACATAAAATAAAATAAAATCCCAACCCCCCCCCCCACTACATAAAATAAAAAAACCTAAGGTACATAAAATAAAATCACAACCCCTCACTACATAAAATAAAAAAAGAATTATACACCTGCAAAGGAAAAGGCATACACAAATACACATAACACTCATGAATACATTATTAATATACACATAACTACAATACATTTCCCCCTATCTATACCTAACCCCCAATCTAAACACCCCCCATCTATACCTTACCCCCAATCTAAATACCCTCCATCTATACCTAACCCCCAATCTAACCCCCCATCTATACCTAACCCCAATCTAAACATCCCCGCTATCTATACCTAACCCCTTAAATCTAAGCTAAAATAGAATAAATGAAAACACTTACCTTTGCAGATGTCCCTTCTGATTGCACCCCCTAGGAAAAAAAGAAACATCAGATTATTCAAACAATAAACATTACATATAATAAATAGATATTACAAATACAGTATTAAACTTACCTTTCCAGCATGTCCCCGTCCATCTTCATCTGTTCTCCGGCTCCGACCCTGGAAAAAAGATACATACCATTAGTATAAAACATACACAACAACACAAACATCACACACAAAAAAAATAAAAAAATAACATTACACATTGAAAACTTACCTGTCCCCGATGTCCCCGGCCTTCTTCTCTTCTGCCCCGGCTGGGCCCTTGCTGAATCTGCGTTCTATTAAAAAAAAAAAAAAGGTAGGTCCGCACTCGCAGACCTCCCCGACGCTAATGAGCCTCCTAGAGCCTTTTCAGGAAACGCTGTTTATCAAACGCTGTCTATCAAAGTTCAGACAATCAGAAGGCGGCAATGTGTGAGCCAATCAGGATGGGATACACACCTATCTTCCATTCTGATTGGCTGCAGGTACTATCACTCTTTCTTAAACCAATCAGAAGGCCCTACTGCTTTCATACAATCACAATGGGATACACCCCACGGGGTGATTGGCTAAAGGCACCTGCGCCTTCTGATTGTTTTAAAAAAATATTGATAGTTTCTTCAGCCAATCAGAATGGGAGATAGGGGTGTATCTCATCCTGATTGGCTCACGCACTGGAGCCTTCTGATTGGCTGAACTTTATGTAGTGTGGGGGGTTGTGATTTTATTTTATTTTATGTACCTTAGGTTTTTTTATTTTATGTAGTGGGGGGGTTGTAATTTTTTTTTTATTTTATGTACCTTACAGTTTTTTTTTATGTAGTGGGGGGGGGGTGATTTTTTACTTATTTTATGTACCTTAATTTTTTTTCATTTTATGTAGTGAGGGGGGGGGGGGTTGTGATGTTTTATTTTTTTATGTAGCTTAGATTTTTTATTTTATGTAATTAGTAGGGTGGATGGTTTAATAGGGGGTTAGGTAGGTCGTGTTAGGTAGGTAGGGGTTAATAGGTTATGGTAGAGGGTGGTTAGTTTAGATTTAGTGGTTTATTGGGGGGAAAAGTGTAGTGTAGTGTTTGTACTTAGTCTCATGAGGGTCCGGTAGGACCCTCATGTTGCTTATGGGCTTAATAATAGGCTTCTAATTGTCCTATGATGGTCTTCATAGACCCTTATGGGACTGATTGGGTTAACTAGAGGCTTATGGGGGTCTGTATTGACCCCCATGAGTGACAGGGTAAATTAAGGGCTCATGGGGGTCTATATTGAACCACATGAGTGATAGGGTTAATTAAGGGCTCATGGGGATCTGTATTGACTCCCATGAGTTATAGGGTTAATTAAGGGGTTTTAGGGGTCTGTATTGACCCCCATAAGTTATAGAGTTAATTAAGGGCTCATGGGGGTCTGTATTGACCCCCATGAGTTATAGGGTTAATTAAGGGCTTATGGGGGTCTGTTTAGAGCCCCATGAGTTATGGGGTTGATTTTAGTTGCCTGGGGTTAATATTTTTTAGCGTGAGTCCTTTCAGGACCTTTACAGTCCTTTAAGTTTAAAATTTTAAATGCAGCTGGGTCACGATCGTTGCTGATCGGGGACCCCCGCTGCAAGGGGTTAATGTGGGGAGGCTGCGGGGGGTCCCTATAGACCCCTGCAGCAAGGGGTTAATGTGGGGACACTTTGGGGATCCCGATAGGGGCCCCCAGCATAGAGGGGGGTTAATTTTAGGTGCCAGTGGGGTATACGGAGTACCCTACATGTCAGCGCTTATGTGTGGACCTGCCACGAGGACCCCCACAGCAATTGATGAGGTGTGGGAGCCTGCGAGATCATCTTGCAGGCTGTCACTCCTCATGTACATTTTCTCTGTGTTGATATGGACGTCCCTGCTGCGTAGCTCACACGTTGCTCGCAGCAGGGCAAATTTAATAGCGTTGTAACTTTTATAAATTTGCAGCACGTAGGGTTTAAGTAGAAGCCTTGTATCTACAAGGCTGGAATTTAATAGGGCTACTGGTTCAGAAAGATGCATGGAAAATGCTGTGAGCAAAGTTCAAAGAGAAAAGGACAAGGTGTTGTCAGTTACTTGGTGCAAAAGCAGCCTTTCCATAAAGGATGTTGATCAAGAGACTGGAGAACATTTAAACCCAGACCAATGCAGAAACCCTATGGTTAAGAGCAATGAAGAGGCCTCCAGACGAAACCTGGACCGACCCAGCTACCTGTGCATGGTGAATGCACCCGAGGTGGAAAAGGATACTATAGAAAGGAAATGCCTGACAAAGATCTCTGACCCAGAGAAAGGGGAAATCAAACAGATAATCGCAGCCAATGTCCTTTCAAAGAAAGAATGTACTGATTTTGAGGAGGAAACTGGAATCCTCCCTAAAGTAGGTGACGAGGAAATGAGAATCCCAAAAATTAGCTGCTGGAAGAGGAACCACCATCCTTGAGAGACCATATGAAGCAGAGCACGGACATGGTTCCCAATAAAATTGTAAAAAGCTCTCGGTCTCAGGCTGCTATAATACAGAGTGAGGCAAGAGGGAAAGAAAGGCACAGCAAGAAGCAGACATGTACTCCAATCCAATGGGACTGAAAAAGCCTAATATTGAAGACAGGTAGAGTTACTGGTATGAGTGGTATCAGCTTGATGCCAAATTACATTCCTTTTTGGAGAGGCATGGTTTTTGGAGCAACAAGGTGCCTTATGGAAACAACAAGTTATGTGTGATCTGAAGCAGAGTGGACAACAGATGGAGAGAGATCTCCTCACTAATCATTTTTCTCAAAAGAAGCAAAAATGACTAGTCCCTCCTCCCAGCTACATGATCTGGTGACATAGTTGGATCAGAGGGATACTGGTCCAGAAGAAACTGACCCTTACCTTCAGGACCTGTGTGCCCAAGGTCCTGTGTTTAATGTAGAACAATGTCAGCAAAAAGCACATATGCAAAGCATAAAGTAGGAGCTTGTACAGGAGAGACAGACGGAGGAAGAAAGTATGAAATGGTTAAAAGAGGAAGAAAAGTGAAAGCTAAGAATGCTTAAATCACAAGTTTTTTAGAAACCTAAAAAACGAAATGCTCCTAAGACGGGTGCTAGACTATATGTTGGGTTTAAGCTACTTAACAGTTAGCCAATAATCTGAGAGGTCCTTCCCAGAAGAAAAAAAGAGGCTTGCAGGATTGGAAGAACAGTAATGCCAAGAATGCCTGTTGTGAACAGAGAGACAGACGAGATGCAAATCTGCTAAGAACTAGAAGCAGCCCTGGTAGAGGTCATGCTTGTGGAGCCTGTGAAGAATAATGTACCAGAGCAGAATCAGGTTGGTAGTAGGAGGCTGATACAATTCTGTGATAATTATAAGACAGCTTATTGAAGCACCTGGAATAGAAATAGCCAGGTCATCAGTCCTCACAAACCATGGGGTCAGTCAGGTCTGTTTGCAGGACTATGAAGTAGGCATCAATGAAAAGTGGGAAGAGAAACAGTCTGGGACGCTTATGCACCATAGTTAAGAACTGAGGTTTGATTACTCAAATTCAACACAACTAGGGAGCTACAACCTCCTATGACCACTACCTCCTATCAGCCTGTCTATCCCGCAGGACCCGTAAATTCTTTTTTTAATTTTATTTAATATTTTGTATTTTCAGTAATCAATTTTTTGGTTTTCTATATTTCATTTAGTTATTCTTAATGGGTTAGTGGCAAGGACTATGGTAGTAGTTAGAGTTAAATAGCATGGAGGTTAGGTTTAGGTATCCTCATGGTACAGGGCATAATGTTAGTGTTATGGGGTAATGTTCGGGACACCCATGGTTTTAATATAGTATGCCATGGGGGTCAGTAGGGATCCCCATTGTTATTTTTTAATTACCATAGAAGCCTATAGAAACCTTATGGTAATGGGTTTAGGTGCCACGAGGATCTATAGGGACCCCCATGGTTATAATTAGAGGGTCCATGGGGTTAATGGACCACCCACCCCAATGCATAAGGGGTGGTTAGAGGTATACAGGAGGGCCCCCAGAGTGTTGAGGAGACCCTTAGGCAAAGTTTAGATCAGGGGTGGACAGGTTTGGTCCTAGAGGGCCTGGATTTGATGATATCCCTGCTGCGCACAGGTGAGTCAATCACTTCTTAAGGCATCCAGATTGACTCACCTGTGCACAGAAAGGATATCTTCAAATCCAGGCTTGGGTGAGGCCCTCCAGGACCGAACTTGCCCACTCCTGGTTTAGATAGACACTATAAATAATGTAACATAGTTGCATAAAAAAGCAATTTTGGCATAAGTTCTTTACTGAGAGTAGTACATAAGTGATAAGTAAATCTAGTGGAAGTGGTAGGGTCAGACACAGTTAAGGAATTTAAGCATGTCTGGGAGTACGCATAAGGCTTTCCTGAGGCTTAATTTAGGCAAACGTTTAGGTAGATAGAATGAGCAGACCAGGTGGGCATTTTTTATTCTTTTCTGCGTCAACTATATGTTTCTATAATTAAAGGAGCATACTCACCCATCAAAACAGTTTAAAATTATATTGCTGCAGAATCTATGTAAATTTATAAAAGTATGTGCTTACTATACCATTACACCTCTGCTTTATTCCAGGAATTTTCATCATTTTATTTTTTGAATTGTGTAATAATGCTTCTAAATTACATTAAATGAAGCTATCACAAATACAACATCACAAAACAATTTCAGATTTAGGTCATAAAAAAAGATTGCAAGTGGAATTAAATTAGAGTATTAGTGCTTAACTGATTACAAACAGAGTGCCAAACAATGGCAATAAACGTCTTTCTTTCCATTGAGTTCAATGGAAGATATTTAGTAATCTGCATTTGTTCCAGGGGCATATACACTAATGAAGCAAGGTTTAACAGCCTGCTGAAAACTGAAAAACACCAAAATGCTGTAAAAAAAAAAAGAATGAATAAATTAAATTATAAAAATATAATAGTAATAAACAGTGTATAAGTATATTAAAATATGTATTTACTTATACACTACCTACTTATTACGGGGGTTTCCAATGTATTTAACTCATAAATCCATTGGTTTATGAGTGAAAAATATACAGATATATTGAGATATACTAAACACTGCTAAGTAATTTTAGGTTGTCAAGTAACCATGTTTTGTTGAATTCTTTGGAAGGATACTCCTTCTGGATTGCAGCCTTATCATTGGGAAGTGGCTTAATAAAGCTTTCAGCTATACCATGCAGTATCATTCAAGATGGGCAGGTCATAGCAGAGAGGTCAATCCATTGGAGAAGGAACTGGCAACCCGCCCTAGTATATTTGCCATGAAAACCTTATGGATTGGCACACCCAAACACAAGATGTGCCTGGCGTGCTGTAGTCCATAGGGTCACTTAGAGTCGGAATCCACTGAACGACTAAAGAAACAATTGGAGTCATAAATTCAAATAATGTTGAAATTTTCCAGAGCTGCTAGATAAGATCAGCAGAGTTGGCCTTTATCCAGCTAATGTTAATATTAGCCACATGATAATGGATTGTTTGAGCATTAGTTGTTGATTTCTTTCTATGTGATAAACCCTCTGCCTCCTCCCAGAACACAAACACCTCAACATTTTACAGATCCGCTCCCTATCCTCTCCTTATATAACTAAGTGGGGGGACACTAAGTGGCCATCTATAAATGCATTGTTAACATCGGGAACACAAGGAATGAGGGTTTGATTAACTTTTAAGAGGTGATACAACATGATAATTAAATGATTGGTAATGCAACGAGGGCTACAGCCTCAATATTTTCACTTTTACACCCAACTCTCAATCTCCTCACATGCCCCCGTTTCTCTAAAATAAAACATCCCTTTAGAATGTAAGTTTGCGAGTTTCAATCTTGGTGCCTTAAGGAAAGCACAGTGTATATCTGACTGAAAGCTCAATAACAGGGTCTTCCATTATTTTTCATTGTGGGATATTGTTTATACTTGTACCTAACCCCTGTATTGTGCTGCTGAATATGTTGGCGCGTTACAAATAAAGGATAATAATCCCTTTATAATGAACAGAAAGGTGTTGTATAATGTTCAAAATATGAAACTTTACACACACACAAATATATATATATATATATATATATATATATATATATATATATATATATAGTTTAGATTTCTTTCCTAATATCAGAACACTGTATTAAGTCCAGCCTGTAGAATCAACATTTTATTATTCATGTTATTGATAGCTTGCAAATGGGCTTTTTGGCAAACTAAAGCCACAAATGGAATACAATTTAGAGAGAAAGTCTGAAAAACAAACCTTTTAAGGGAAGACTCCCTAATGATTTGTGCTAAATATCGTAATAAAAAAGTGGAATTTTCCTTTCCAAGACACCCCTGTGCAAATTAAATTGTCAGACCTTTCATTTGATGAAGATTTTCTCCATAGTCTGATTCAGGGAAATGAAAATAAAACCTGAGTTCTTCACACAGGAGATTTTCTTTCCGTCTGCTCTATGTTTTGTGTAAAACACAGAGCGAGTGGATAGTTTTGAAATAAAGCTGATCACCCCCGAGGATTCTTCTATTTTCTTCTGGTTGCTGAATAATGTATGAGATTACAACGTGTGTATTTTCTGCTCACACAAGTGCCTGAGAGCTCTATTAGAAAACGATTGCTGTGCCATCATGCACTCCAAACATTTTCCTAAAGGATAAACAATGTTTAGGTTGAGAGCAATGTTGCATTTAATCTTCAGAGTGTAGCATATGTTATTTTCCTTCATCTCATGTCAGTACTCAAGAGCATTATAGGGCACTTTCTACTAACTGAATGTCACTTCCCCATTTGAAATCTGTTGCAATTAGAACATTCTGAAAAATAAAACGTTTCCTATTTAAAACTGAGAAAGGTCCAATATAAGTACAACTTTTTTTTTTTATATTGTTTCTCTTTATGGATAAGACAACTTCAAAATGTTTAATACATTTTAATATTGGACTTCAGATCGAACATAATGAATGTCATTAATAAGTATTGGTGGATGTGCACTTTACAGTAAATATTAGTTATCTAATGCAGATTCCGTCTTGATGAATAGGGCCAAAAATCAAACTGCTTGTAGATAGTAAAAGTCATTGAACATATATAAAGTGTCATTGGCCGTGTATATATATATATATATATATATATATATATATATATATATATATATATATATATATATATACCTGTCCCGCATTGGCCTCCTCAACCACCAGAGACCCCGCAGATGGCTGATGTGGAAAACATCCCTTTTAAATCTTTGTTCACAAAGCCAAGCCAAACATATTTTTTCTTATTAAAATTTTTCAATTTACTGTCTTCAAGAAATTTTATGTTTGGCCCTATTCATCAAGAGAAGATCTGCATTAGATACCTAATATTTATTGTAAAGTATACATCCATTTTATATATATATATACGGTATATATATATATATATATATATATATATATATATATATTTGCGCTATTACAGAAACAATAACACAAATGGATAAATAATGCATGTATTATATGATACATAGATATATGTTTAATTTGATCACGAGGATAAATGTTGGTGTTTTTATAACAGTACATATCTGCAAACAAATCATATTTTCTAAAAAGTGACAGACCTCGTGAGAAAAAAACATCATGAATATATGACTTGTGTTGGTACTACAGAGCAAATCACTGACATTCATGATTAAATATAAAGACTGTCAAAGTGACAAAATGTACTCGTCATTCAAGGGGAATCTCTTAATACTAATGTATCTAACTATGTACCAGACGAATAACCTAAATATAACATTTATCCACAAACTTTAAAAGGCAATGTGGTGATTGACACTGAGATAAGAAAATATCAGGCCCAAACCAATGTTACCAATATAAACCTGGTGCCATGATAAGATGTGTAGGCAGTGATACTGGTAGAAAGTAGGACTAATTAAACAGTAGATGCTAGCATACTTTCAACATCAGATATATACAAATAATAAAGTGGCCTAGTTATTGTCTTATCACCCTTTGATAAGGAGATTCCATTTAGATATTCCCTCACACTCTTCCTTTACCATCAACATTAATAGACTTGCAAATGTGAGATGGTTTCCACAATCACTATAATGGTAGTCTTATAACTGTAATTGCTGCAGACTATAATTTCATTCAACATAATATTACAGATGATATTGTATTGTGCTTGTTTTTAAGGCTCTGTTGACTTATTTCCATCACATATATAGTTCTTAGCAGCGCAGGGCTGCCAAAAAACATTGGTTACGCAATGTTAAAACTGCGGCCCTACGACCAGCGGGACTGCACATCAACAGAAATCTCAACTACACAATTCACAATGCAAGACCCGTAGCACTTTGAAAAATTACAGTGGAAAAATTACGGCCCGTAACACTTTCAAAAAGGAAAGCGGCACTTAGAAAAAAAAATACGAGGTCCAAAAAGAATACGAAGTTAACGGCTGAACGGCGCACTTACAAAAACAACAAAAACACAAAGAACATTAAAAAAACTTACAAAAAACATCCCACACACCACAGGGATGTGGACGTCTGGGAGTTAGGTTGCATGAAAATTTAAACACAATTTGACGAGTTTGAGCACTCGAAAATGGCCTAAGCGCCCCAAAAAATGGCGGCTGAAAAAACGAAAACGAGGCTACACAACCACTAACCAGGCAAAACACCCCCAGGTACATAAGACTGGAACGTGGGACTTAAATAAAAACAAATACGAGCCGCGGGACAAAAAAATGCGAAGTTAACAGTCAAACCGAGCAAATCCCCCAAAAATCACAAAGAAAATAAAAATAACAAAAAAATTAAACTCACACACAGCACGGGGGGACAGCCAGGACGTCTGGGAGTGAGGTTGCACGACAATTTAAACACAATTTGCAGAATTACAGCACATGAAAATTGCCTAAGCGACAAAACAAATGGCGGACGGAAAAAAAAACGAAAACGAGGCTACACGACCCCTAACCACGCAAAGCACCACAGGGCACATAAGACGTTTACCCAGGAATGTACAATTTATTTGCAACAACATTACCATTGTAAAATGGCGCTTTACACAACTAAACAAACGGTTTGCCCTCGCACATGCAGCCTATTTATACAGCACACTTACCACATTGCTGACACTTACACCTCAGGTCATACATTGTATTCTGCAGGAAAATCAAAACAGATTGTTAGCTCTTAAGGGTATTGATTGCTGGATATATTAATTACAAATAGGTAAAATATATTAATTTATTATTTAATTAATTAATTATTCTTAAAAAATATATTTATTAAAAAAAGAGCATTGGAGAGGCTCGCAATGAGCGCCAAAGACGCTCAGCGTGGGGCTTGCAATGAGCACAGAAGGTGCTCAGACAACCAAAAGTACATGAGGGGAGAGGCTTGCAATAAGCGCCATAGGAGCTCATTGCGAGCCATGCAATGAGCGCCAAAGGCGCTCAGCGCGAGGCTCGCAATGAGCACTGAAGGTAAACAGCATTATTTGCCTTACAATTTTATGACTGTCATTTTTTGACAGGCAATTCGCTACTTAACTATAACAATGTGGTGAATACCCACAGTAAAAAATAGTGATTTCAACACTCAACTGATGTTTACTTTTTGTTTGATAATGAATATGCCAATGTTGAATAAAAAATAATTTGAACTATCCATTTACTTAACATTTGTCATGTTATCCTGTTGCAAACCCTTTTGTTCTAAAATGCTTTCAATTGTCTTTTTTATGTTTTAGCAATGATGAAAAGGAAACACAACCCATCATTAACAATGACTATGCACAAACTCAGATTCTTGATCTTATTAAACGTATGCGGGAGAGAACCACCCAGTACAAGGAAAAGTTGGCTGATGCAGACCTTTCATCTGCTGAACCAAGTCCTACTGCATGTAAGCTGTTTTTAATTATTTTAGTTTTTTTAATTATTAGTATAACATGCAACACAATCAATTGTGAGGTTTTATTATTTTTTTAATGAGCTACCATACATTAAGCCAATGCTCTGCATTTTATCAGATTTGTTTATCTAATGTGGAAGAGCACTGAAGATGGTTTGCCATGGCTAGGGAGTATAAATAGGACCCATTATTTATTCTTAATTTTACTAAAATTTTGTACAAACCACACCATACTGTAAAATACTTCAAAAAGTGAGTATAACAGCAACATTTCTTTAAAAAAATGAAAGCACGATGTTACATTTTAATAGACGAGAAATACTCCAACATAAAATATTCAAGATAATTTTTATTAGACACCTTGATTTATATTGTGTTGTGATAACAGTTAGATTTATATAATGGTTTCTTCACCTTCACATTAAGTAAAACACACGTATACTAATCTAACTGTTCCACATAGCTAGCAGAGTATGGGCCATATTCAATTTGAAGCATGCAACTCGATCGCAGACGGCCTAATGTCTGCACTGTTCGTCTCCGATTGCAATGCTATTCAATTGCTCAAGCCCGCAAGTTGCTGTCCAAAAGCCAAAACCATAAACCATGCACTGGCTTGTTGCAGTTCAGGGCGGGAACATGATCAATTCAGCAAGCCCGTAACCCCCCATTTCGAATCAGCCAAAAGAAAAAGAGACTGTCATTATTACGGCAGTAAAACATGGAGGTTACATGTCAATCAGTTAGGTTCGGGGGTCCGATGTGTGATCAGACTCACAAACCCTCAAAATAAAGAATTATGGAAATGAATGCCAATACTGTTCTAGTCCATTTGGGTGGACTGATATGTATTAACTCATTGATACCTGAGATCAATTTAACCCCAAAATGAAACATAAAAATACATTTAATTTCCTGCCGATTTGCGGCTTGAGACTGTTGTGCAATTAATTATAATGTCTATCATCCCTTTCCCCATTATTTATAGTGCAGTATTGTTTTTTTATTTGCATTTACAGTGCTACGAATAGGTGATTTTCTCCTTCATTTGCAATTTACGGGTGTGAAAACATTTGCGGGCTCGTGGAAATTGAGCAATTGAATAGCGATTTGCGATTTTAGCCTTGCGAAAGTAGAAGTAAAAAAAAAAAAAATCTAAAATAATGTTTTGGTTTCGTGAGCAGCGTTACACATGTACACATATTTTATATATAACATTAGTATGTATGCCAATACATTTTCAAGATGTTCGGTATAATAAAAGAGATGGAGATACCCCATCCTTTTTATGTAACGTTATATTTGGGTTTTTTATAGTCTGCACTGTATGTTTGTCCATAAAAACAGCTGTTAAATAATGTATTTTTAATTTTTAGCTCCCAAACATAAACGTCCTCCACCATCTCCACCTCCAAAGAAGGAGGAAAAGGCTGATGAAAAAGAAAAAGAAAAGAAAGAAGAAGAAATACAAGTTATCCTTGAGGAAGAGCATTACTGTGATATGCTATGCTGTAAATTTAAAAGACCCTCATTTAAACAACCCCTTAAAAAATTCAAGATGCCTGAATCTATTGATGCCTATACAGGTGCAATATGGTCAAATGCAAACATGACTACACTGAAAAATACAATTATTGTGCACTAACATAGTGCAGTTCATTCATATAATAAAAATAACACATGTTAAAAAGTAAACAGCATACTATTTGGGGTTGTAAAATGACTGAAGTCCATCAATTTCCACATATTTATTTATTTATATGTTATGTGAACTGTATTGCACAATGTTGCACAAGGTTAGAGTGACCATATGTCTCCTTTAACAGAATCAGCTTATGAAAAATGGTATTGTGGGTTTGGATTGGGTTTTCTTAGAAGTGTACTTTCCTAAATGTGAGGTATAGTCATTTCACAGAAGGTAATATGTTTATTTCAAGTTTCTGTTTTATAAGGTAGGTCCAGTGAGACACATTCTCACATAGTTCTCTTTGCTTTTTAGTTTAGCAAGTTTCTCTGTCAGTTCACACACTCGGATCTCAGGATTTCTAGAATGCAAGGAACCTCTGAATGTTATAATATGTGTACATACAGAATCTAACTCACATTTATTTTGTTTTTTTCTAGATATATCCTATCTACTCTGGCTTTGCCTTGTTAGTCTATCATTCAATTGGAACTGCTGGTTTATTCCACTTCGATTAGTCTTCCCATTTCAAACATCTCAAAACTTGTTTTACTGGATGGCTATCGACTACATATGTGATGCATTATACCTTTTGGACATGTTTATGTTTCAGCCACGAGTGCAGTTTATAAAAGGAGGAGACATAATAGTAAGTGTTACATTTCATTTTTAATTATATTTATGAATCATGTAGATGTTCCATCATATTATTATTTCCGTTAGGTATATTTGTTTGTGTTTGTATATCACAAATCTAGTATCATATTACACATGGTGGGAAATGTCGCTTTAATGGGGTCAGGCACCGGATCCGTCTCCCCGCCCTACCAGCCCCTGATGGAGGTAAGAGAGCAGTCTACACTATATCAAAATACCACAATAAATAATGAAAGACCCATATTTTACATTTATAACCCATAAGGTCAATTCTCAATTCAAGAGGAGGAAAGCATTTATTTACTATAAGGCTCTCCAACCTTCAGTCCTGTTCCTCCCTACAATCCTACGCAAAGAGTATAGCACTTATTACTTCACAAGTCTCTCTCTAAAAAAACGGCAACAGCAATCCTCATACACAGGAATTTCCCTTTTAAGCTGAAGTAAAAAAAAATAGATAAAGAAGGAAGCTATATTTTACTGTGAAAGACACTTCTTGGATCTAAAGTCTCATTAATGTAAATTTACTCCCCCACCACCTCTTCCCACAACTCTTTAGTTAAGACACTTAGATTTCTAGAAAGCCAGAAATTAGGGACATTAGTAATTCTATCTTCCATGTCTAGTTCCTTAAATCTATTCTTTACTTCCACTGCATATTCACAACGGATATTATTTATTTTGTATCTGCTTGGTCTGATGGTTTTCCCTCTTTTCTTCAGTTTAATTTTCAACTTTGCAATAAAAAGCTCATGGTCTGAGCCACAGTCAGCTCCAGGTCTTGTTTTTGCTGACTGTATAGAGCTACTCTGTCTTTGGCTGCAAAGTATATAGTCAATCTGATTTCTATGTTGTCCATCTGGTGATGTCCATGTGTAGAGTCGTCTCAGAGGCTGTTGGAAGAGGGTGTTTGCTACGACCAGAGAATTATCTTGATAGAATTCTACTAATCTCTGACCTGCTTAATTTTGTACTCCAAGGCCAAATTTGCAAGTTATTCCAGGTGTCCTTTGGTTCCCTACTTTAGCAATACAGTCACCTATGAGAGAAATTATTATCCCCTTAAAAGAATAATTCAACTATCTTAAAGTCAGACACTGGGTGACAACAATAACCAAAACTCATTGCCCCCCAAAACCTTCCAGGTTATCCACTACCTGCCAAAACCTTCCCCTGACTAAAGGGACTCTTGGGTCTCTCTATGATACTCTTAACACACCAGCTATAGAACAAAAGCCTTCTTCCAATCTTAAATGGGAGAAAGATTTAGACCAGGTTTGAGATCCTGTTAAATGGACCGAAGCATGCGCCAAACCTTTCAAAAGAATCCATGAGTTACAGCCTTCTTGAGACTTTCATAAACATTTTGCATAGAGCTTATTTTACCTCATTAAAAAAATCATAAAAGGGAAGTAAGGCTTGCTTTAGAGGATGCCACTTAGAAGGTAACTTCTTGCATACACAGTGGACATGCCCTATTGTCCAAGAGGTGTGGTCAAAATCAGTTCAAATAACCTCTAGACTATTCAACACCATGTTACACCTCTCAATTGAATCTTGCCTTCTAGGTATTCACAACATTAATTTAAATTCTCCCCAAAATAAGCTGTTTCAACTGATCTTGTTAGAGACTAAAAACACTAAAGCCAGGAATTGGAAACCCCCCTTACTTCATTTCCGGAAGGTCATTAATAAGATGAATTATATATCTATTAAGGAAAGTTTGACACATATTTTAAAAAATTTACTCCTCCTCTTTTTACAAATGTGGGAACCCTGCTTGGCTACTCCAGACAGTATATCCTTCATAAAAAAATTGCCTGGCGCTGATCTGAGCTCTGAAATTTGAGGTAACATGAACCATTTAAATTACCCCTCACTATGGGCCTCATTCAATTGCGATATGGCCAATAGAATAGGGCTCTATATAAGCACAGAGCATATTTTTTTTACAGATGTTTTTAGTTAGGATAGAAGTTCACTAACTAAAAACTTCTATAAAAAAATGCTCTGTGCTTACATAGAGCCCTATTCAATTGCCCAAATCACAATTGAATGAGGCTCCAAGAGTATTATAGATTAATGTTTAAAAGAGGAAGCCAAATCGCCAAATTTTTCTTTTTTTTACATTAGATTTTCTTTTTTGTTGTTTGTTTCTGTTACTTTTCTTGAAATGTGAATTCTAGATTTCTCTTCTGCTTCTTCTCTTTCACTTTCGAAATATTAGGTAAATATGGAAAGGGTTAATCTGTAGTGCTATTCTTCTCTTTCCTGCAGCCCCTTCTGACCAATCTCTATGGGGGGATAGGAGGAAAGAGAATTCAAGGCTGACCTAGTGAGAGTTAGCATTTATACAGTTAGAACCAGAAATCATTAGAAAACTATGGAAAAATGTAAAAGGACAAAGAGTATACAGGGTGACTTATGTTGTTATCTTACTTTTCTGAATATACTTACCAGGAACTGTAAATGTGTATGTTGTTGGTTTCAGCGAAAATGTTATTCACATTGTATTATGAAACAAAAGGCTGCTAACACATTTGCGAATGTCCTTAATAAAAAAACTATTGGAAAAAAAAATCATGAATGGGGAACCTCAGATCTTGATTAACACTTTCTTAGCTCTGTTGGTCTCTCGTTTTCTTGTTTTTTCTTATCTTTACTCTACCTTCTGATATTGTATTCAATCTCCTACATCTCTTTTCCAACTCTTTCCAAGGGCCTCATTCAAATGCTATTTGGCCAATTGAATAGGGCTCTATATAAGCACATAGCATATATTTTTTACAGACGTTTTTAATTAGTGAAGACCTTGCTTTTGGATAGAAGTTCACTAACTAAAAACTTCTGTAAAAAAAATATGCTCTGTTCAACTGGCCAAATAGCATTTGACACAGATACATCAAATAAATAATAAATCACATATGTTGTTGGATCTAACCTATTCTAAAATATGTTATAGTATACAGTATATATACCATACAATGTAGGGCTTACAGTACTATGAAATAGTTGATAATCACATTATTCAAGATTACAAGATATGTCACTCTTGCCATTTATAAGTTGACAAAAACTTAATTTCCATCTCTTTTCTTATTTAGACTGATAGAAAGCAAACCAAAAAACACTACTGGGACTCTGCAAGGTTTCAGGTGAGTTTAGAGTTAACTGAAAACAAACACCATTGACTATATTTGCTCTTTGTCAAATTGAATGTATCTAATTCCTTGTATTCATATATACAAATACATTTTTGGGTCTGGTACTCATTTGATGTAAGAAAGTGCAAAGTGAATGTGCCTAGGGAGATCAACTGCACCTCAATGATCGGGACCAAGAAGAGTGAAACATACAGAGGTGCTATACTTGATCCTTCACCATGTTGCCATAGAGATGGTTATCAATTTGAGATACCACAGTGGTAGAACATGATAATTGCTTCAGAATATTTTCCCTTTGTGTGTTGCACCGTTGAGCTAAGAAAGACTTCTCTCTGAGAGGTCCCTCACATTAGGTCCAAAAAAATTCTAAGAATTGTTTGGCCCCATATTATTTATCCAATGGCTGCTTAGTGTGTGCGCGTAGGAGTTCATTCAGTTTAGTGTCTGTAAAGCTTCATGTTGTTCCAGAATATGTTAACAGTCCTTCATACAACATGTTTGGGCTCAAAGAACTTCTACTAACCTACTAACTAATTTCGACGTAATTGTGCTAAATTTGACTTTAGCATATATTGCCCACATTGTGGGAAACTTAAGTACCCAAACTCCAAAAACTACAGTATAGCCCCATTTAATTCCAAGCCTGGAATTGCCTTCACACAGCCCGTATGTCTGCGGGTTAGAAATGTGTTAGTAACAGAAGTTTTTCATTAACTCAAACCCGCAAGTACAGACTCAACACGCAAACCATGAACGCGTACGTAGCATTTCAGGGCATGATCATGATCAATTAAGCAAGCTTGTAAGTTACAATTTAGTAATAGTAAATTAGTAATCACACCGTCATCATGACGTCAGTAAAACATGGAGTTTAAATTACAATCAATTAGTGTTTAGAAGTCCGATTTGCAATCGGACTCGCAATCCAGAAATGTAGATATCAATAAAAATTAATAAATCAACTGTTCTAGTCCATGCGGGTTCCATGATATGTATTAACTTCTTGCCTCCTGGGATCAATGTAACACGGAAATAAAACGTAAAAAACGTATTTGTTATTGCTGGTTTGCGAGCTTGAGATTGTTGTTCAATTAATCCTAATGCCTTTCATTGCTTTTCCGGTATTTTAGTACATTCATGTTTATATTTGCTCTTGCAGTGTTACGAACAGGTGTTTAACCCACTTGTGGCTGCTATCTAGCACACGTATAATTTTTTGGGATTTTGCATCTTTAGCATGGGTAACATTTGCGGGCTTGAAACATCAAAGGAGGAGAAAGGTTGAATTTAATTTTTTACGCAGTGATTTTGACCCTTTAACTCGCATATAGAATGCGAGTAGCTAAAAGAAGCCAAATAAATATCAGTAACATTTACGGGCACAGTAATTGCGATTTTGACAATTAAATAGGGTCCTATGTATGTAAGATATGTATGATAAAAAAAACTAAAACAACTTTTGCAACATTTGACCATCTGGTTTTTTCATATAAATCTAATGATATTTTACCAAGTATTAAGAGTACAGGTCGGGCACCGATTGGTTCTGCAAATCAGGTTAATCGGGTAAAGCCACCAGATCCCTCATAACACCAGGCTAAGGGGAGAGGTGTGAGGCTGTGTGGGTTTCCATCCGGGCAATGACTTACTGTGAAAGTTCAGAGCGGGAGGGAGGCTGCCGCATTACAGGTGGTGCCAGATTATACAATCCAGGATAATCGGTGCATGATCTGTACTATTCTCTCAGTATAAACAGGTCAATAATAAAGATGGAATTAAAAAAACTTCCCAGGATACAACTGGGATAGTGATATTATGAGATTGTCAATGTAAAGGAGAAGTGACAGTGGGTGGTGCAAGTATCTACATTTGACTTCCTAATAGGGCATCTTTTCACAGTTACATAGTAATTCCTTGGATCAATACTCTCTAATTAACCAGGATAATCCTGAATGCCCTTTTTATTTAGAAACATATCCAACCCCCTTTTAAAGTTATTTATCAAATCTGCTATCACCACCTCCTTTGGTAGTGAATTCCACAGATTAAGCACCCGTACTGTGAAGAACTGTTTTCTTTCTTTAAGGCGGAATCTCTTTACTTCTAACCTCAAGGGATGTCCTCTTGTTAGTTAGAAAACATCTTCACACAAAAAGCTTTATATATATATATATATATATTTATATAAGGTAATCTTATCCCCTCTTTTGCCTTTTTTCTAGAGAAAATAAGTTTAATTTGATTAGTCTTTCTTCATAACTTAGCCCCTCCATTCTCCTTATTAGCTTTGTTGCCCTTCTCTGTACTTTTTCCAGCTCTAAAATGTCCTTTTGATAAAGTGGTGTGAAAAATTGTACTCCATATTCCAAATGAGGGCGTACTAGGGATTTGTATAGTGGTAGAATTATATTTGCTTCCCTTCTTTCTTCCTTCTTAATACATGCTAATATTTTATTTGACTTTGCAGATGCTGCTTGGCATTGAGCACTGTTACCTAGCTTGTTGTCCACAAGCACTCCCAAGTACTAGATTTACTCCATTAAGATTAGAAATTGCATGGCTATTTTTCCTTCCTAAATGCATACATTTACATTTATCCATATTAAATCTCATCTACCATATAGTTGCCCTTTTTCTCTAATTTATGCAAATCCCTTTGGAGAGAAAGCATATCCTTTTCTGATTTAATTACCATTTACTTTAGTGTCATCAGCAAAAATAGAGACAATACTTTCCAGTCATACTTCTAAGTCACTAATAAATATGTTAAAAAGTGAACCCTGAGGAATCCCACTTACCACATTAGTCCAATCTAAATATATTCCATGTACAAAAACCCTTTGCTTCCTGTCTTTTAGCCAGCTCTCAATCCATGAGCAGATATTTACTGCAACTCCAGAGTGAAATTTCCTGTTTTTTTTGCTATAGATATCACATCTGCCATCAGAGCCAGATTTGCCTTCGGCGCTCATCACCCAAGTGCTGTGAGTTTTAGTGCCTTAATGGCTCGCCTCACTATGCAATGCTCACAGGCGATGAGCGCCTTTGGCGCTTATCGCTTTAAGTGCTGTGAGTTGTAGTGCCTTAACGGTTCGCCTCGCTATGCGAGGCGAGCAGGCGATGAGAACCTTAAGTGCTGTGCTTCGAGTTTTAGTGCCTTAACGGCTCGCCTCGCAAAGTGCTGCAAGTTAAGGACTCGCTATGCGCTGCTCGCACACACCGAGCGCCACAAGCGCTCATTGCCTAAATGCTTTGAGTTAACGGCTCGCCTCGCTACACGAGGCTCGCAAGTGATGAGCGCCTTTGGCTCTTATCGCCTAAGTCATACGCACCACACAAAGCGTGACAACGTCTGTGTGATATATATTCTATTTTTTCTTCCCTCATTTCCTTCCTCATGCACTTTAATATGCCCCCCTTTCTTTAAATAAAAAGAGGAAGTTCAAATGCCTACACTTATACTAGGACTGCACTTAACACTAGGACTGTTCGCAAGCTCACAAGTTTGCTCCTTCCCGGTTTATATTACTCACCTGGACAAAATCAGTGCACACAGAAAATAAATGCACTTTACTTGCTAGAAGTAAATCACAGTTACTTGTGTAAGTTTACACCATTTTAAAGGCTTTATTCTTTAGCTGATTCCACAAAGGGGCGAAACAAATATAAACTCTGACTAACATCTTATACATCCACCCCTTTTTAACTTTTCTAATTGTTCATTATAAATATATATTATGATAAGAAATATTTGTGCTTAATGATAAATAACTAAAAAAAAACTAAATATGTTTTTTTCTCAATAATGACATTTTGCACAATGGATAAAATGTTTTGTAGTAAAATATATGATTTGTCCCGTAATATTATCAACAACTGTTTTAAGCCGACACATTTCCAAAAGAAATGTACAGTGAATATGATAAAAAATAATGACCTATAAAGCATGGAATATATGAGTCTATGAATAACAACTATTTCTGAAATGACAGTGAGTAAATGAAGCCATGTGTTCAGAGATAGGGGAAACTATCCCAATTAATAATAGTGAAGACATAATTAGATGGATATGATTTCCCATGTAGTGTGTCCAACATTATTCATATCCTCTCTTGTAAAATGTCGAATAGGGCTATGTATTTCAGACGGTTTTATTCATTTAGTTGCCCAGTATGAACATTATAAATACATCATCTAAAGAAAATGTCATTTGTTTCATTTCATTGGGATTCTAAACTGCGCTATGTTGTTTCACAGCTTGACGCGGCATCTGTGATGCCTTTTGATCTTTTGTATTTAGTCGTTGGATGCAAACCAGTGCTGAGAGTCAACCGGATTTTAAAGGTAATATTGCAGTTCCAAATTAATTGCTAACATGTTATATTTGGTCTTCAATTTCAAGCATTGCTCCAAAGGTTTTAGGGAAAGAAAGCTAATTTAAAAAACCACTGATGTGTCATACTTATATTTTCTGGTATGAAGAACCACTTTTTAAATATTTTATTCCTACTTACAAAGCCCTCAACAATAATGCTCCCCCTTACATCTCTGCTCTCATCTCCAAATACTCCCCCACCCGCCCTCTTCATTCTGCTAATGACCTTCTTTTTTTACAACTCTTGTCACCTCCTCTCATTCCCACCTCTAGCACTTTTCTCGTGCTGACCCTAGTCTCTTAAACTCCTTGCCTCGCTCCACCAGATTATCCTTTTGCCTCAAAACATTTAAACCCTCACTTAAAATTAATCTCTTTAAAGAAGCCTATCACCTTCCACCCTAACACGCTTATCACCTCTATCTCCCTCTTTTACCACTCACTATATCTTAGATTGTAAGTCTGCGAGTTTCTATCCTAAGCACTTTGGGAATTCACCATGGACATTGGATTCCTAGCTCAAAGACAGGGCCCTCCTTGCTTTGCTAAATGTTAATCTGTATTTATCTTTGTCTGAACTTAATTTATGTACAGCGCTACGGAATATGTCAGTGCGTTATAAATAAACTATAATAATAAATAATATTCCATATTGTTTTAAAAAAAGACACAATTTTCTCTTTTGTTATATTGGATTAGATATCTGGGAAATGAGATAACTGGAGAAATTGTGGATTCAGATAAGATCTGAATTTAGTTCAGTATAACAACTACCACTTTGCATATCCTCTTGACAAATGAATAGAAGAGTAAACTCCAGTACCATAATTCTGGTTTAACGTTACAGGCACACTAACAGTCCAAACAGTCAGCTAGGTATGATGTTTTTTTCTAAAAATGCTCCTGACTTACATAGCTGCTAATGTTGTTTGGTACTTTTACAAAAGACAACATCAGTAGCTATTCAAAGTGGCTGTCATTCAATTGAACTGAATGGAGATCTAATCTACTTCCAAGATCCTTCCCAGGTGAGTAATTTTATCAGGAATGAATGCAAACTGAGTAGTAAAAAATGAAAGACTATATTTATTTTCACTAATAATTCACTATATCATATAATGTGACATTTCAGTGGTCTGTGAGTGAAATGCCAAGTTGATTTCCTTAAGGTGGATTGACCTGAGTTCTATACAAGGCTTCACAACAATAACATGTCTTGAATAGGCCATACTACCATGTATAGAGCCTCATTTGATACCCAGAAACTTTAAGTGCAATGGAAGCATTGAGTAATTATGTGGGATAAAGGTCTCCTAGCCTATTTGAGACACATAGGGCCCTATAAAATCATCAAAATCGCAATTACCGAAGCCCGGAAGGTAGCCCGTAAAAGTTATTGATATTCAATTGGCTGCCTCTAGTTACCTGCAATCTATTTGCAAGCTACAGGCTGAAAATTCCTGCGGTTGTCAAAATTGTAACTCTGACCCATCTAAGCATTTGATCTTTCAAGCCTGCATATGTTACCATCGCTAAAATCGCAAACCATGATTTAATTGCAACAATTCCACAAGCCCGCAATTGCATTCAATGCCGTAAATGGCAAATGTAGCAAATAATTCTACGAGTACTAGAGAGGACTCGCAACAGGGTTAAACACCTGTTTGTAACACTACAAAAGCAAATAAAAACACAATACTGGACAACGAGGGACAACGAGGAAAGACATTCAAATGAAATGCTCAACAGTCTCAAGCTCGCAATTTTTTTTTTTTTACGATTAATTTACGTGTTATATCAATCTCGGGAATCAAGGAGTTAATACATATCAGACCACCCACATGGACTAGAACAGTTTCTTCATTCATTTATATTGATTTTTAAATTGCTAGATAGCAAGCCCAATTGCATATCGGATGTCTAAACACTAATTGATTTACGTTTAAACGCCATGTTTTACTGCTGTCATGATGTCTTATTTACTATTGGCTAAATTGTTACTTACAGGCTTGCTTAATTGATCATGATCAGGCTACGTACGGTTATGTAGTTGCGGGCTTCTTCAATTAAATCGCTCTGTAACTGTTAATAACTATTTAAAATAATTTTCTTTCCTTAACAGTGAAGTGTATATCGGTCATTATTCTGCCCATAACAATATATTTTGTTTCTTGCCAAATGTTTAGCCATCTAACTTTGATACATTTGGAAATATAGTTTTTAACAGCAAATGAGAACTATTTCACCTATCTAGTCTGTCCATTATTTGAGCTACTGAGTGGTCACATTTATTTTTAAAAACCTATAAAAAAAAATCAAGCTTACATTTATTAACAACAACTGTTCTCCGAGTAAAAAAACATAACGTTCAACATAAAAACCTCATTGGAAATTGAACATCTCATAAAATCATACTGCAATCATAAAAATATAATGCTTCAACATTTATTTTTTTCCTCAGTTTATTGTCTAGCAAATAATAAAGATACATTAAGCCTGAAGCATATTTGATTGTATCCTAAAGTAAAATAGTTTTATTTTTTAATAAGGCAAGTGTTTCTTGAAGCCCAGATAGATTCTTTAAAGCACTTGATATTGAGCCAAGTCTGTAAAAAAATGTTTTCATCTGTGCGTGAAATTCAAACATAAAATGCTTTACAAAAAAAGCAACAGCCGCCAACCCACTTCAGAAGCAAATAGATTATTGGCCACACTTGCTGGGGAAGAATGAAGTTCCAAAACATGTGAGGGGCACAGTTAGAATTTGTATAATATGATTGTTTGCACTAGACTTGTGGTATGGTCTCTCCTTTATACTGCCATCTATAGTATATCATTTTGGCTACTGATGTTATATTGAAAAACACATTGTGCTATAATAAACTCACATAAAGAAATTTGACACTCACTGCCTTTTGCAGCCGGACACACTAGTAGTAAAACAAGTCTTCATCCTTTAAAAAGTTGTAATGAATATGGTAAAAACACTGCCTTGCTCGTCCAAGGAATTCTCAAAAGCAGCTCCCATTCTCTGGAATTCCCCACCTCGCTCCAGACATTCAAGCATTCTCTGAAAAACAACTTTATCAAAAAAGCATACAACTTACCTCCTTTAGTCCCCTAATAACTTGAAACAAGCTTATTTTCCCCTAAGTTCTATACTAATTTGTAAATCTTTTGCTCACTCACATAAGGGCACTCAGTGCACAGTGTAAATCCTGCCTTAGCCCGAACAGATTTCTGTGTAGGGAGCAGCCAAACCAAGCTTTACAGATGATATGTATTTACAAATTGAGTACTAGGCTGTGTGTTATCCTGGATTTTGTATCATAAAACGGGCTTAATACTAACATATCATATTTTTTTTATTACATTTATGTTGAGCGAATTGTTAATTGTCAAATAATGTTGACATTTCATCATGTTGTAGTGCTTTTTTATGCTATACTGTCACTTTAAATGCTTCTGGGGACTCAGCAAGGGTTTGAAAACCACATGTGAGTGGTCTTTGGAACAGGTAAATCTTTCTTCTGCTCTTTGCAGTTACTTCAGTGCCCTGATTTGCGAGTGATCCATAAAATCTTATTAGCATATCGGTTTGGGTGTCAAAGTTTAACGTAGTAACTCATCATTTATTTTAAGTGCAAAACTCAATGGAGATATATGCCTTGCTTTTCAGCTTTGTCGTGAAGTTCACTTGGAGCAGTGATCCGTAGGATTTCTCTTACAATGTTTTAGGGATGGGTGATTAACATAGCTACAGTGGGGGGGGAAAGGTATTTGATCCCCTACTGATTTTGAAAGTTCCTCCACTGACAAATAAATTATCAGTCTATAATTTTAATGGTAGGTGTATTTCAACAGTCAGAGACAGAATAACAAAACAAAAAAAAAAGAATAAACGCATGTCAAAAAAGTTATAAATTGATTTGCAGGTCAATGAGGGAAATAAGTATTTGACCCCTTCGTCTTAGTACTTGGTGGCAAAAACCACAGAGGTCAGACTTTTTTTGTAGTTGGCCACCAGGTTTGCACACATCTCGGGAGGGATTTTGTCCCACTCCTCTTTGCAGATTCTCTCCAAGTCATAAAGGTTTCGAGGCTGATGTTTAGCTCCCTCAACAGATTTTCCATGGGATTAAGGTCTGGACTCTGGCTAGGCCACTCCAGGACCTTAATGTGCTTCTTTTTGAGCCACTCTTTTGTTGCCTTGGCTGTGTGTTTTGGGTCATTGTCATGTGCCCATCCACGACTCATTTTCAATGCCCTGGCTGAGGGAAGGAGGTTCTCATCCAAGATTTTGACAGTTTATGGCCCCGTCTATCTTCCCTTTGATGCGGTGCAGTTGTCCTGTCCTCTTAGCAGAAAAACACCCCAAAGCATCATGTTTCCACCTCCATGTTTGATGGTGGGGATGGTGTTCTTGGGGTTATAGGCAGCATCTCTCCTCCTCCAAACATGCTGAGTTGAGTTGATGCCAAAGAGCTCGATTTTGTTCTCATCTGACCACAACACTTTCACCCAGTTCTCCTCTGAATAATTCAGATGTTCATTGGAAAACTTCAGACGGGCCTGTACATGTGCTCTCTTGAGCAGGGGGACCTTGCAGGCACTGCAGGATTTCAGTCCTTCACGGCGTAGTGTGTTACCAATTGTTTTCTTTGTGACTATGGTCCCAGCGACCTTGAGATCCTTAACAAGATCCTCCCGTGTAGTTCTGGGCTGATTCTTTACCGTTCTCATGATCATTGAAACTCCACAAGGTGAGATCTTGCATGGAGCATCAGACCGAGGGAGACTGGCAGTTATTTTGTGTTTCTTCCTTTTGCGAAAAATTGCACCAACTGTTGTCACCTTCTCACCAAGCTGCTTGGTGATGGTCTTGTAGCCCATTCCAGCCTTGTGTTTGTCTACAATCTTGTCCCTAACATCCTTGGACAACTCTTTGGTATTGGCCATGGTGGAGAGTTTGGAATCTGATTGATTGATTGCTTCTGTGGACAGGTGTCTTTTATACAGGTATCGAGCAGAGATTAGGAGCACTCGCTTTAAGAGAGTGCTTCTAATCTCAGCTCGTTACCTGTATAAAAGACACCCGGGAGCCAGAGATCTTGCTGACTGATAGGGGATCAAATACTTATTTTCCTCACTGACCTGTAAATCAATTTATAACTTTTTTGACATGGGTTTTTCTTATTTGTTTTTTTTTTATATATCTGACTGTTAAAATGCACCTCAGGGGGCCCAAGTTTGCAAATTTTCTTTATTGACAGATATTAAAGGACCACTGTTTTTCTATCATTAAATAATCACTATATTGCCTTAGCAGGAGAAGATATTTTAATTATGTATTGATACATAATAATATTATTATTTATTTTTTCTTTTTCAAAAATTATTGCATCAGCCTCCAGTCAAGAGTTAAAGTAGGCCAAATGTGTTCAAATGTTATAATAAAAATAATGTAATATAAGAAAAAATAAAGCCCAAAATTTGTAGAATCTGGCCCATAAAACAAAAGTTTGCCCGGTTATCATTTTCAATTTCTATAGTATAATGATTAACACAACACTTTCTTAAATCATATCATGTCAGTGATAACAAAAATACAATATAGTACTTATGAAGCAATGCCCATATATCTATATATCTAAAAATATAAAATCAGTGACATATTCTTTAAAATGCCTTGCAGAGCAATTATAAGTCTCAAGAGATATGGTGATAATAACTAGAGGTTTTTTTACACTTACATTGAGCATTATTCTTCCATTTTATACAATTAATAAATGTTCCTTTATTCTTCTCCTCCTATTCTGTTCATCATAAAATCATTTTCTAATTAAACATTCAAAGTAATAAAACCCCAACAGTACATAAAAATACCAGTAAAAGTATTTGTTTTATGGTTGCAATATTCTTTCATTTAGGTTAATGCTTTAGAGCAAAACCACATTTGTTCTTAACCCTTTCTAACACTGCTTCATAGATTAATTTATTTATATAACATTTTATTTTTATTCTGTTCACAAACATTCATTAAAGAGAATAATAATTTATATACTATTCATTTACATTTCTCAGTATTCAACAGTAAAAATCATATTGGAATCAGGTCAACGAGGCCAGCTAAGTGGCACAAGTTCAGAAAAGACAATATAGCAGATTATTGTGGAGTATGTATACAGTGGCAGAGCTAGAGACCCCTTCCCATAAAAGTTCCTTTACCTAAGACCAGTTCCCCAAGATTTCCCCTGAAATGCAAAAAACATTTTACACAGCACTGGGCAGGGGTGCAGTAGCCGGAATAATTTTGTGGAGGGGGATACAACAGGCTGTAAAATAGCTTATTTATGTATTTATACATACATACAAACATAGAAAAATCTGGGGGGATTATCCCTCCCCATGCCCCCAGTTCATACACCCATGGCACTGGGCCCTCTCCAAAAGAGGGCCCTGGTGCATTTCACCACTGGTAGCTCCACCCCTGTATGGATACTACCTATGAACTCAACAGCTCCTCCTGCTTGCAAGGAATTGTCACATGGTCATTTCTAATATTTCACTCTATTAGATCACGGCATTTGCAACAAATATATTTCACCCAACCAACTAAACTATTATTGGAAAATAATGTTATTTTTTAAGGTATTGCAATTATATTTTCTTTACTATTATTAAATAGCACATTAATTTTTTCTAATATTTTGTTTTATTTTCCTTTAGTATTCATCATTCTTTGAATTCAATGATCGACTGGAAGCTTTCCTGGAAAAAGCCTATATTTACAGGTGAAACACGGTTTTAAAGAACCTAACAATAGCTTACATGTAGTCTTAGACAAATACATAGCTTTATTTAAGGGATATATAAGGTTCCTGTATTTAAATAGGTATTTAATATGCCAGAGTATCTATTTACAATATATATACTTTATAAGCAGTGCTTATAAGTTCTGTTTTTTAGCCTAAAATCATGCAAGTAGTCCCTGTATCGGTCTGCCCACTACAACACATGCAGACACATACTCTATAGGGCTGGATGTTCAGTGTAGTGTCCTAGCCTATCAGGGAACACGTCTCAGAAACGTGTTCCAGCATGTTGCTGAGAGATGGTCACTGATTGGTTAGTATGAGACACAGCACAGCAAGTATAGCAGAGTATGTGTCTTTGTGAGGAGAAGGCACACACAAGCAGGTATTACTTTTTAGGCTTTTAGGCTGTAAATACATAGCAAATAAGCACTACTTATTAAAATAAAGTATAGTACATAAAAGTAAATATATACACAGGTATATTATATACCAAGTAAAATCCAGAAACCTCTCATATCCCTTAAAGTAAACTTTGGTTTAGGACATGTCACTTCCATTTAAAAAGTATACTAGTTTTCAAAGTGTCCCAATAATCATTCCATATGAATACATCAACCTTGATACATCTATATCAAATCCAAAATATGTGGTGCAATGTCCATGCAGTGTTTCTGACATGACATTTGCAGAAACTGTGAAAACAGAACCTTCTTAAAGGGATATGTAAGTTTGCTGGATTATGAATGCATCTGATATAGAAGATAATTAGTAGTGTATGCAAACATTTTTTTTTTCATGAAAAGAATCCCAATTAAACATTTAACCACTTATATTGAAGTCTGCAAAATCTCTTGTAATTTTTCATAGTTGTAAATTAAGGTTAACACCCTCCAAACCCAGGCTAAATTAGCATCACATTTTAAATGTTTTTTTTGGGCCAATCAGGGTAGCTGACACTTTTGACTTAACTCTGGGTTCCTGTTTGTGGTACAAAGCAGCCTGGGGTATGTAGTGTATCACTGATACTGTGTGTGCTATGTATTGCTGCTGTCAGGAAGCTGCAAGGAGCAAGCAACAGCAGGTAAATAGTGGGTTAATATTGCTCCCCTGATGCTGCATGCTGATTGGGGGTGGGGATCAGTTGCCTGTGTAGACACCCCCTGGAGGTGTCAACATAATCATTAGAGAGTTTTTAAATAGTAAAGAAAATAAATGTTTTATGAAATGTGCTGCACACAAATAGGCAGATTTTTGCCTATAGAGTGCAGAAAAGTATTAATCCATGAAACTTTCATATCTCTTTAATATCTTGTACTTAGATTACGCCCAAAGCACACTCATTTCCCAGCACTCTAAACATGACACACTGAGTACAAGCAAAACCGTTTTACCACATTTTAGAATATTGCTGTACATATATCCCAATTTTTCTACATCTGGAAACATTATTAAGTAAGAAATAAAGGTTACATTTAAAGTTTTTCTTTTCTGTGTATTTGCTCTTCCAGAAATGTGTGGCTGTCTTTGGTTTTCATATAAACTTCTTACTTTGGCCCAGAGACTGTTTGAACATGTTTTACTTATAGGAATAATGTAATATTTTATTTCTCCATGGAATCAGCAAATAGTATTTTAAAATAATCAGCATGCTAAAGCATTGTGTTAGTCAAATTGCCATAAAAGCTGGCCAGAAGAAAGCCTGGTTTAAATGTTCCTCATGTAGTATAAATTACACTGTATATACAGTCTCTTGCTCAGCACTCATGTCATTCAGCTAAACGCTCTTCCTCAGTCTCTAACAGTAACTCTTCTCTTTCTACAATAGAGAAATAGCTGGTCTAAGTATCTCAGAGTTAAATTGTATAAAAAAGTGTATAAAAAACATATTTCTTAAAACAATGCCCTTCCCAGCTGAATAAAATCTGAGTGTGAATAAACATGCAGAGGAATCAGATAATTAAAAGATCCAAATTAATCTGTAGTACAAAATATATATCCTAAATCCAGGGGTGTATTTAGGTTATTTGCTGACATAGGCCCATTCTTAATTGTGCACCCACCCATGCACATACACCATGCACACCTGTATATAAAACTGTAAGTATATGTGTGTTTATGCAAATATACCATATGTCAGAAAGTGCCAGATACACTTAAAATCTGAATATAGACATTTCTGTGCATTTCTGTGCATATACACACACTATTTAATGTGACTGCATTGGAAAATACAGGACGTCTGCTGCCCCATGAAAATGTCTTGTCCTAGGCCAGGGTTTTGTGGGCATGGGCATAAACACAACACTGCTCAAATCTGAATATACATCTTTTAATATCTTAATTAATTTACATTTTATGTGACATTTACAATATTTACATAGAAATACTTTTCAGTTCAAATGCTTGTTTCATCATATATGGAGATGCATGTTATATACCTGCAAATATAGTATTATACATGCTTTCCTTAGTATCATCAGGACATTGTTATTATTATTATTATTGTTTATTTATAACGCGCCAACATATTCTGTAGCGCTGTACATAAGATAAGTTCAAGACAAAGATGCATACAAATTAAAATATAGCAAGGCAAGGAGTTCCCTGTCTTTGAGCCTCAAATACAGTGTCCATAGTGCTTTCATAAAGCACCTTGTGGGATTGAAACTCGCAGGCTTACAACCTAAAGGTATTGTACACAATGTCCATATCAGTTCTTTACTTGTGTATGTAATGATACCTATTACGACTGGTACTGTTTGCAACTTGCTTATGAAAAGCATTTCTTTTGGTCATAATTGTAAATTTTACTTTTTTTTACAGAGTCATTCGAACTACTGGTTATCTCTTATTTATTCTTCATATCAATGCATGTATCTATTACTGGGCCTCTACATATGAAGGAATTGCTAGCACTAAATGGGTTTATGATGGGAATGGAAACATGTAAGTGTTTTTTTTCCATGAACATTTCAAATAATATTGTACTAACAGAGTAGCAGAGTGGATCAGGTTCCATATCTATTATTGGCTATTACTTAAATGTCCACTGCAGTCCAAAACCTTCTGAATTTCATTGAAAAGATCATGTTTTATACATTCCAAAAATGTATGCATGGAAACGAAAATATATTAATTGAAGAAAATTAACACTAAATTAACCAACATGCAGACAAAAACAATGAGCCCGATTCAATTGAGCTATTGCAAGTTACTGTAGCCCGTAAATGAAGCAGCAAGTTAATTTGCTATTCAATTGGTGTCTTTTTGCGGGCTCCAAATGGGTTTCGGGTTACGGCCTTGAAAACTTTGCAATGTTTAAAAGGGAACTTACACCCTCCCGAAGCCTTTGATCTTTTAATTCCGCAAGAGTTACGAAAATCGCAAATTGCTATGCAATTGTTCCAATTGCCCAAGCCTGCAAGGGTTTTCACACCTGTAAATGGCAACTGAAGGAGAAAAGTGCTGGAGAGGACCCGCAAGGGGGTAAACACATTTTGGTAGCACTGTAAATGCAAATAAAAAAATCAATACTGCACTGTAAATAACAGGGAAAGCGATGAAAGACATTAGAATCAATCGTACAACAAGCTCCGAAATCGGCAGTAAATTAAATGTATTTTTATGTTTCATTTCGGGGTTATATTGATTTCGGGAATCAATGAGTTAATACATATCAGGCCACCCATATGGACTAGAACAGTATTGGCATTCATTTTCATAATTCTGTATTTTACAGTTTTGTGAGTCTGATCGCATATCGGAACCCCAAACCTAATTGATTGACACGTAACCTCCATGTTTTACTGCCGTAATAAGGAATAATAATGAAAATAAAGTCCCATTTTCTATTGGCTGATTCGAAATGGGAGGTTACGGTCTTGCTTAATTGATCATGTTCCCACCCTGAACTTCTACGAACCAGTGCATGGTTTACGGAGTCGGCTTGGGTCAGTAACTTGCATTGAATTGGGCTCAATGTGTTTGACCTGCCTATAAATTACCAGTGGTTTATGAGGAAGTATAAACAAGGACATATGGAGACTCGATTAACTGGATTTATTATGCGATTTACATTACAACCAATGGGCACAAAAGCACAATGTGTTGCAGTACAGATACCCATAAAGCTTATTACACCACTCAGGATAGAGGAGTAAGAAGCAATGGCACATTGTTTTTAATGTAATTTGTTTACACTCTAGATCCACTATTTTTCATACATTTTTTTAAAGATAATCTTATAAATACATGATAGAAATGTTTTGCATACAGTGGCCCTTTAATGATTTATCTGTAGTGACGATACAATAATATAATCTGGGCCTGTAGCCCAGAACCACTGTAGTGTGAAGCATGTAAAAACTAACATTAGCAGCCATGTAAGTTTTGAACATAAAATCATACTTTTATCAGAATCTGTTTGTGGCTGAGACTCCATATTAGACCTTTAGACCTGTCATCACTGGCTAGAGGTTGAGGGGATAATTACAGCTTGGTGTTGCAGTTCCATTCAATTCAATTATTTCTCTTCAATGGAGTACCCTTTCGGTAGAAATGAAGATAGACCTTACTTCGTACAAGGTCCCTCTAAAGGGATTGATATTGATGGGAACAAAATCCAGTGAAGCAAAACTAAATACAATACTTTGTTTTTTTGTATAGGCAAATTACCTTTAGGGTTTAGTCTCCCTAAGGGAAATAGGGGACTCCAGACGTGGAACCCTTGCTCACTGTGCCTTAGGGAGTTCCGCTGCACCTCACTGACAAGGCCCATAAAGGACGAAACGCGTCTGGGTCTGCTGTTTCTCCTGTTCAGGGTAGAATTGCCTGGTATTTCGGGACTGGGTCACTCTTGAGTGGGACCAGACTGATATACTACAGTATATTTCTCCCTGGGAAGGGCACAAGTGAGCTAAGAGAGGCTGCTCTCAGAGTGGGTTATCATGGCTATAGAACTAACCTATTAAGGTTGGTTCGTTCTCTGATGAGCACATCTGACTTTGTTGTTTTGTATATACAACGGTAAAGACCATATTTATTAAATTTTAATGTTCTAAAACAATTTTTGAATGTTATTAGGTGAAATTATTCATATGAAAACTATAAGTCATCTATTAAATGGAAAAAATGAAAACTACATTTAATTTCATTACGTTGTGCAGCTACTATCTAGTATATGTTTACCTCCACTCCCTGATGTTTATTTATGCCAAGCTGTCAAGACATGTTTATGGGCAGTGTGGTGGGCTGGTGAGGGCAGGCAAACCCATGCTAGGAATCAAATGCCCCCTGTTATGGTGAAAAAATACATGAGTCGGACACAATTTGTTAGGATAGTGGATCCTGGAGGCAGCCATGATACTTTGGTGAAAGTTGCATATATTAGTTATGCTTGATAGCTGCTTGCTTCTGAGCATGCTTTTGTCTATCTCTCATCTAACTTGCTTGTTACTATTTTGTAAGTATAGCTCTCTTTTGACAGTACATACAATAAATGCTAATATGTCATTATAAAAGGTCATATTCAGCAGCTGCCAGAATAACTTTCTGTCAGAAACATTTTAAATGACTGATGGGTTTTTATTTCAGTTAAGCAACACATGACACAAATACAATAGACGTGATTGAAAAGAATGGCATGGAAAAGATGGCTGGGGTGTAGTTATGGGTACAGATAAATAAAGATAGTCTACGTATACTTATGTTCAAGTTTATTAAAGGAACACTGTAGTTTGGGATAACTTTACATAATAACATTAGCCGCTATATAAGCTGTCAGCATAAAATACATTTTAGAAAACAACATTTAAATTACAAGACTTTACTTGTGCCATGGGAACTTTCCTCTTAAATAGCTAGTTTGCTTGCAATCTTTCAAGTGACATGTCCCATTTCTTCCTGGAGACAGAAGGGGGAAAAAAGCAGTCTGCTGCCATTAAAGCAAAATTAAATATAGAAATGAATTTAAAAAAAAGTTTATATTCATTAATTTTAAACTTTCTAAAAACATAGCAGGCATTAGGAAAACAAGCTCTTACTATACATGTGACACTTCGGTGGCCTATTAAAGGGGCTTTAATCGCATTTATTAGTAAGCATCCATAAGCTACGTTTATTTTGTAAACTGCGTAAACACCAATTATTTATTATTATTATTATTATTATTATTATCTATTATTTGTATCGCGCCAACATATTCCGTAGCGCTGTACAGGGGATAAGAACAGGGTAAATACACGTTTAACAAATTCAAAAGTTGAAGGGCCCTGTTTTGAGCTTAGAATCTTAGCAGAAAGTGCTTTATCCCAAAGCACCCTACAAGACTGGAAACTCGCTACTTACAATCTAAATACAACAAACACAAAAAGTAGTAACAAATGAAAGTAGTAAATAGTTGCAAGTCTAGTCAGTTAGGTTAGAATGTGAACCTCCTCGACAGGACATATTTTTATGTTCACAAGCGCTAATATACAGATATACCCCGCTTAATGCTACCCCTTTGAGTTCTGACTCGCTATAAAGCTATTTTTTCCTGTAATTTCCCGCTTAGTGCTTAACCTGACGATAGCGCAGTTTTACAGCTCCTAATCCCATTTAGCCCTTTATATCGTCCCTCAGCGATCTCTGATTCACCATGAAAATTTCTGAGAAATTCGGAAATGATCCCTGTTCAGAGCTCAAGCATAGCTTTATATTTCTAGTGATATTAATATAAAATAATGGGTCACAGAGAACAGCAAGAGGGATGAATTAAATAAAGAAACATTGTTTTCTATAATTAAAATTATGGAATCAAGTTGCTTTGAATGAGTTCTTACAGGAAATTATAAACTGGCTATAAATTGCTGTAGCCATATTTATTTACTGAAGTAAATATGTAGATAATTTTTTAAAGCTTTATTAACATTATAACATTGTTATTTTTAATGGTTATTAAAGGGAAACTGTGGTCAATTATTTTCTATATGGTCTTTTGAATATCAAAAATTGATAACAGGTCAAATGTATTGGAGAATAAACAAAAATGTAAATACAGCCTTTAAATTTTTCACTTTTATATACAATTATTCTTTGCTGCAGGCTTCCATTTTTATTACTGAGCCTGCTTCTTTCAGTTCTCGACCTCAACATTCTATTAAACCTAATAAATGCACTGGCAGTTGTAGATGCCAAGCATCCATTATGCAGATAGAAACTTCCTGAGTATTTAAAGTCTCCTCCCATTTCATGATGTAAATCATTGGAAACTAAAATGGTAGATTAAACAACCACATTGTTGCGTAAAATAAATTAGAAACAGTATTGTTATTATTTCAATCTGCCAAAAAATGCCTATTTTCAAGTGTAGCTCTTTAAAAGAGGCTATTTTAAATTTTTGACCATAAAGTTCCTTTAAATGGCCAGTGTAAGCGTCATGTTAATTTTTGCTATTTTTGAAGCCACTGTTAATTAACATAAAATACATGTGCAAACAGCAGCAAAGCAAAGCTTAAGCCAGAAAATGTTATTTAAAAGCATAGTTTACCTATTTAGTGGCTGTTGCTGTACCCCTCCACACCATTCTTATTGCTCTAAACAGTACTGTAAGAAAGGGAAAAAATAATCTGATATAATATTATTCAAGCCTTATCAAGAAAGCCTGATCAATGCCATGCTCAGGACAATCAGAAAGGTGTGGAGGAGTACACAGCAGTGGTCATTAATGAGGTAAACTATATTTTAAATTCTATTTCCTGGCTAAAGATTTATTTTGCAACCATTTGCAGATTTATTTTTTATGTTTATTAATGTTGAACTGGAAAATAGGTTTAACATGAACATTTGTATACTTGCCTTTTAAGTACATGACCAAAAGCTGATGGTTAGAATATTTTGCTTAAACAATTCATTCTTTGTTTATTTTCCTTAATCTGCCCTTTACTAAATCCTTTACCATTTCACATTGTATATATTAACTTAAATCTCATTATTATATTAAATCATAAAACAAAATAAGATGTAGAAATATATACAAGTTAGACAAATGCAATCATCAAAAAATCAATACAGACAATTTAGTACTGAACTGTGATTGCTCCTCCCTCTGAATTGGAATTTAGGTTTGTATACTATTTTTTCCACTTTTTATAGTACACATCACATATGCTTATACCTGCATATGAAATACCAATCAAAACTACATATTTCAGAAAACACTGAGGCCCTCATTCAATTGCAATTTGGCCAATTGAATAGGGCCCTAAATAAGCACATAACATATATATTTTTAAAGAAGTTTTTAGTTAGTAAACATCTATCCAAAAGCAAGGTTTTCACTAACTAAAAACTTCTTTAAAAAAAATATGCTATGTGCTTATTTAGGGTCCTATTCAATTGGCCAAATCGCAATTGAATGAGGGCCTGAGTACTTATGAATTTAGTATTGCCCCACACATCCCAGAGGCTTGATTCTATTTTTATGTATTTTATGGGAGAAAAAAATAAATTGTCTGTTTCTATTGATTATTTTCTCAACTTGGTCCAGAAAAATTCTCTTTGGCCAGTTTTTTATTCCTCTCGCCAACACTAACCAAGAACAATGTGCTACAAATTAGGATATTTTTATCAGCCTTATTGGTTCAACAAATTAATGTTGTATATCTCGAAAATTATTCGCTGTAGAAAAAAAGCTAGTGCAATATATAGACCAGAGTCTAATGTTCGTTAGGAAGAACAAGTTTCCAATTGAGGTGATATGGTCAAGTCATTCTTTGATTTTGGTTCTTGTAAAGTTCAATGAACGTACCAATATTTGCTTCTCCCCTTTCTGGATCACTGCCTTGCCGTGGTGAAGGGGCTTTTGGAGCTGTAAGCTATGCCATATAGGGTCACTAAAGATGCATAGGTCATAGTAGAGAGGTCAGACAAATTGTGGTCCACTGGAGAAGGAACTGACTACCCATTCCAGTATCTTTACCAAGAAAACCATATGGATAAGCACAACCAGACACAAGATGCTGAGGTCCATAGGGTCACGGAGAGTTAAACTCCACCGAACAACTAAACAACAACAATGTGCTCCTCACTAGCTCCTAGAAGGTCTCTAGATGGTGAGAGCAGCTCTGCCCAGGACACTAGCCTAGGTTTTCATGCTGTGGATATTGCAGGAAATGAGGCTTATAAAGACGCCTAGTAGGACAGATTCCTGGGCAGATCTGCCCCCACCAACTGGATATCTGGAGGTGGAGAGAAGAATATCTGCTGTATTCTGAAACAATACAATTTCAAATGTAAGTTTTAAAAAGGTACAGTGGTCTGTTTTCTTCAATTACTGATTTTCTTGGCAATAACTTATTAAATAAACAAAAAGCACTATATTCTATGATCACCATTGTGGTTGTATAACCTGATATGATAAAACATTGGCTTTCACATTGACATAATTATAGAAATATAGAAATATCTAGCTACAGTCTCTATACATATTCGGTTCGGGGGGGAAAAGTGTATCCACAGAGGTGAAAGGAAAATTACATTTTCTTTCATTACTTTTGAAAGTTTCTACCATTGACTAATTGCTTATTTGGAATTTGTTCAAAACCCGTTTGAAATGTCTGCCAAATTGCCACTGTAAGTGCATTCAACATAAATCCCTGATTTGGGCCTCTCTTTAGTTTTTATCCTTAGTCTAGTACAATGTCATGTAGCTGTTCACATATTAGTATGCTAGACTGCGCAAATATTTGTTTAATTCAGTGCCAGAGGCCCTGGATTGAGTGTCTGTGGGTAGCATCCCATTTTGGCACAGCCGAAAATATGATTGTTTTATAAGCATTTTTATGAATGATGTGCATGTGTTTTGAATCATCTCGGCCTGCTTTTCTAACTGAAATGTTATACTCTGTCAGTCAACTTCCACATTTATTTCACATGCAGCTATATTTTGGACCATTTGCTCCACTGTTAATTCCATTGTAGCTGTATATACAAATTAAAAAAACACAAAGCAGCCTTTGCTATATTGGATGCTGATGGGTTCACATTTATATTCGATGAGCTGGAAAATTGGTATGCTATGAAAATACAAGAAGAAAAATAAAATATAAAGACATTTGACAAGGTTTTAAGGTGGTTATTGCAGTACTGGATGCACAAATTGCTTTCAGACGGTTTCCAACTGTTAAAGGACCACTGTATATATATAAATATATATATATTTGAATGTCTAAAATAAGTAAAAAAACTTTTTTCATGCCCAGAATCCTGAGAAATACAGATATTACTCAGCACTATGGGAACCTTGGCAGGGACATGCAAATGTACCCACAAAGGCTTTGCTCTTGCAATCCATAACCATATCAAACATGGATTCCCTTAAGCATATGCCCGCTGTAAAACAGCTTTGAGCAAAGCTAGGGTTGGATTATACACAAGCTAGGAATCCCACCCACATACAGACGTTTCAAGGTTACTGCCTCTCCTCTTTAAGCCATGTTTGATATGGTTATGGATTGCAAGAGTGAAGCAAGTAGCAGTAATTTAGTAATTATTAATATATCTATAAAAAAAAAGGTAAGTCAGAGGTGCTCATCAGAGAACGAACCAACCTTAATAGGTTAGTTCTATAGCCATGATAAACCACTCTGAGAGCAACCTCTTTTAGCTCACTTGTGCCCTTCACAGGGAGAAATATCCTGTAGTATATCAGTCTGGTCCCACTCAAAAGAGTGACCCAGCCCCGAAATACCAGGCAATTCTACCCTGAACAGGAGAAACAGCAAACCACAGACGCGTTTCGGCCTTTATGGGCCTCGTCAGTGAGGTGCAGCTGAACTCCCTAAGGCACAGTGAGCAAGGGTTATATATATATATATATATATATATATATATATATATAGATAGATAGATAGATAGATAGATAGATAGATTAATAATTAGTATTGCACTATATTGTGATACATTTTGTATTGGACAAATGCCTTATTTATATTGATAAGCTTTCAAGAGGTTTGACCTCTCTTTATCATGTCTCAAGCAATACTGACATGAGATGGAACCCTCAGTTTAAATGTAGTGATCAATGCAGAGAGAGTGGAGACAGCATCTGACTTTATTAGGTAAATACATATAGGGGGATTCAACTTGAACTTTCTGCATGCTGCCAAAAATCAACTGGGACTTTCTAGCTGCTGCCAAAAATCCACAAACCTGTCAACCTGACTGATCAGTTTTTTTGAAAACATCCTTAAACCATTAGTTAGTAACACCAGTAGCTATATACAATACACTACTAGTCACCATTGATATATAGTCTCTTTACAGCAACATCCCACACAAATATGGCACTGAGGCTTTAAGTTTATTTCAACATACATGCAAAACCATAAATATGGCCCTGATGTTATTGTTAAACTAATAGAATACATCTTTACCCACAACTAGTTAACTTTTAACAAAGATATCTACCTACAGATTATGGGGACTGCCATGGGTACTAAAATGGCTCCAAAATACGCCAATCTATTTATGGCCAATCTAGAAGAACATTCTTATCTGTATCCATTTACAAACCATACAGATACTACCGTTACATACAGTGGATATAAAAAGTCTACACACCCCTGTTAAAATGTCAGGTTTCTGTGCTGTGAAAAAATGAGACAAAGATAAATAATTTCAGAACTTTTTCCACCTTTAATGTGACCGATAAACTGTAGAACTCAATTGAAAAACAAAATGAAATCTTTTAGGTGGAGGGAAGAAAAAAAAATGATGTGGTTGCATAAGTCTGCACACCCTCTTATAACTAGAGATGTAGCTGTGTTCAGAATTAAGCAATCACATTCCAAATTGTGTTAAATAGGAGTCAGCATACACCTGCCATCATTTAAAGTGCCTTTGATGAACCCCAAATAAAGTTCAGCAGCTCTAGTTGGTCTTTCCTGAAATTTTATTTGTCGCATCCCACGGCAAAAGCCATGGTCCACAGAGAGCTTCCAAAGCATCAGAGGGATCTCATTGTTAAAAGGTATCAGTCAGGAGAAGGGTACAAAAGAATTTCCAAGGCATTAGATATACCATGGAACACAGTGAAGACAGTCATCATCAAGTGGAGAAAATATGGCACAACAGTGACATTACCAAGAACTGGAGCTCCCTCCAAAATTGATGAAAAGACAAGAAGAAAACTGGTCTGGGAGGCTACCAAGAGGCCTACAGCAAAATTAAAGGAGCTGCAGGAATATCTGGCAAGTACTGGCTGTGTGGTACATGTGACAACAATCTCCCGTATTCTTCATATGTCTGGGCTATGGGTTAGAGTGGCTTAGGAAGAAAAACATCCAAGCCAGGCTACATTTTGCAAAAACACATCTGAAGTCTCCCAAAAGCATGTGGGAAAAGGTGTTATGGTCTGATGCAACCAAAGTTGAACTTTTTGGCCATAATTCCAAAAGATATGTTTGGCGCAAAAACACTGCACATCACCAAAAGAACACCATACCCACAGTGAAGCATGGTGGTGGCAGCATCATGCTTTGGGGCTGTTTTTCAGAAACCGGGGCCTTAGTTAAGACAGAGAGAATTATGAACAGTTCCAAATACCAGTCAATATTAGCACAAAACCTTCAGGCTTCTGCTAGAAAGCTGAACATGAAGAGGAACGTCATCTTTCAGCATGACAACGACCCAAAGCATACATCCAAATCAACAAAGGAATGGTTTCACCAGAAGAAGATTAAAGTTTTGAAATGGCCCAGCCAGAGCCCAGACCTGAATCCAATTGAAAATCTGTGGAGTGATCTGAAGAGGGCTGTGCACAGGAGATGCCCTCGCAATCTGACAGATTTGGAGTGTTTTTGCAAAGAAGAGTGGGCAAATCTTGCCAAGTCAAAATGTGCCATGCTGATAGACTCATACCCAAAAAGACTGAGTGCTGTAATAAAATCAAAAGGTGCTTCAACAAAGTATTAGTTTAAGGGTGTGCATACTTATGCAACCATATTATTTTATTTTTATATTTTTTCTTCCCTCAACCTAAAAGATTTCAGTTTGTTTTTCAATTGAGTTGTACAGTTTATAGGTCACATTAAAGGAAAATGAAAACCGAATATAAAAAATGGAACTAAACCTTGTAAAAAAAAGTGCCTGTAAGTTATGTCAACCCATTTGTAATGATAGCCCAGCCACACATAACAACAAGACCTATAACATCAAAGGATCATATACATGCACATCCTCCAATGTAGTTTATATAATACAATGTACTTTATGTGACACAGGCTGTTGGAGAAACCAGCCAAAAAATGCACTTAAGGATGAATTTATACAGACATTCAATAAGAAAGCACAATGAAGACAGTTTGTGTACCCCATTGGGACACCATTTTAGCTAGAATGATCGCTAAAAATCAAAATATTCAGAGGGACATTTAAAAATGTCCAACATAACCAATGCAGTATATAGACTGACTAATAACAGTGGGATTCAAGCAAGATTGAAGAGGACATGGATCTTCAATTAACATTGATAGCCCGCTTATCCAGGGCAGAATAATGAGGACCATTACAGGTTTAGTGTCTTTTTTGTTATTCATTTTTTTATTTTCTGTAACTTTTTTTTTAGTTATAGGGACTATGGGGTCCTAGGAGGGGTTAGACTTCATGGGGTGGAAACATGGACCCCTGTGATGGTAGGTAGTGTGACTTCAGTTTTATATAATATTGTTTGTGGATTCTGATTGGCATTAATATGTGTTAAACATATTTCAGCCAGTCAGAATTTTAATTATGTCTCCCACCATATATGATTGGTTTAAAGTCTAGCCAGTCAGAATGCACAAATTTCAAACCATGAGAAGCCCCATGGTCATAGATTAGTATACTATGTGGTCCTATTGAAACCACAATGGTAAATGTTAATATCTGATGACACAGGTGCCCATAAGGACTCCATGCTATAGTGGTTCATTTTAAATATGTCTATGAAGACCCCCATGGCTATATCTTAATATACTGTGGGGGTCTGTTGTGACTAGAGAGCACCAGGCAAACCCCCTGGTTGTGAGTTAGTACATTTAGGGGATTTTTTTTCTTTGCAGGAGCTGTAGAATACCGCAGGAAGTTAGCTTTGCAAAGCTTTTGTATCTGCAAGTCAGCCTTCTGAGAGGTCTTACTGGAGCCATGGAATGGAGTCCATGCTTCAGTCCATGCTCCTTGTTGGGGGTGGATACCAAGCAGAGAACGCTGGGTTTGCATTTTGGAGTATACTCATATATTTCTAAACACGTGTACTGTTGGCAGTGCCGCTGACAAGGGGTACTCTTGTGAAATACCCAGAGCTGGCATGCATTAATATAATCATTTATCGTACATTAAAAAAAAATGCCGGCCCCAAAAAATGAAAACGAGGCTAAAGGACACAGAGCCGCGAAAATCACTACCAGGCACGTACGAGTTACACGGGAACGTAGCAGATACAAAATATACCATTACAACAGGCGGAAAATGCTTGCAAGCCAAGTAACACATAGAAAAAAACGCCATTTTACAACACTAACTTGCAACTTATAACATTACCATTCAAAAATGGTTCTTTACCTGCCTAAATAAACGGTTTGCCCCTGTGCACGCAGCCTATTTACACTGCTCACTTGCCACATTGCTGACACATTTTCCTCAGATGATCAACACTGCAACTGTACATTTTCAGATGCAGGAAAATCCAAATAGATTGTTAGCTCTTCAGGATATTGATTGCTGCATATTAAATATAAATAGGTAAAGTATATTAATTTATTAAGTCACTGTACTTACATTTTTTTTATTTTACACTGTACTTCAGTGGCGGCTGGTGACTTTTCAAGTTGGAGGGGCGACAGGGCGAAACATAGCCACTCCCCCTTTTTCAAACCACACCCATTTTTATAACTCCTCCCCCTGACGTCATAATGACCTTTATAAGCCCCGCCCAATGACCTTATGCTTGTGAAGCCCATTGAAATACATGATCTGCAATGCAGAAATGTCAAGAAGTAAAGTAACAATGTGTTAAATTCATTGGTATACAATATAGATTGAAAAAACTCATGTGACAAGACTACAGCAATATCATAATTGCACCTATACGTATTAACAGAAAAATTAAAGGAGTGACACCTACCATTAGTCGGCTCTTCTTCTCAGGGTATTCACGTTCATTAAGTTGACCAATGAGCAATGAGTAGAAACAAATCTGCAGCCACATAGGGTTTGCACCTGGGGTTGGAAGAAAACAAGCAAATCAATCATACCATTCAAGAACAAAACCATACTTAAAAAACATTAAACGACCAAGTGGAACCATATAGGCCCCAAACATACCTTAGAAGACCAAGTGTGACTATATAGGCCCCAAACATACCTTAGAAGACCAAGTGTGACTATAGGCCCCAAACATACCTTAGAAGACCAAGTGTGACTATATAGGCCCCAAACATACCTTAGAAGACCAAGTGTGACTATATAGGCCCCAAACATACCTTAGAAGACCAAGTGTGACTATAGGCCCCAAACATACCTTAGAAGACCAAGTGTGACTATATAGGCCCCAAACATACCTTAGAAGACCAAGTGTGACTATATAAGCCCCAAACATACCTTAGAAGACCAAGTGTGACCATAGGCCCCAAACATACCTTAGAAGACCAAGTGGAACTATATAGGCCCCAAACATACCTTAGAAGACCAAGTTTGACCATATAGGCCTCAAACATACCTTAGAAGACCAAGTGTGACCATAGGCCCCAAACATACCTTAGAAGACCAAGTGGGACCATATAGGCCTCAAACATACATTAGAAGACCAATCAGCACTGCATAGGCCCAAACCAGTGGACCTTGGGATTCAAGAAAACAACAACATTTCACTTCTGTTTAGACCACACAATAATCAATGTCAAACAAACACGTTGAATTAGCATATGGATAACCATATGAGCAGTAACGCCACGCCAAGGCTTCAACAATTGTTACTGACCATTCACACACCTTTCATAGCTCCTTCAATATGCACACCCACACACCATTCATACTTTACTTACCACTAGTTATTTTTGGTAGTGAGGTGGTGCCATTTCTGAGAACTTTACGTACCCTTGAAGGTGCCTCCAATTCCTTCAAACCAATGCATTTAACCGCTACAGGGCCATGGTGCTTTTTAATTACTTTTTTGATCCTCTTCAATGTGGAGAAGCATCTTTCTGGTTCTTTAGTAGTCTTCGTTGTTGTAAGCAGGATTCCTTATAGCTTCACTCACTCTGTTAAATTATGTAGATTAAATTGATGCTAAAGTTGCTGCAGAGCAACAGCACTTGTACAGACATGGAATTCTTGCTTCCTGTACACAAGTGACAGCTACCCTTGGAAGTGCCTCCAATTCCTTCAAACCACGCCAAGGCTTCAACAATTGTTACTGACCATGCACACACCTTTCATAGCTCCTTCCATATGCACACCCACACACCGTTCATACTTTACTTACCACTAGTTATGTTTGGTAGTGTGAGGTGGTGCTGCTTAACGCAGTTTATCTTTGCACACCTTGGGGGTATGCATTCTTCTTTGCTTCAATCACTTGTATTTTAATTTTGCACGGCGATCTTTCAAAGAACAAAACTTCTCAATGGTTTTTTCATTGAAGTGTGGGATCTCGGAAATCAGTTGCTTTTCCATTGAGAGCATCGCCAATGCATTCAACCGCTCCAGGGACATGGTGCTTCTTAAAAAGGTTTTTATCCTCTTCAATGTTGAGAAGCATCTTTCTGATTCTGCAGTAGTCATTGGTGTTGTAATCAGGATTCTTAATAATTTCACTGTCTCTGTGAAATCATTCTGCAGATTAAATTGATGGAAAAGTTTGTGCAGAGCAACAGCACTTGTACAAGTATGAAACTCTGTCTTCCCATACAGAAGTGACAGCTCAGTGCGTAATTGTTCCTTCTTCAGTATTGGATATGCTTGCACGGTGTCTTCCAGAGCTTGGGTTGGAAAGCAAGTGCCATGGGTTTTATACAAGTCACTTTGAACAAGTTTGGCACTGACTAGGTGATTTGAAAATGAAAATCGTTCTTTTGCATGAACCACCACTATGTCACATACCTCTCTTGAAAGTTGTCTCAAGGTTGAGATCTCCGCACTCCGTCTGTTGACTGTTAGATCGCTTGGCAAACTTGCTTCTATCTCTTCCACAGAATTCCGGATTTTCTGGATGCTGGCGACAAAGTCTTCTGTGACTTTTTTGATATAAACAGTATCCGTGTCTCGCTTCTGAAGCTGACTATAGAGGATGTCTACATGTGGCATTATTAAATGAAATAATTTAAGGAAGTAAAGGAACTCCCTGTCTTCCAGCATTCCAATGAAACCTGCGGCTTCCCGTATAGATGTTGGATCAAAGTTTAGACATGCTTCAATTGTCTGGAAACACTCAAGTAGCGCATCTCTGTTCTCGTAGATCACGTTCACGGTCCTAACGTTGAAGTTCCATCGTGTCGGTGCACCTCTTGGAAGTCTTCTACCAACTACCTCATCCAGAACTCCAGTCCTTTTTGGAGAGCGTGAAAAAAAAGATGGTATGCCGCCTATGTTTGAAAAAAAAACTCTAACTCTTCCAATCCTTGAAACTGCTTTCTCCATTATTAGGTTCAGTTGGTGAGCATAGCAATGGACGTAGTGTGCGTTCGGGTACACGTCTTTTATTTTTCTTTGAACTCCTCCTTGATCTCCACGCATCACACTGGCACCATCATAGCTTTGAGCTATGAGTTTCTTCTTGTCTTCTGGCTCTGGGAGAACAGTATTCAGTGTTTCCAGCACAACAGCAGCAATGGAGTCTGCATCCGTTGATTTCATTTCCGTGAAGCCATCAAATCTTTCCACCACTTGATGCTTCTTGTCAATGTAGCGATAGACTACAACGCACTGTGTCCTAGCGGAAATATCGGTTGTTTCATCCGCTTGGATTGCCACAAACTGGGCTTCCTTAAGCTCTTGGTGAATCACTTCCTTTATAACTTCATGCATGCAGTCCAGTAGCTCATTCTGCACGGTTTTGGAAGTGCCCTTAAACACAGTTGCAGTCTTCAAATGCTGTTCCATTGCACTATCGATACTGCCAACCAAATCCACCAGGCCTCTAAACACTCCTGGATTTAGCGATGTTTCACTCTCGTCATGTCCTCTTAATGCCAGTTCAAAGGCGCCACAAAAGCGAACACAATCAATTATCTTCGAAAGGATGTACCGGTTCTTAGCCACTTCTTCGTTGTGTTTTTGAATGCTGACTTGGTATCCTTGGTCCAGTTGAACAGCAATGTTCGCCTGTCCAAGCATCTCAAACTTGATCCTGTTATCCAAGTGAGCTTTAGAACTTTTGTGTTTTGCCAATTTGTCAGCTAGATGTTTGACGTCAGTCACTCCAGTTTTGGTCCAAGCAGCGTCACCACCAAATAGGATGCATGGGAAACAATATAAGGACTTCCTAGAAACGCTTCCAGAAAGCCAGTCGTTCTTCTTGTACCATTCAGTATTGAAATTACGGACATATTGCTTCCCTCTATCTCTTGCGATTTGCTGCAGATTTATCTCTGGTTGGTCAGCTCCTAACCGTTTTACTTCCACCTTCTCCTCATAGGTTAGGGTGGCGAAAGGCTTCACAAGTAGAGAGTCAATAGTATTCATTTCTGATATTGATACCAATAAAAGAAAGAGATCACGGTATATTAATTTATATTATGTCACAAAATTACTTAAAAATAACAGTGTGTTGATTTCATTGGTATACATTACAGATTGCAAACCCTCATGTGACAAGACTACATCACCATCAAATTTGCACCTATACACATGGACAGAAAATTAAAGGCAATGATACTCACCAACAGTTGACGCTCCTTCTCGGGGTATTCACGTCCAGTAAGTCAACCAACGAGTCCAAAGAAATCTGATTCCACAGATAGTTTGCACCTGGGAAGTTATAGAAAACAAAAAAAAAAACATTAGAACGTTTAAGACCCAAACTGTAACGTTTAAAACCTTAAAAGAGCAAGTGTGACCATATAGGCCCCAACCGCACCTTAAAAACCCTAAATAACAAATTGGGACCATATAGGCCCCAACCGCACCTTAAAAACCCTAAATAACAAATTGGGACCATATAGGCCCCAACCGCACCTTAAAAACCTTAAATAACAAATTGGGACCATATAGGCCCCAACCGTACCTTAAAAACCTTAAATAACAAATTGGGACCATATAGGCCCCAACCGTACCTTAAAAACCTTAAATAACAAATTGGGACCATATAGGCCCCAACCGTACCTTAAAAACCTTAAATAACAAATTGGGACCATATAGGCCCCAACCGCACCTTAAAAACCTTAAATGACAAATTGGGACCATATAGGCCCCAACCGTACCTTAAAAACCTTAAATAACAAATTGGGACCATATAGGCCCCAACCGTACCTTAAAAACCCTAAATAACAAATTGGGACCATATAGGCCCCAACCGTACCTTAAAAACCTTAAATAACAAATTGGGACCATATAGGCCCAAAAAAAAAAAAATATATATATATATATATATAAATATATATATATATATATATATATATATATATATATATATATATATATATATATATATATATATATATATATATATATATATATATATAAAAATTGATATCAATATATCACAATAAATAAATATATATATATATATATATATATCAAATTGTTATATATATATATATATATATATATATATATATATATTTATTTATTGTGATATTTTGATATTAATTTATATATATATATATATATATATATATATATATATATATATATAAAAAATTACACATAAATATACATAAACATATACATACAACAATATATATTAATTGATATTTATTATTTGATTAATTGATGTTCTTTATTTCATGATATATTATATTGTTCATGCATTTCTATTACACTGTATGTATTATACATATTACAGTGCTATTTTTTGGCTATACATGTTACAGGATATTATCCTGTAACATGTATATCACATAAAATAGCCCTGTAATATGTATAATACATACAGGGTCAAACAAGTTCACACTAACCTTTTTTACCCTTACAGGCTTCCATACCTGCTTGCTGATTTGCTAATTTTTTAAAGACTCTCATTGGTTGAAATCGATGTCAATCAAAAATTTCAGCCAATCAGAGTCCTTCAAAAATTAGTATATATAGCAGACCGTGGGAAAAAAACAATTAATCGCGGGAGGGGCTCCTTGTAGGAGGAGCTCTTTTTAGTGTGTTGTTTTTTTTTTTTTAGAGCGTCGGTTTTTTTTTTGGAGGCCTCTTTCAATGGGCCAGAATGGATGGATGGACAATGGCTTCAATCAAGATTGGATTATTTTTGATCATTGGCTTCAATCAACATGGATTATTTTATTTTTGATCATTGGCTTCAATCAACATGGATTATTTAATTTTTGATCATTGGCTTCAATCAACATGGATTATTTATTTTTCATCATCATGACTATATCCAGAGAGGACAGAAGGCCAACGCTGGAGGGGTCAATTTTACAGGTAAGTATGTGCTGTTGTTTATTTTATTTTTTATTAATGTTTGTTTAAAGCTGTTTATTTTTGTATACAATGTGTTGTGTTACTAACTGTACTAACAATGTGTGTATGTGCTGTTTATTTTATTTTTTATTAATGTTTGTTTAAAGCTGTTTATTTTTGTATACGATGTGTTGTGTTACTAACAATGTGTTTGCTTACTGTGTGTAAATTAATTGTAATAATGTTTTTACTGTATTTTTTTTCCCTTCCCTTATTTTTATTTTATCTTTAGAAGTGACAGGCACATATACATGCCTGTTACTTCTAAAAATGGAATAAAAATAGGGGGGGGGGGGGGGGTTAGGTAGTTGGTTAATGGTTCATCCAGGGTGGGGTCGGTCACGGTCAGGCGCCCATCGGTCGCCCATAGGCCACGACCAGGGGTGGCACAGGCCTCATGGGGGTGAACATCCACCCCCATGTGGCCTGGTCAACCCCGCTCACTGCCCGAATACCCGGGGTAGCATAGGCCGCATCGGGGTGGTGCCGGGGGCCCGGTGGTGATCGGGCCTCGGGCAGGGTGGCATACATGGAGGTCATCAGGGGTGGCACAGGCCTCATCAAGGGGGTGATCCGATCACCCCCATGTGGGCCTGTGCCACCCCGCTCACCACCCGACTACCCCGATCCCGTGATCGGTGTAATCCGGTGGTGGCATGATGGCATAGCTAGGCTAGCATAGGGCAGGCCTGATCGGGGGTGGCACAGGCCACATGGGGGTGATGGCTGGGGGTGGCACTGGCACCAGGCATTGTAGGCCTAGGGTCGTCGGTGGTAGTTGGTGGGTGGCTGGGTAGGTGTCACTGGCAGGCCAGGCAGGCATAGTGGGGGACTGGGGGTAACTGGTCACCCCTAACTTTTATTAGGGGCTACTAGGGGTTTTGGTTTGGCCAGGGGCAGGGGCAGGTGCCAGGCAGAGGCAGGTGTAGACTTACTGTGTTAGGCAGGCAGAGCAGATGAGTAGATTCAGCCAGGGAGGTCTCTCAGTCTCAGCGTGACCAGGGTCAGGAAACAGAAAGGGGGAAGGGACAGGGAACTGGTGGTTTTATTGACTGTATCAGTCAATCAAAATCAAACTCGAGGCTCTATTTGCTGGCGGGCGCTCAGGGCTAACGGTCTGGGTGGGTTTAGATTTATCACTTAGTAACTGGACAGCCTTCCATCATTGATTGGTCAATGATGGAAGACTGTCATTTATTAATTGATACATTTATGACCGCCCATGCATATCGTCACTGTGATGGTGGGCGGCATGCATTAACGGTCAGTGGGCCAGGCCAGGACTCATTGAAGAGAAGAGAAGAGTCTAAAGGTTAGTGTACACAGTGTAACTATTGTAATTGATCACACAGGGTGCAGGCAGGGGGCGATAGATAGATACACAGCATTAGTTAATGTAGCGCAAGAGTTATTTTAAAGTGACAGTGTCCCTTTTCTAACTTTAATTCATTTTAATACTATTTAGACTTGAAATGATGATGTACACCTTATATTTATTTGTTTTTGGGTTATACTAATACATTGTTGTGTTTTTTTTATTGCAGGGTGAAGAAAATATTTGGGGGGGCGTTTGCCCTGACGCCCCAATGGACGGGCCGCCCCTGCTGTACTTATATATCTGTCTTCACGATGAGTGCCAAAGGTGATCGTTGCAAAGCCGGACACTTGAAGTACACAAGGGGAAAGGCTCACAATGAGCGTTCATTGCGAGCCACGCGAAGTACGTCTGGCTCGCAATGAGCGCCAAATTTCCACAGAGGAGCAAAAGCCTTACATTATGTGGCAAACAGCATTGCCGTGGCTTCAAATGTTATTGCAGTCATTTTTGATGGGCAAGTCGCTAGTATAAATATATATAGAGAAATATATCCTGCCTCACGCTGACATATATATATATATATATATATATATATATATATATATATATATATATACACAATGCTATTGTGTACTGTGTACATAATTATATATTTCTGCAAGACTACTGTACACTGAGGATTTAATTTTATATTTGTGCAAGACAGTTGTACAACTTCCAAGTCTATGAAACATACGTATTTAATAGAGGAAAACAAATTAAAATATTGAATAGTATGTGCAGTTAATGTAAGGGCAGACCATTGTGGTGGGGAAAATATGTGTGTGTCTGGGGGCATGAATGTTACATTTGGGGCATGAATGTTACATTTGTACTGGGTCCCAAGATTTCTGATGGTGGCCCTGATGGCAGAGTGTTACATGCTAAAAGTTGAAATCATGCATTATTAAGGTCATAAATCTCCATCCTCTGCCTGCGAAATAGAAGAAAAGATAGGAATCACAGATTCCTCATCAGCATGCAGACGGACGAAAATGCTTTTAAGCTCTTGATTTACATAGCTGCTAAGGTTGTTGGTTTGCTACATGCTTCACAAACATGTTACATTTTCCTGAAATTGCAGTGATCATTTAAGAATTTAGCATTTCAAGATCCAAATAATGAACATTTATGCTGTATGGAGAATTACTATTTTACAAAAAAAGTATTTTCCAGACCATAAACAGGTGTTAAAAGGTTAATTTGTGTGTAAAGGTATTGGTAACTTATAATTTATTATATGGAATGGCACTAACAAAATATAGCAATGACCAGTGACCTTTCTCAGGGACACATTACAAACATCACTTATTCAAAGACTTGCATTAGATGTTTATTTTTTAGATCTAATTGGCAGGTGAGAAAACAGTCTAGAATTGCATTAATTTTCCATTTTGTTGTCCATTTCATTCACATTGAGAGAATGTGAACCTACAGAGAGTAATTTGCAAGGGTTAGTCTCTATCACAAACATAAGTATAACTAACTATCAATGTAGATTTACTGCAAGAAAATTAAATGAAATTAAAATGACTACTTAGTGTTACATTTGACCATATTTGGAACCATTTGTGTGTCCCTTTTTTCCCAAGTTTTTCCCAACTAATGTTATTTTAATGGATCCTGGGAACAGAATCGTCTGAAGTACTCAAAAAAGCCATTTATTTCAAATAAAAAAAATAATTTTAGAAGATAATGTTAGCAGTGATATTTAGTTCTGTTTTATTTACTGTAATAATTAAGCTTTCCATGTCTCAAGGTTTCTTATATGTTCTTCTTTGACAGGTATCTGAGATGTTATTATTTTGCAGTTCGAACCCTGATTACGATTGGTGGCCTTGCTGAACCTCAAACACTCTTTGAGATACTTTTTCAGCTATTAAATTATTTCTCAGGCGTCTTTGTCTTCTCAAGTTTAATTGGACAGGTAAAAAAAAAAAAACATAAAATTGAAAACGACCTCCAAAAGTTGCAAGAAGAGCTAATCTGAGACAGGTCATTAGATAAGAGGACAAACAAACTTTTGTAGGTTGCCCTCTGACCGAAGACTTGCCAAGTGAACATTGTTAACACAGCAAATCCAGCCAATGGTGGGGATTGTGTTTAGTTACACATTGTGCCTGAAAATGTATAGTTGGCAGAGATCGCCAGCAGTTTAATATTGAAAACTGTTTTTAAATCAATGAATATTAATTGTATGGATGGTCAATGCCTAATTAAAAGATCCAGCGATCTAGAGAACTACAGTAGTTCTTTGAAATTAAATTACTGAAGAACAATAACAATTAGAATTTACAAAATGTCAATGCACTGATATAGGGGTGCATAATGTGGGACAAAGGTCCCTATTCAGTTGGCCAAATTGTAATTACTCGAGCCCTAATGTAGACCATAAAAGTTACTGATATTTAATTGGCCTCTTCTAGCTACCCGCATTCGATTTGTGAGTTACAAGCACAAAATCCCTGCGGTGGTCAAAAAGTTAACTCTGTCCTATCCCCTTTTTTGATGTTTCAGGCCAGCAATTGTTACCGGTGCCAAATACGCAAAATCCATATTTAATTGCAACAATTCCACAATTGCCTTAAAACCGGTAAATTTAAAAAAAGTTTCTACCAGTACTAGAGAGGACTCGGAAATGGGTTAAACACCTGTTCGTAACACTGCAAAAGCAAATATAAACACACTACTGTACCTTAAAATAAAGCGATGAAAGAAAATTAGAATGAATTTCACAACAAATCAAGCTTGCAAATCTGCCATAAAAAAAATATTTTTTTCACGTTTTATTTCCGTGTTATTTTGATCCCAGGAATCAAGGAGTTATTAGAAATCAGGCCACCACATGGACTAGCACAGTTTATGTATTGATTTTAATTGATTTCTACATTGCTGGATTGTGAGTACGATTGCATATCAGACTTCTAAACACTATTGATTGTAGATTAAACTCCATGTTTTACTGACGTCATGATGACAGTCTCATTTACTATTGGCTCTGTCTTAATTGTAATTTACGGGCTTGCTTAACTGATCATGATCATGCCCTGAAATGCTACATACGGGTTCGTGATAAACGGTTTTAGCCGTCGGCCCTTTAATTGCTGGCTTGTTCATTTAAATACATCTGTAACAGTGGGAACTTTCTAACCCTCAGACATACAGCCTATATGAAGGTAATTAAGGGCTTGGAATTGAATGGGGCCTAAGAGTCGTACCAATGTTATATGTAAAAGGGCAAATTTAAGAGAAAAGGAGTTAAAGTACCACTGAACTCTGGAAATGTTTCTTTTGGTTGAAACAAGATTAATTTCTTCTATACTTTTTATAACTTTTTAGTGAAATATTTAAATATAATTCGTGCACCACATTTTTTAGCCATTTATTAACCTCCCTAAGCTCCTGGGCTAACACGTGGCATGGGTAGTATCTCAGAAAATATTGCCTTGGAGCTTGTTTCCCTAAGCTTTTTTCCTAGTTCTATAAAATAATTTTAGGACACTCCATTTTCCACTTACTTTGTCATTGTACCAATATGTACCAAGACAATTGATTCATTTGTAGTCCCACACAAAAATGTATTCATCCGATCCACAATATGCCAAACCCGAGTTAAATTGCTGGGATTTGGGTGATAAATCACGCTGTCTACCTTCCTAATAATAGAGTCCCTTAACCAGTAATAACAAAATCCCCCTAACCAGTCGCGGGGCTAGAGAATGAAGGGGGGTTGTAAGAATTTCATTATGTTAGCTAAGGTACTAAGATACAAAAAAAGACTGCATGCTAGCGTATTCCCACAACATCTTGAGCCTCATTCAATTACATTGGCAACAGTTACAGAGCAATTCAATTGAACAAGGCTGAAAGCCTAAACCGTAAACCATGCACCCGTAAATAGCATTTCAAAGCATGAGCATGATCAATCAAGCAAGGCCGTAACTACCGATTTAGAAACAGCGAATAGAAAATGAGACTGTCATCATGACGTCAGTAAAACATGGAGGTTAAACGTCAATCAATTAGAGTTTTAGACATCTGATATGGGATCAGACTCGCAATCCGGCAATGTACAAAATAATCAAAATGAATGAAGAAAATGTTCAAATCCATGTGGGTGGCCTGATATGTATTAACTTCTTGATTCCCGAGATGGATATAACTCGGAAATGAAACGTTAAAACAAATAATTTTTCATTGGAGATTTGCAAGCTTAAGACTGTTGTGCAATTAATTATTAATTAATTAATTCTTAATTCATAATTTTCCCATATTTTAAAGTGCAGTACTAATTTTTTATTGGCATTTACAGTGCTACGTATAGGTGTTCAACCCCCTTGCGAGTTCTATCTGGTACTCGTAGGATTTTCTTCTATATTTGCCAATACGGATGTGAAAACATTTGCTGGCTTGAGGAATGGTAGCAATTGAATAGCGATTTGCCATTGTAACATTTACGAGTTTAAAAGATCTGGGTCAGAGTTACGATTACAACCGCAGTGATTTTCAGCCTGCAACCCGCAGGTCATTTGCGGCTTGCTAAAAGATGCCAATGGAATAGCAAATTAGTTTATGGGCTCCAATAACCAACAATTGCTCAATTGAATAGGGGCCCTAGTATAGCACATGCCACAAACCTGCATTGCCTCAAAAAGACATATACAGTATTTGCAGAGTTATAGGACCCATCTGGTGTTGGCCCTAAAAATAAATGGGACTAGCTGCTTTGGTTTAAATCTTGTAAAATAAGACAAAGAAGGAAGGACGGGGGTTGAAAATGGTGTAATGGGGGTCCTTAATCAGGTTTTTTTATGTTCCTTTTTTTCCCTTTTTTTTTTATTATAAAGAAGTGATACAGAAAAGAAATCAAAACAATCACATAACAGAGAACACTACATATAATTATCTAACGGATTTAAAATGTGTGAAGACATGTGTGTTAGATTTGTAGCTGTGCTTATGAATTATTCCAAAATATTTTTCATTTAAAATTATTTATTTAGAAGATATTTAATCTTTCTAATCAATTTTTAGATGCGGGATGTTATTGGAGCAGCAACTGCCGGGCAAAGCTATTATCGCGCAAGTGTAGACAAAACCATCTCTTATATGAACACGTATAAGATCCCTAAACATGTGCAGAACCGTATACGAACCTGGTATGAATATACATGGGACTCGCAAGGAATGCTAGGTATGTAACGAAGTGTATGTTTGGTTGCATGGTCCATTATTTTTCACACCATAAATTTAGATTTAGGTCAAAGAGTTATTAATAGGATTATGGTACAAGAGTTTGTACACACCCTATTTCTATTTGAATGACCATTTTAGTTCCAGAAAAATGGAATTTGTTTGAGGTGTGTAACGAACTAATAACATTAGCAGCTGTGTAAGAATTAATTTTTTTTTAGAGAAAACTGCACTTTATTTTTAAATAGAGGGATCCACTCTTGTTCAGTCGTTCAGTTGTGTCTGGCTCTCCATGACCCTATGTACATTAGCATGCCAGGCACATCTAACATCTCAGGTTGTGCTTATCCATAAGGTTTGTTGGCAAAGATAGTGGAGTGGGTTGCCAATTCCATTTCCAGCGGACCATGATTTGTCTAACCTCTCTGCTATGACCTGCCTATTTTGGATGACCCTACATTGTATAGCTCACAGCTTCACTGAAGTACACAAGCCTCTTCATCGCGACAAGGTAGCGATCCAGAAGGGGAACTATATATATACACATTCAGTGTCAGGCACTTACTTTACAAATGACAAAATACATTTATATATCAGGGGTCTCCAAGCATTGTGGGAATATATGTTCACAGATTTCAAAAACACTACGGATACAAACAAAAACCACAGTTAAAATATTAACCAAAACACAGGAAACTTTAAGTTGCACACAAACTTAAACCCTCGTTCTTAAATGTCCTGTGTTTTGATAAAAACCTTAACTGAGATTTAACGTTATTTTAACCATTGATTTCTATATTTTGCTCAATTGGTTGATGGATGAAAAGGATTAGAATAAATAGAAGAGAGACAGAGGGTACAGAGAGAGGGCAGAGAGAGAAAGAGAGAGGGTACAGAGAGAGACAGAAAGGGCACATAGAAAAGGGCAGAGGAAGAAAGAAAGAGAGAGAGAAAAAGCGCACAGGGAGAGAGAGGGCACAGAGAATGACAGAGGTCACAGAGCTAGAGCACACAAAGATAAGGATTGAGAGAGAAAGCACACGTTCGACAAAGAGAGACAGAGAGAGCAAAGAGAAGGCACAGAGAGAGACAGAAGGGTACATAGAGAGAGGGCACAAAGAGAGACAGAGGGCACAGGTAGGGCAAACAGAGAGGAGGGCACACAGAGAGAGCCCGAGAGGACACAGAGAGAGACAGAGAGGGCACAGGGAGAGAGAGAGGGCACAGGGAGAGAGAGGGCACATGGAGAGACAGGGGGCACAGAGAGAGGGCGAAGAGAGAGAGGGGGCACAGAGGGAGGGCACAGAGAGAGGGCACAGAGAGAAAGAGTAAGGGCACAGAGATGGCACAGAGACAGAGGGCACAGAGAGAGACAGAGGGCATGGAGAGAGACAGAGGATTCAGAGTGTGAGAGAGAAAGCACTTACAGAGAGAGACGGAGAGAACACACAGAAAGGGCACAGAGAGCGAAAGAGGGCACCCAGAGAGACTGAGGGTGCACAGAGAGAGGGTGTACAAAGAGAGAAGGAGCACAGAGTGAGTGAGAGAGGGCGCACAGAGAGAGACAGAGGGTGCATAGAGACAAAGGGAGCACACAGATAGAGATGGCATAGAGAGAGAGCACGCACATAGAGAGACAGAGAGGGCAGAGAGAGAGAGAGGGCACAGAGAGAGACAGAGTGCACATAGAGTGCTGAGAGATAGGACAACCAGAGAGAGAAGGTGCACAGAGAGATGGTGTACAAAGAGAGAAGGCGCACAGAGAGAGAGAGGGCATAGAAAGAGAGTGAATGCACTGAGAGGGAGAGGGTACAGAGAGAAAGAGGGGGCACAAAGAGAGAGAGAGGGGTTAAACAGGGAAAGAGACAGAGGGAATAAAGAGAAAGAAAGAGCGCATAGAGAGGGACAGAGCAGAGAAAGACAGCACAGACAATTTAATATAACCTATGATACCGTCATTTATGACAGGCAAGTTACTAGTTCACAGAACTTGCGATGAGCCACATACAGCTAGCTTTTACAGCAGAAAAAAGCCTCTAATAAATCATACAATGACCTGAAATGCTGGCTGACTGGTTACTGTGGGTTACATTTTTATAATCTATCATAATTTTATTAAGTCTCTACAGAGTGTGAGAGCATTTCATTTCTATTAGTTGGACATGTAATTCTTTTTTATAATACTGATGCTAAAAACTATTTTTTTACTCGCAACTTACAGATGAATCTGAGCTACTGGAAGAAATGCCGGCAAAGATGCAGCTGGCTATTGCGATTGATGTCAATTTTGCAATTGTTGACAAAGTTGATTTATTCAAAGTAAGTCTGTATTTTACTGCCATCCTCAAATTCAAATGAATATATCTGAATGTGAAGATTATGTCTCAAGCTTGTAATCTAGGTAATGGATTTGGGGTCATCTGTACATTGTTTTTATTTTTCTCCCGAGATTCAATACTTTGTTTTTCATTTCACGGTATATTGAAGTTTTCCTGTTTTTAACTTTCTCTAATCTAACACATGCTACTTACCGTATATGAGGAACATGCATTACATGTAATTCTATACACATTCAGATTTATTTTATTTAAAAATAATATTTGTTTTCCACACATAACCAGAAGGGCCCCCAATGGACTGTTGGGGTTAATTAGTTATTATATGTGTGTTTAGAATGTGCCAGTGACTTGCTTAATAGCTATATCATGGGTGCAATGTGTACATATAGTTATATCATGGATGTAATATGTGCATATAATACTGTCATAGTATAAGTTTAAATAATGTATCTGTGTTACAAGTAGGCCATAGGATGCTAGAATTATATAAAAGCTTCTGCAGTCACTTATGTGACAAAGGGTTAATTTTCTGCAGGAATTTATATGGCCCTGCGATCGGCCGGGCATAGATCCCTGAATTCAGTCTTCAAGATGCGATGTAGCAATTAGAACTGTGGGTTGTAGATAGTAACAGAGAGGGCATATTGTGTGGGAAGTCCTTTGTTTTGGCGATGGTGTATTGTGATTTTGTAAAATGTTTTTTTTTTGTTTGTTTTTAAAACAACGCCAGTCTGAGTTGAGCACTCACTAAGTAACGGTGGTGTCTGAGGCTGAGTGAAACATTATAAACCAAAGGAATGTCTGCCTGTGTCTTCTTCTGAGGGTAATATAGCAAATTTTGATGTCTTGAGTTCTCCTAAGAGGTGTTTTGGCTGGGGTGCTGAGATCTGAACAACAAAAAAACTACCAAAAAGCAGAGAAGTCAGGTGCATGTGCCCCTGAAATCTGTGGGTCGTAATAGTTGGTGGCAGTCGGTGGAAGATCTCCAGCATATTTACTAGCAGCCATGATGGCTACTTACAAAGACAGAGAGGAAGAGAGCCAGGTGACAGAGACAAAGGACTGCAGAGGAATGGCCCTTCTAAAGCAATGAATGGTGTTCCTGGGATTGTGGCAGGCACATGAGCTGTCAGGCTGGCTGGAGGAACTGGTATGGAAAGAGATTGTCTTGGAGAAGCAATATGATGCCTGTATAAGGCCTGTTGGTGCCCTTGGAGAGGATGCCTATTTTTGATTGGAGTTAATGGATGGGCTCTGGGAGATCGTGTATGGTGATCCTAAATGTAGCATGGGGACTGTGAGGAGGCAGAATAAGTTGTTTCTTAAATGCTGTCAAGGTCTGGGACTAGAACCATGGTCCCAGGAGGCTAATTTGCTGGCACCCCTGATTAAGCAAGATGGAGGCTGAGTATGTTGAGTTGCTGGATGAGGCATCCATGGAAGGATTTTGGCTATCCAGTTGGGAGTTACCCTGTCAGGTGGACAGGGATGAAGAGGGCTGGTTACCAGACCCCTACCAACCAGGAGCTATGTACAAGAGTAATTATGCTCAGGTGGTCTTGGGAGAGGATTTTATGATTCTGACCACGACTATACCAATTTGGATGTACAAATGGGGCATGCACAGTTATTTTTTTGCTATGACAGGGACAGGTGAGAATGGTACCATACATTATGGGTACATCTCAAAAGTAGTGGAGTCTGAGTCTCAGACGGGAATAGCTGGCTAGATGGAGGACCTAGCATGGGGTTCCCGTGGATAACTAAAGCCCAGCCATGGATCCAGGGGCGAACACAGAGAATAACCTTGGGACTATGTCAGACCAAGGCGGCCAGACATACTAGCGAAAAGACGCCAGTTGAATAGCCAATTAGTTTATGGGCTCCGTTACAGGCTCCCGTAACTACAATTTGCTCAATTGAATAGGGCCATTTGTGTGATTTTTCTTGTGTCAGCTGAGAGAAGATGTAGTATGATACATGCTTTTCAACTATCTGATATTTTAGAGCAGTGTTTCTCAATAGCCAGTCCAATAAGTGCTGCCGGTCCTTGAGTCCTTATCTATTGGCCCTCAGGGACAAAGATGGATGAAGAGATACTAATATTTTAAACTTACCACTGCCATTCAAAGTTATAATTATAATTTTGCGTTTTTTTTGTAAAGTTAAAATTTAGTCTGTGCAAATCAGTGCAATGCTAAATGGAAATTTTGTATGTCATGTGTAGCATTAACCTGTTCAAAATGTTATGGATCACAGAAACAGTCCCCATGCGAATTGAAAGGCAACTTGCTGGTCCCCAGATCAAGAGCCAGTAGTGTAGCGCACAACAGGGGGACTTTGATGGCCTTTTAAAAGATATACAATTTTATTATAAACATGTTTTATACATTTTGTGCAATATAGTTTTCCAGCGTCTGCAATTTCTGTAATTTTAGTCTGTCACCTCAATGTATTCACTTTGAATTGCTACAGATTCCTACAATGCTCCCCCATGCAATGCTGCATGCTGGGAGCAGTACCAATTGTGTTCAGTAATACAAGTTCATGTACAGTATATAACCTCCTTCCTGGTACTGTATGATGTAGAGAAAAAGGAGGTAATACCAGCGCAACATATTGTATTGTAATGCAGTGTTTCTACTGCCCATTGATTCTAAATACACAAATATTTCCAGACATTTAATTTAGATTCAATAAAACCACAGCAGAAAATGACCAATATTTGATAAAATGCATGCTCCGTAACACTTTTTCACCAGAATAAACTTTATGTGACAATTATAAAGTTACTGCAGATACTGTACAGTAAAATATTTTACTGCACTTACTAAAAACTGTAAACATAAACATTAAAATAAATAAGCATGACCCCTACAATCCACCCTCCATATTGGTATTTATTAAATCCATATTAAATAGGAATGTCACCTGCTCATTCCATGCTTCATATTTTTATGTTGCAGAAAGCAGAAGACGAGTTTTATAAGTGGCTCCATCACATATCAAAACTTAAAGGGATTATTCAAGCCTATGAAAGCTCCATACAAAGTGCCTCATTTAAATGTGATTCGGCCAATTGAATAGAGCTCTATATAAGCACAGAGCATATTTTTTTACAGAAGTATTTATATAGTGAAGACCTTGCTTTTGGATAGATGTGCACTAATTAAAAATGTCTGTAAAAAAAAATTGCTCCGTGCTTATATAGAGCCCTATTCAATTGGCTAAATCGCATTTGAATGAGGCCCTTAAAGTAGATTGTGGTTTTGCACACTGTTATACCCCGAGATTTTCATGGGTTTCAAAGTGCTTCACTGGGAAAAATATAGTTCAGCAGAGAGCCTCCTAACCCCTGTGAAACTTGGTAAATTCTAAGGGCAGACTTGTGTCCAAACAGGACCTCTGGGCCCTTTGTTCTGAACCTCCATTTTATTATTAAAATGTATCGTATATCTTCCAAATTCTTAAATATGTCTCCATTTACATTTTGTACATTTGACCCCTTTCACCTCATAGGCTTCCTTCCTATGACCATTTTCTTCAGTTGTTAATATTGTATATTGTGTACTTGCTTGTTCTTATCCCCTGTACAGCACTAAGGGATATGTTGGCGCATTAAAAATAAAAGTTAATAATGATAATAATAATATGTCGTTTTGAATTCCAATATATTAAAATATTTTTGTGTGTATCCATAAATAAGAATTCCGGATCTTAGCTTAGTTTGTATAGAGACAAATGGTATGTGGTAAATTTTGTAAAAAAAACAAAACTCATTACTGATTTATTGGATACCATGCTATTTATTCTAAACAAATGGAAAATGACTTGGGTAACTTCCATTTTATCAGCAACATTTCAGCCTATCTGAAAAGCCCCATGGATATTTAAGCATGCAAACAGAATGGCAAAATAAAAGTAGATGCAGTTGCTATATTTGTGTATTTTAGCATTGATTTGAAGCTTCATGTAGTGTGAGCCTTCGTGTTGTGCGACTCATTTTTGTTAAACAGACACTTTGAGCCTCATTCATTTGTAAGTTACATTAGCCAGCAATGGAGGCTGTAAGTTATTTTGCTATTCAACTGTCGTCTTTTTGCGAGGTGCAAATGGTCTACGGTCTTGAAACCCTTGCAGTTGTTACAACCGTAACTTACACCCCATCTAAGCCTTTGATCTTTCAAGTCCGCAAGAGTTTTGTATTTTGCGATTTTGGGAGTCTGATCGCATATCGGACCTCTGAACGCTAATTGATTGACATGTAACCTCCATATTATACTGACGTAATGATGACAGTCTAATTTTCTATTGGCTATTTCTAAATTGGTTACGGCCTTTCTTAATTGTTCCCGCCCTGAAATGCTACGTACAAGTGCATGGCTTACAGTTTCAGCTTTCGTCCCGTAACTTGCCGACTTGTTCAATTTAATAGCACCGTAATTGTTCAAGCCCACAGAACACCCGCAGACATACGGCCTATATACCGTGAGATGCGTGTTTCTAATTGAATGAGGCTCTTGGTGAGATTTCTCCTGTGTCAACTCTACATGTGTAATATGTAAGTGTGATACATGCTTTTCAACCGCTGCTGGTTCTTGAGCTCTTATCTATAAGTCCTCAGGAAGATGGATATGGAGAGGCTAATATGTTATTCTACAGTAAGTTTTATTTTAGATAAATAAAATAAAATAAAGTATACAAACATATATAAATGTAAACAATATATATACAAATTATAAAGAAGATAATATAAATCAAACATAGTTTAATTTTGTCTTCATCTAAAAACAGAGCATAAATAATAATACAATGAAACCTTTTTTAAGAAAATTAAATAAGTCAATTAACTAGCGTCTTGCATGTCAAAAAGGACGGCAATAAAATTTGAAGCCTGGCAATGCTGTTTGCCAAGCAATGCGAGGCTCTGCCCCATCTAATTGCGGGGCTCGCTATGAGCTCCTTCGGCACTCATTGCTAGCCTCTCCCACCGTCTACTTGATGAGTACCTTCGGTGCTCAACGCGAGTCCCCCCAATGAGCGGCTTTGGCGGACATTGCAAGCCTCTCCCCCCTCTATTTTACAGGCCTCACGATGAGCGCCTTCGACGCTCATTGCGAGCCCCGCAATGAGCACTCATTGCAGTCTTTATCCAACCCCCACATTTGTGCCTCTCGATGAGCTCCTTCTCAGCTCATTGCAAGCCTCTCCACACTCTCTGACCCCTGTGTCTGTTTCCGTCTCTCCCTTTCATGTGTCTGTTTCCCTCTATCTCCCTCCCGCCTTCTCTTTGACCCCTGTCCCTGCCCTTTGTTTTTTTTCCTTATTTCTCTCACCTGTGTCTCTTCCCCCCCCCCCTCTCACCCCTGTGTCTCTTTGCACCTTCTCCCCCTCTCCCTCCCCTGTGTCTTTCTCCTCCCTCTTCCTCTTCAAGTCTTGCATGCCTCTCGATCAGCGGCGAACACTCCTTTTTTAAAGTCTTACGGGCCTCGCGATGAGCGCCTAAGTCCTACGGGCTTCGGCCTCATCGTGAGACTTTTATTTTTTAATTAC